>OX393578.1:41272916-41588916 GCA_947652605.1 Elmis aenea | reverse complement strand
CGTTGCTAAGGAGAGGGCCGGTAATGCAGTACTTTATGGTTGCTAACGCGTCCGTCAAACAGCTGTTTCTAGTACGATCGCACAAAAAAATAATTATTTGAAGATAATGATTATTGACAAAGCAAAATGAATTATTATTATTATTATTGGGATCAATAACTTTTTACGAAAAACAATAATACAATCGTCTTCAAACAAGTTTTCAAAATAAAAACGCATAGTACCACAGTTTACAAGTTTAATGAGAGTGCACTTCTTAATGTACACGATATACGAGGGAGGGATGAAAATTGGCCAGGCTTTACTTATGTAAACTATTTATTCACACGTTTAAAATCCCATTTTTTAGTTGGTAACACTAAAAATATAAAGCCCATCTATCAAATAGTTTGCTGTTAACAGTTATTTAAAAAAAAAAAAAAAAAAAAACGTGCTGGTGTCTTTTAACAATAAAAAACATCCCTCTATTATTAAATTTTTGCTTTTAAAAGGCTTAAAAGGTGCAAATCTTTTTGATGAGATTAATAGTGTATTGAATGAATGTGCTCCATCTTATGTGATCGTAAAAAATTGAGTTGCCGAGTTTAAACGCGATCGTACCAGCATCCACGATGAACACCGAAATGTCAATAAAACAGAAAGAGTCACCAAGCTTCACGATGCGGTGTTGAAAAAAAAAACGACTAAAAGTGTGTGAAATAGTTAATGTTGTATATGTCGTAGGCATAATGTGAAATTCGACATTTTATAAAACGCCTAGGCGCAAAACTATTAACTTCATTTTTATTATTTATTTTTAAAAAAAACTTTAACCAGCCTTTAACCTGACTCTCTACTACTGACCAAATGAATGAGGGTCAGGTTAAAGGTTGGTTAAAGTTTTTTTTTGTATGAATACGAATGTATGGGTCCAAGAAAAAGTTATAATTTGCTTGTTTTGCCGGCTTTTTATAAAATGCCTAGGCGTTTTATAAAATGCCGGATTTCACATTATGCCTACGACATATACTTCGGGTGTACAATATTTTAACCCAAGAATTAGGCATGAAAACACTGTCCGCACGAAAGCTGCCGCTTTTGCTAACACTCGATCAAAAACGTATTTGAATGCCGTTTTAAATAAAACTCAACTGACTTTGCGCGCCGATTCGTCACCGCCAATGAAACCTAGGTTCACTTCTATAATTTAGAGACCAAACTTCAGTCTAAGCCATGTACAGAACCTGGTTACTCAGCTCCACCGTAAAATCAGCTGGCAAAGTGATGACAGGTTTTCTTGATCGCAGGCGATATATTGATGGTATATTATCTAGTAGAATGGAGGCTTTCACGGCCGTTGTCTGATGAGTGGGTGGTTTTCGGGTTGTGCCGTGTGGAATTATTAATGCTTGACGTTTCGTCGTCCATGCTGACGACTTCTTCAGAAGGGGTCTGACCCCTTCTGAAGAAGTCGTCAGCATGGACGACGAAACGTCAGGTATATTATCTTCCAAAAAAACAAAAGATAAATTGTGAATACTATGCTTACCTTTCGGATCAACTGTACCAAAATATTCAACAAAAAATACCAGGTTTAGCGTATAATACTAACACCAGTTTTACTACATCGACTGAAATTAACGAATTAAAATGCGATTGTCTTCCGTACCTACCTTACTCGCTCGATTTGACTCCCTCTGTTTTCCATTTATTTCCTGAGACTAAAATTTTTCTTGAGGACAAAGGTGTTTGTCTGATAAAGAAATCAAGACGACGTAGTCGCTTATTTTACAGGCCTTGAAGAAAGTACATGCTGTGATGAGATCAAAGCATTCTTGGTGTATCGCTGCACGAAGTTTTTTGAGCGATTAGCAAACTATGTTGAAAAATTGAAATTATTTAGAAACGTTAAATTGGTCCTTTATTGCTAGGCTTACCAATTATTATCGTCTTACCCTCACAGCCTCCGTGTGGTGGTAATATAAGCGCAAGGTGTAAAAAACAACTCAAAGAATTTTCTACAGTTAAAAAGTTTTATACTTAGACAACAAAATATTTGTAATAAGATTTTGTTATCACTCGGTATATCCTGAAATATATTTTTTTAAATTATTGTCATTATTAATTCGGGAACTGGCGACCTTTTTAACATCAAAGTTCATATTTTAACCTAAAAGAGTAATTAACAGTGCTAAGATTTTTCATGTCAATAGATATGCGTTTGGATCTTCGACATTCTCTGTGACCAACTTTAAATGAGAGGGTGTTTTTGTTAGCTCATTAACATTAACTCCTCAAAAAACTTCCTTGCAAAATCCCAAATTGTTACCTTTATTGGTAGATAGCCGCTAGGCTGACAACCATTCTTGTAATTTGTTTAACTGTGTTTTAATTCGGATAAAATGTTTTACTGTTACGAAATTTCATTAAAATTGCTACAAAGTAATTTTGTATACAGCATATTTATACTGCAATTAGCGCAATAGCAATTGTTTTATTTGTTATCATTAAAATTAAGTTACTGTTATCCCTTAATACTTTAATTGTGTCTAACCTTTATTAAGGACTAATTGTAATTAATTTATAGATTTGTATGTCAGCTTCAACTTTCTTACGAGATGTAATTAATTAGTAATTTGTAATTATCGATATTTTTGTTGTTAAAGTAGTTTTGATATACAACGGATAACTCTTCCTTTTTGTTTATTTAGAATGTTTTGTTGTGAATTTTGTTTGCATGTGCAAATTTTAATAAGGTATAATTGTTTCTTACAATATTTTTTGCAATATTAAATTTCAACATTTTGTTTTCAAGAGGATGTATAAAATCACTATTCTAGACATCATCATTGCCTTGATTTAAACAAAACACGTGTGTTTACCTAATTTAACAAACAAATGCGCAGAACAGGCCAGGAACTTGACCAATCTGTCCTTAAAATTATGCGTTGGAGAATAAACTTAACTATTTTTGATAAATCGCACTAAATGGTCACACTCACTTATTCAAATTACTGGAGATAACCTTGTTAACATAAAAGCAAAACCATTTTTAAAACCAAAATTGAATAGGTTTATAATTCACCCGATTAAGCTATTATTTATTGTGATAAAATAGATACGCAAATTGTGGTCATATATTTCAGAAGATAGAATCTGGGAAAAAAACTCGCGTAAGCATGCAAGGTTAATAGTCGAAAAGTATTCGCATTATTTCTAATAACCTTAATACGTAATATGAAGCATATGTTTACAAAAGAAAAACACAAAAAAAAACTCTCACGTTATCCAAAAACATGTATGATATGTGCTCCAAATCGTGAAAATGTTTAAATTCTAGTCTTCTGATATATTAAGATATTATAAGTATAATTTATTATCTAAAACGATGTAACCTAATTGTACCAAAACGAAATATATTATAAAGTTTAAGGACTACAAAATGATTTACAATACTACTAATACTAATAAATGTTGCATAATTTTTTTGTTCTGTCGATTTAATAATAATAGGTTAAGTTCTAATTATGAGATATCACCAAAACCGACATCAAATCTATCCAATTATCATTTTTTAGATAATCTAAGCAAATGGAACTAACCTTTCAAAATGTAAAAATGTTGATATGCCACAAATGAAAAGTAATGTTTGCGATAAACAAATGACTCTCAATAATGTGTTTATAACATAGACTTATGTTTACCGGTTTCGTTTATGTTAAATTTTGGATTTTCGTCCTTATTTATGATTGTTACTTTAAAACAATTTGGTGACTAGTTAAACGGAATCAATGCGGTTTCGGTTTTGTTTAAATCAGGCCCATGCAACCTTTTAAGCCAAAAGGCCAAATTGCAAATTTTATGAAATCATAACTTTCTAGTGGATATGGAGATTCTTTCAAGTGTGAAGGGTCCGGTGAAATTTCGAAACTATTTTTTTTTTCGCGCATACATTTTTAATATGAGCAAGGCAGTGACATACAAAGAATTTCCTAAAAAAATCGGTTTTAAATTTATTAGTCACAAGCGATTCGATCTAAGCGATTTTCTCAGTTTTTATTTCTAAATCAGTTTTTAATACAAAATAGAGATTCTCAGCTGTTATAGTTCCTTTCATCTTTGCCAAATTTAATAATTTTTCAATAACATTTAACTTTACATCTACTCCACGGGAAAAAAATACAAGTTGAGCAGTATTAGACACATCCGTTGATTCGTCAAGACAAAAAGAATACGATAAAACGTTATTAGCAGTATATTTAAGACTTAATATTACGTTTTCTGCCATTACATCAATTTATCTTGCCAAAGTAAATGTAAATAAAATAATATTAGAAAAAAGCTTCTTTTTTTTTTAGTGCAAATAAAGTTTACAGCCATTTTAATACCTTATTTTATTAACACGTTCGCTGCGTTACGGGACATATGTGTCCCGTATCGATCTTCCCATGGAGCGGCCCTGCAATTCACAAAACTTTTCTACGGAACGATGGCTCTAGTTCCCGTATTTTTCAAAATATTCAATTTTTATTTGTACCAATAGGTTTACCAATAAGTGCTAATTCCTGCGCTCGCGTTATGTTTATTGGATTATTCTATAGTAGATTATATCATTATACAATCACATTTTTAACCCTATTATTAATTAAAATGCGTTTAATTGTACCGTATCGTACAGCTGTACGGGACACATATGCCCCGTACCGCACGAACTGAGGTTTGCCTACGGGACACTTACACCCCGTAACGCGCCCCACAAAGTTTTGAGGATATTGCGCCGCAGCGAACGTGTTTTAAACTAAAATTAAAGAATTTTCAGATGTTTTTGCTGCAATATTAAAAAAATTCATAACCTACTACTGTTGGAGGGTTTTGTTTAAACGCATTTTTGAATAAGTTTTGTTGTTCCGCTAAGTTCTCTTTCATTTCTATTATTCCTTCTTTTCTTAAATCACCTGTTAATTTATCATATTTTTTAGCACTTTTTGACATATACCAAATGTTATACTCTTTAAAAACAGCAATGCTTGTAACCGCGGGCCGCATAAAAATGTTAGGGAGGCCGCAGGTTGCTCAGGCCTGGTTTAAATGGTTCAAATAATCAAAAAGTAAAAAAAAAAAAACATGAATGCTGTACTTATAAGCAGGAATGCCGAAAGAGGGTGACATCTGATACTTTTATCACGTGATGGGCATAGTCAAGTTTATTGCTGCAGGAGTGCTACTAGTTACGCATGTTGAGAGGCTCGAAATTCAATTTGTTTCAATGTGCCTCACCTTATCCTACATATGTCCAACATTTTAAATATCCGTTTTTTTAAGGATGAAGCCGGGCCACAAGACTGTCACTGGCCCAAAAATGTCTTTAAGCTGCCCTGTGTAAGAGTGTAAAAAAAATAGTATACAAAAAATGTTTTGGGATGTCTTTGATTGTTTATTTAATAACTTATAAACAAGATGATCAAAAATAGCAAATTTGGATATTATGTCAAATAAATTATAATATTTCACATAGTCACAGTTTGATACGTTTAGAAACCAAACTTCAATAAACTGGCAAATGACTAAAAATCTAACCTTTATGATCAAATATCAATTACTGTCAATTAAGTTTTTGAATTGTTGAAAAATGGATAGAGTAATAAGCCGATTTAATTATTAATAAGTAATTTTTATTATGTCTAAGAGAAAGAGAGAAAAGACAAAGAGGAAGACCAAGAAAAACATTGAATCAAGTAGTGGCCGAATTTTTGAAGGATCGAGGAATATCCTGGAATGAGGGGATGAAGATGGCAAAGAACAAGAAAGAATGGGCAGTACAGGGTGGTCCAAATTCGATGGGATTGCATGGGTATCTCGGTTAATATTTAAGATAGAGAAACGGTCAAATTACCAAAAATGTGCAGTTTTTTGAGACAAACTTAGAACCGTTTTCAAAAATATTCTATCATTTCCGGTTTTCGAGTTATCGAATAAAAAGTGTTTTTTTGTCATATTAATAATGTGTCATATCTCCGTTAATGTTGTAATTATCAAAAATATTTATCACGATTATTTTTGGATATTTTTATGTTTAATATGATTATACTAAAAAAAAAATTTTTACGCTCGCCGTTAAAAAGTTATGACACAAACTTACCTTTTTTTCAATGAAAACGATAGTTGGCTATGACCTATTTAAATTCCTCATTTTTTTCTCATTTCAAATATATAAGGGTATATATTCATGAAATTAGTTCATTTATTGTAATGTACCTTAACACTCGGATAACTAAGGTTGTTAATTAAAAAAAAAAAACAGTATATGTATATAAAAATATTTTTTTTAGGCGGACTCTCGCGAAAATGGAAAATTAGCTTTAACCCAATAAATAACATCGCGATTTCTGAAGAGACGAGACTCTTAAAACTGGTATATTTCGGCAAGTTATTCTTCGAAAGATATAAACATAAATAATTCATAATTTAAATTATTTATATTTAAAAATTAATTTATTGTTCCAATATAATTACCAATTGTTTAGATAAAAAGTATTCCATGGTATTGAAAATATCACCCAGTAAAACCGTTTGAATCGGTTCACATAAGTCTGTACGGTTTATTACATTAAACACTGAGTTGCGGTTCACGGTTTATAAAAAATAAAACAAATAAAAACGGTTGTTCCAGTACAGTTGGGTCCCTGCTTAACATCAATCATTTGTTTAAATAACAATGAATTTATAAAAAAAAAACCTTTTTTTATACCAAAGCCTTTATAGATTGTAAATAAAAATTCCTTTAAGAGAATTTATTTTGTTCAGTTATTGTACATGAACGTAGGCAAAAGATATGGTGATTTAAGCAAATTTTTATTTTAAATACCTATAAGATTTTACCAGATTACACACGTTATAATTCTTAAGACAATTTTTTTTTTTAAATACAAAAATATTCTGTTGTAACTAAAAACATGTTTTTGTTTTAACTGCATTACATTGTTAAAGGTCACAACATTATTTTTTTGGAAAATGCCGCACAACCCATCAAATCTATTAACATTTGTGTTTTAAATATTCTTTAATACATAAATGTCACTAAGAGTTATAGAAGATTCTACAGTTGAAGGTGTCGCTCAATTATTTATTAATATTTAGGTGCACGTGTTAATATATTATGCATTCATTATAATTTAAATTTCCGGTAAGATGTTTAAACGATGAACGAGATATAATAAAGCCGCATACTTTGCGTCAATAAATGAATCAATCTCAAGGGTATTTAGATAACTACATAAAATGCGTTATAACAGGATTGTGTGTCGTTCGAAATTGGCCCGGATAGCGTGGAATTTCAATAGCTCATCGGGATCTAAAGCCGAGCGCCCACTGAAGTGATGCCTTAGTTGCACTTCCGGTTCGCCGAAAACGACCCTAACTTTGTTATTTTAAATAGAGGGCCTTGTATATGTTCACATTTATGGAAAAAGGAATCAATTTTAAACACAATTACACCATTTTAGTTAATTTTTATAACCTCAAATAATTTTTGAACAAAAATTAAAATACCAAATTATTGATATTGTAAAATTCGTCAGAAAATACCTTGTTTAAATAACCGCATAAGCCACTACCGTCGCATAAAAAAAAGACTTAATCCAAACAAAAAAAAAAATTGCAACCTTAAAGCTTATTAATGTAACCCAAATGTCAATTAAAATTAAATTTTTGTTAACCTAATTGAATTCAATTTTGCAGGTCACAGCACACTTAGTAAAAAATTAAATTTTTGTCCAAAAATTAAGTAATATGGTGCTGTTGCATTCAAAATTGCTTCCTTTTTCATACATACATCCCTTAACTTGTCTCAAAAAATTTATTTTCAAAGTCTGTATACCTACTTCCTTCATTTTCCTTTCGTATAAAGAACATGATTTACCATTACTTCTTAAAACTTTGTTTTTGATAGTTCTGTATCATATATGATTTGGCACTTTGGCAGATTGTTATCAATGTGTTGGTTTCGGTTTTATTATTCCCAATAAGCTAGTTGGCCTATTCTGTTGTTTTGTGGTTTATGACAATTTTTGTTGTTATCGGTTCTGTTCTGTAGAACGTTGAATACCTATACTTCTATCCAATTTTACAGTCCGTGTTCAGTCTAAAATTTAGTAGGTACATCCAGTTATTTTTTGAAGTCATTCATGCCAATGCAAAACGCCAATAAGTAATATAGTGCTGAACTATTTAGTTTTAATATATATTGTATTATACAGGGTGTCCCAGATTACATTTCCAGCATGGGGATCTCGCTTATTATAAGAGATACAGGTTTGTTTAAATTAGATGAACTACTCCCAAGTGTGAGAGGAGCAACAATCAATTTTTAAAAGTACATTTCTCGTAGTTTGGATGTTATAGCAAAAAATATGAAAATGTTGAATTTCTTTTTTCTCTCATAACTTTTTTATTTTATTCATTAGATCAATTTTATTAATACTTTCTGAAGGTTTTTTTTTATGGAGAATTGAACTGTTATTTTTAGATTTTTTTATCGCTTTCCATTTTTGAGATATTACCCCTAATTTTTATTTTTCTTATGGGCCGCGATGTTGGCTATGGAATAGTTAAATGTGCTTTTTTTCCTCTTTTAAATGAGATATTACTTGCTATATTTATTTTTATAAATAAGTCACAAAATGAAGAAAAACCGTAGGAGTATTTTACCAATCACTTATCAAGCTATCTATGAAAATAAAAACAAAAAACAACTAATTAAATGTCAAATGACAGTTGCCATTTGTCTGTGGTAACATTCATTAGAATTTTATATTATTTTTGTGTAATTCGATAGTCTTTGTAGAATTGTTATGATCGCTACTTTTAAAAATATCGAGAAAATTTGACATGCTATATTCTTTACCATAAAAACTGTGTAGACTGTAGAAGCTGAGCGATTATACTTGGAGCTATATCCCGAGAGAAGGCAAGGAGTAATTACAGAAATTTAGAAATAAATTTAAAAGAATATGGTTTTTTCGAGAAACCAACTAAAAATCCAAAACAAATAAATTAAGAATTGGAATGATCAGTTTTTTTTTACACAGGTTCTATTGCAAAGAATGTAGCATTTCAACATATAACATTTTTGATTAGTTGTTACACAACAATACTATAAAATTCTAATGAATGATACCGCACAAATGGTAACTATTATTTGACATTTAATTATTTGTTTTTTGTTTTTATTTTCATAGATAGCTTGATAAGTGATGGGTAAAATACGATTTTTCTTGATTTTGTGACTTATTTATTAAAAAAATTATAGCAAGTAATATCTCATTTACAAGAGAGAAAAAAAGCACATTTAACTATTTCATGGCCAACTTCGCGGCCCTTTAGAAAAAATGAAATTAGTGGTAATATCTCAAAAATGGTAAGTGATAAGAAAATCTAAAATAACAGTTACGTTCTCCATTAAACAGAACCATTCGAAAGTACAAATAAAATTGATCTAATGAATAAAATAAAAAAATTATGAGAGAGAAAAGAAATTCAACATTTTCATATTTTTTGCTATAACACCAGAAGTACGAGAAATTTTGTACTTTTAAAAATTGATTGTGGCTCCTCTCATACTAAGGAACAATTCATCTCATTCAAACAAACATTTATCTCTTATAATAAGCGAGATCCCCATGCTGGAAATGTAATCTGGGACACCCTGTATAATGCAAACTGATATTATTCATTTTATAGGCTTTAACTTTTTTTTTAAATTAAGCCAATTTCTATTTCGCCAACAAAATATTAATAATAAATTATTAGTAGCAATAGATAAGTTAGGAGCTATGATAATTGATTTCGATCATTTCTTATAACGAGACACGCCTGCAGCTATTTATTTGTACTTGTACCACAATAATTATTTATTTTTTAGTTTTATCTTCGTAAACACAATTTCCGCATAAGCATTGTACAATGCAGACGACAATAAAGACGTGATTTTAATATAAAAAGATCAATAAACCGTCTTGACATTATTTCAGCGATCTCGTTTACCTTACCAGTAAGCACTTAGTTTTAAAGTTATGCCGCTGTTCTTAATCAAGCATGGGTTAAAACAATTCCGAACGATATACACCAGAAAATTTCGTTTTTACATGAGGTATTGGGATCACTTGTTGTCTATATTCTATATCTATTAACTGATATTATTTTTTAAAAGATAGAACTTACAAAAAGTAATTAATAGTTAGCTAAGACTTATTTTCCACTGCCAAAAAGTGGTAAATTTAAAAATTCAACTTATGTTTATTAATTATTTGTTGCATTAAATTTATTTGCATCGAAAGATTAATTATTAATCGTCTGCTGTTTAGCTTCGCAAAATCTGATACATTTAAAATTATTCTTTTAATATTGATGAATTTACTTAATTTGTCTAGATATAAGTATTATTTTTCGCCCGAAATTACATCAAAAAGTTTTAGTTGAAAAAATGTTGTTTCCTTAAATATACCACTAAATATTTGGAATAAGATTCTGATAATTTTATGCATAAAATTGTTTTGCAAATTAATGAGCAGCATATTTTTAAAGAGAAGATTTGACATTAATAATGAGTCAGAATGCCAGAAGTAGTCAATATGCAAAATAAGCGATTGTTCGATTAGGCTGGCAAATCTTCAGGGGCGGGAAAGATGCGAATATTTTTACGACATTTTGTGGACTATATAAACAGCCAAAAAGAGGCATACGTTAGTTCAGTTTGTAGAACTGTGTTTTGAAATCAACTTTGTAACAAGACGTGCGTAGGAATCATCCAAAATGATTAAGGTAATAAACTTTAATAATTTTAAAATAAAATTTTTGTGAATAAATTTTGCTGTAGGTACGAAACTGTGATAACAGTTAATTTTATATTTATTGATAAAAATAAATCTTCAAAATTAACGAAAGTCTTTTTCTTGCTTTGTATCTGACTTTTCAATTGTAATCAACTTTTTTGATGAAATTAGTTTTAATTAACAATTTCGGGACAGTGCGATTTTACTATGGCTTTCAAAAAACGCACTTTGTTTTTAAATACACTCAAAATACATGTGCAATTATGTAAAAATTAATATTATCGCATTTTTTCGGGAAAAAAAAACAGTGTTCGCTGTCATATCTCATTGTCAGCACATCGATGGGGCTGCATAAGCAGTCGTGTACCGTTGGGGCTTGGAAACAATATACTTAGATACTTAAACGTTTTCGTTCTTGAATATTATTTAATAAATTAATTGGTGGAATAAACTGGGATACTAATTATACAAACCAAACAAAAGCGTGTATTGAAACAACTTTATTTAAAATAAACCTTTTATTTCAGGAACTTGTTATCCTTTTGGGCTTAGCCTTGGTTGTAGCCGCAGCGACCACTGAGAAAAAACCAGCTGAGAAAGGACTTGAAACTTCTGAAACTAACTGGGGAGGTTGGGGTGGTAGATGGATGGGCAATGGATACGGTAGAGGATGGAACAGTGGCTGGGGAGACAATGGATACGGTAGAGGATGGAACAGTGGCTGGGGAGACAATGGCTATGGTAGAGGATGGAACAGTGGATGGGGCAGCGGGTGGGGAAACAATGGTAACGCTAGGGGGTGGAACAGTGGATGGGGCAACAGTGGATGGGGAAACAGTGGATGGGGCAACAGCGCATATGGTAAAGGATGGGGAGGATCTGGCAGAGGATGGAACAGTGGATGGAACAGTGGATGGAACAACGGTTTGGGAAGAAGCGGATGGGGTGGATGGTAATTTTATACAAAAATAAATAACTACCTATTTTTTAATCAAATATCTTTGTGTCAAATATATTATATAATTTTAATTTAATAAACTATGTGTTCATATCATGGTGTTTTATTATTTACACAAGAATAACGACAGGTAAAACAATCGTTTTGAACAAGGCACCGCAAAATAATTTTTGTTGCACATACAGAAGTTTTGTAAAATGTTTAAATCATTCATAAATATATATGTTTAGATGAAATGTAACTTACCTTATGGGGTGAGAAGAACTGGTAAAATAACTAATTTCAAGATTTTTCTCTATACTTTCATAGTTTCATTTTATAAATATTTTTTTTTAAACAAGGGATCTAACAATTGAGCGCTAAGAATGTTAAAACTAATGCAGTTGTTTATTGAGCAGCAATCCTGCTTACAAGTAAGGTCAGTGAATTTTAGAAATAATTAGTTCCATTCAGGAAAAGCGAACAAAATATTGGATGATTCATTTGTCATATTAACCAGGTTTTGAGAAACGAAGGTATACACACCAAACCAAGACAAAAATATAATGCGGTTTTTGTAAAAGTCTTTTGCGCCAAATAAAAATAAAACGTTCGACTATTACAACACCATGAATGTACAAAGGGATTTATATTAGTATCACACTGCATATTGTACACCGGCGCCCATATCTTAATTGTTTTTTTTTTTTTTTAATTGAAGTTTAACATAGCGATTTATTTTACCATTAAACAATTTCGTGTTGTCTATTTTGAACAACTACTTACGTGCAGTGTTTGCTTAAAAATGTAGACCTAAAAATTTCGAAAATATTGATGGCATATAAGTAGGTACTATCGGTGTAATTTAAAAAATTAATGTAAAATATATTAAAATTAGCATTACAATGAAAAACTAAATCTTTCTACAGGGTGTCCCAGCCAAGACGAATTATTCGATAGCTCTGTTATTAGTAATAATATTTAAAAAAGTTCAATATAAAAGTTGTTTGTAATCATTTACTACATAACCCAAAATTATTTTCAACTATACACTTTTAGAAACATATAAACATTTAAAAAAATTCAAAATTTACTGAGAATATAGAAACTGGTATGATATTTCTACACGACATTCTTCATTTAAAAATGGTTTTGTTTCACTAGAGCCTAACTGATGAACGTCATTTGTTTGTGTTCTCAAAAATCTGATATTTTTTAAATAATTTTAGTTCTACTTGATTTGCTTCGATATAATATTTTTCGCTTATAATTTTATCAACATGTCTTAGTTTAAAAAGTATATTTGCTTCGTCAAATATTCAACAAAATAATTTGAATTGGATTGTGATATTTTCATGGCTAAAGTTGTCCTGCAAACTAAAAAATGCATATTTTTGGAGAAGATTTTATGTCTCGATATGCAAATTATTTGACTTTAATAGTGAATCATAATACCAGAAGTTGTTAATATGCAAAATAAGCAAGCCTTCGAGTAGGCTGAGAAACCTTTCAGGGGCGGGAAAGATACGATTCTTTTTACGAGATTCCGTGGACTATATAAACAGGCGAAAAGAGATATAACATTAGTTCAGTTTGTAGAACTGTGTTAACAAATCAACTTTGCAACAAGAAGAGTGTAAGTCATCAAAAATGATTAAGGTAATAAATATTTATATTTTTAAGATTAAATTTTTGAGGTTAGTTTTATTAAACCTAAACATTGGGTGATGTATTTAACTACGATCAGTTTTATTACTAGTATTAGTAGTCGTAAGTTAAACAAACAGGCAATAATTAAAGTTAAACCAGAATTTTTTTAATTGTTTTATCCAAATAAATTTTTGTCTTTGTTTATATAGCTATATTATCTCGTTAAAAAAAAATCCTTAACAATGTATTAAAATGACATATATAGTAAAAAATAAACTAAATTTTTAAATTAATTAATATTAATAAAACCTTTTTTTAAGGTTTTACACCCGTTATCAATAAAATGAGGTTAAAATGCAATTTATTCGCACATAACTACATATTTCATTACTAAAAATTATCCATAAAATAATTTCAGTGCTTAAAATATTCTTGTTGTGACCGATTGGTATCTTACTTTTTAAATTAAAGTCCACCTTATTTATCTAGTTATATCTAGCATTAATTTAAGAGATAAAATGTGAGGAAGAATATAAGGATTCAATATTATTTTAAAGATTTTAAGTGTAAAAGTAAGCTAGAACAATAATTACGCCTAAAAAAAAAACAAATAAGTTTAATTAAGCGACATTGTGTTTTAATAAACCTTTTATTTCAGGAACTTATTGTCATTTTGGGCTTGGCCTTGTTTATAGCCGTAGTTGCTGCTGAAGAAAAAGCAGCTGAGAAAGAACTTGAAACTTCAGAAACTAGCTGGGGAAGTGGATGGGGAGGCAACGGATACGGTAGAGGATGGAATAGTGGCTGGGGAAACAATGGATACGGTAGAGGTTGGAACAGCGGCTGGGGAAACAATGGATACGGTAGAGGATGGAACAGTGGTTGGGGAAATAATGGTATCGGTAGGGGATGGAACAGTGGATGGGGCAACAGTGGGTGGGGCAACAGTGGATATGGTAAAGGATGGGGAGGATCTGGCAGAGGATGGAACAGTGGATGGAACAGTGGTTGGGGCCGAAGCGGATGGTAATTTTAACAAACGTAAATAACTTCCTATTTTTTGTATCAGATTATTAACTTTGTGTCAAATATATTATATAATTTTAATTTAATAAAGTATTGTATTTAAAGCACTGTGTTTCATTATTCACATTAGTAGGTATACCGGGTGATTCAGTTTGACTGTCGCACCCCTATAACTTTGTAAGTATTGAGAATAACCCCAACAAACCTTATATATTTGGAATCGGCGAGAAATTCTCTATTAAGTGATGTGCATTTGTTATATCTACGATGACGTATGTCAAATCCGCAATAGGCAACTGTTTTTTTTTTTTAAATAACATAGTATACATTTTTTTGTTGATTCGGATAGAGAAAAAGTAGGCATACATTAAAAAATTTTCGAGAAAAATCAGCAGTGGCGGCCATTTTGAAACATAAATCTAACATAAAATCTAATTTTTTATGTCGGCGTTTATTATTTGTTTTTATTTTTATTAAAAATTAATTTTTAATACATTTCCATTGATAGTTACCGTATAATTTTTAAGATTTGATCGTTTTTTGTTATGTTAAATAAACTGTTGATTTGAATAAACTTTGAACTAATTTTTCTCGAAAATTTACCTATGTATGCCTACTTTTTGAGTACATGGTCGGAGTCAGAATTAAATTCTCTACCCGAATCAACAAAAAAATGTATACTAGGTATGTCATTAAAAAAAAAACAGTTGCCTATCGCGGATTTGACATACGTCATCGTAGAGGTAACAAAAACACATCACTTAATAGAGAATTTCTCGCCGATTTCAAATATATAAGGTTTGTTGGGATTATTTTCAATACTTACAAAGTTATAGGGGTGCGACAGTCAAACTGAATCACCCGGTATAGGTACCTATGTTTAATTAAAAATAGTGAACAATTGAATTGTGGAATATTGTCCAGATTTCACATATCGTAAAGTATACCAAAACAAGACCAAAATAAAACGCAATATTTACAAAAATATAATACCATTAAAAAAATGAACAAACCACTCCTACGATACTATTAACAAGGGATCTACAATTGTATCAAACCACATATTCTTAATCGTTCCACAAGTGTAATTTTTTTATTCGAGTCTCAAATAGTAATCTCGATTACCTAAAGAGTTACGAAGTCTGTTGAATTAGAACAAAGTTGCGAAGGTTTTTGCCAAAACCCAATCCGAAATGTAAATATTTTTCTGTAAAAAGAATAAAATAAAATAGTTTTTTATAGTTATTTTAATTAGTGTTAAGATATTAACACAAATCTAAACACCTATAATATACAGGGTGTTTCTTGTATTGCAAAAAAAAAATAAAAGGTGATTCCTTAACAAAAATTAAGGGAGGTCTTTCATCTAAATTTTTTTTCTTAGATGTCTCCTTTCGGAGTTACACCTCCCCCCCTAAATGGGAGCGGTAAAATTGGATTTTTATTTTATTTATAACATTTGAATATATGTAGGAGAATGATATGTCGTAGATGCTTTATAATTCTTAAAAGGTTTTCCATAGTAATATTTTTATTCATCTCCCACCTTCACAGGATGTTGAAAAGTGCGACCCCTGTGGATTTTTTATCGGAAGTTTTGGAGGGTTGAAATTTTGCAATTAAAGAATGAATTCTTGAAAACTTGTTTAATCTAAAAACTTTTTTTATTCTTTAGTTTTTCTCGTTACACCTAAGTAAAAAATAAAATAATAAACATGAACCTTCATATATTTTCCAATATAAAACGATTCATTTTGGTGGTTAACATGGTTTGTGTATGTTAATGTTGGGTAGAATCGGCGAGCGTTTTGGCGTTGTCTCTGCGTTAACGTCAAAATAAATACACCCGTCAATTCTACCCAATATGAATATAAACAAACCATGACAACCACCAAAATGGATCGTTTAATATTGGAACATTTTTGATGGTTCACGTTTACTTATTTCATTTTTTACTTAAAAACAGTAGGATTTACGAGAAAAACTAAGGAATAAAAATGTTTCAAAATAAAGCAAGCTTTTAAAAATAATTTTTTTAATTGCAAAATTTTAACCCTCCAAAAAGTTCTGAAAAAACCTAACAGGGGTCGCACTTTTCAGGCTACTGTGAAGGTGGGAGATGATTAAACATATTATTACTATGATGGGGAACAGTATAAAACATGTACCTAATATCATTCTCCTACATTTATTCAAATTTAATAAATAAAATAAAAACCTGTTTTTACCTCTGCCATTTAGGGGGGCTTAACTCCGAAAGGAGACATCTAAGGAAAAAAAATTATATGGAAGACCTCCTTAGTTTTTGAAAAGAAATCACCTTCCAAATTTTTTTGTAATACTTAAGAAACACCCTGTATAACAAAGTCGATCAAGGTTTAAATTAAACGTAAGGTGTGATTTAAATCTAATTTGATTAGCGTATAGAGCAGGGTTTCTTAACCCCTCAGGGGGTTCGTGGAAAGATTACATGGGATCTGCAAGCTTGGATAGGAAAAATTAACTGAAAACTGGCATTTCCTTCTACTATAAATGTATGCGTTAAATTACAGTAGTATTGGGTATTATCTGTGGTCACGAATAGAAATAACAAATATTTTTATATCGCATTACAGTAACTTGTTGAACATACCTATCAAAAAAAAAAAAATTGTGAGAAGAAGTCCATGGGTTTTATCTGACTGACAAAAGGGTCCATGGATAGAAAAAGGTTAAGAACCCCTGGTATGGAGAATACAAAGTTGCGTTAAATGAGTTTACTTGGTTATTCAGTTTTCTGCCAAAAATAAAAGTAAAAGAAAATCTGAAACCAACTTTTATCGTTTATCAAAGAACTTTTGAATATAATGCTCCTTTGATGTTTTCAGATTTTCATACTGCATCAAATTTCAAAGTTTGTCCCAATTCAACTGATTTTGTAGCTCTTAAAATAAACGAGATCCACACATTCCAACCTCGAATTTGGAACATGAACATCACATATATTAAGATTTGTTTAAGCAAATCTTAAACTAGCTTTATTTGCTTGAGTAATTTACTTGTTAATATGAGTTTGATTAAATATCACAGATTTTCAAGCAGCATCTATGGCTAAAATGCCTACACAAATCTTAAGTTATCAAAGAATCGTTTCTGAACACAGGCATGGGTTTTAAATGTTGTTAGACAACATAAAAGAAATAAAGTTTTATTAGCAAAATTTTAAAATACCTAATGTTTCTAAATCGGTGTGACCATAAATTCAAAAATTCCCAAGATTAAACGTTTTCTATAAACATTTCTAAAATTAAATAACAAATACAAAATGACCGAGCTCGGTGGCTGGTTGGTATGCAACCTAGCGAGTAAAATCGGGAGGCGTGGGTTCGAATCCCGCGGCCGTCTGTCATCGTAGGGGTTTCAGGTGGTTTCCCCTACCTACTATAGGCAAATGCTGTGACAGTACTTCCACCTACCCTTACCTTACCCACCCTTTCTTTGTTCCCCGCCCCCTCCTCCCGGACGCTAGTGACCTCAGTTGTCGAAGCGTCCCTAAACTCTCAATTAAAAAAAAAAAAAAAAATACAAAATTACGATTACTACTGAAGTGCTCGAAGCTGATCTAGCATTTCTACAAGAAATTATTTACAAAAAAATATATTTGATATTTAAATAAACTTTATAAAATTAAAATCCCAGATACATGCGAATCTTTATGAATCGCATAAAATATAAACACTATTAAAATATAAGTTACTAATCCTTAAGCAGGTTATCAATCAACAACAACGCATTCAGAAAATGAAAATAAATCTTTTTAGGGTACAGAAACCAGTTCTGTGTTCTTTTTTTCTTGATTATACAGACTTTTAATACAATATGAATAAATTATACAGTTTTAGTGAGGAAAAAAGTATATAGTTGAAAACTTGTACCAGTAAATACTTTTGACTTACAGTTCACTAAATTTTAACTTCGAGACTGTAATGTTATACTTAACAGGAAGTTCTACACAATGACATAAAACTAATTAATATGTAATAAGACGAAGAATCATCCCAAATATTACAGGACGTCAATCATTGAAAGGTCATGGATATCGTGTAAGCATAAAAATTCTTTATTCGCAAAAAATTATGAGAAAAAATATTTCTTAGATGAACCAATAAAAACATAAATGCACAAAAAGAATCACGTTTACCCGTTTTGTTGGCTTCGTGACTAGAGCGAATTCCTTAAACAACATTTACTGCAATAAATTTAAATATAATTGTTAATTCATCGGTATTATTTACGAAGTTATAAAATCATATTATCTCTCTAACTTCACCTTACTTTAAAAGATATCCTTGGTTTGATTCCGTAATTAATAAGCAGAAGGTTAAGAGTTCATTTTACGATCTAGATACTGTTCACACACATGCAATGTGTCCTTTAAAATAAAAAGTGACCACGCTTGCATAAAAACCGACAAAAAATAAATTTCATTGTGTATAACGTAACGCAAAATATATCTAAAATAATTCGTACCTAAAAATTAGTAGGTATAGGTACCTGTATTTAGGAGTTGTTTTCACTGTGGCCAAATTATGAAAAAAATTACTATTTTTAAGAAATTTTCTTTTTCAAAAATGTTGATGTCTTTTTTAATATTTTTTTTTGTATATTGGGTGACCCAATTTAAACCCTTCTGCGAACGCGCTGGAGTATAAAGTACGCCAATTTGATCAAATTCAATGTGGTAACGCGGTGTCTAGGTCTATTCGTAAAAGCCTTTGGGATTCCTTCAGTGTCGTTTTGATTTTTAATTAAGCACGTTGTCGTAACTGAAAGATCTGAAGTTAAGTGATGATAATAGATTAGTCTAATTATGTAAAAAAAAATGTGGACACAACAATTTAACTGATTCTTGCAATACATTTCCTTGCAAATATCGTGTCCAAACCACGAATGTGTCAAACAAAAATTTTTTTAAAGAATTTAATCTAGATAAATGAAGAATATTTTAAATTTGATTACATTTATATGTTATATAGGCCTATGTACTATATACAGGTTGGTCCACATAGAAAAGCCACTATGAGGATCTCGTGAACGGTAAAAAATTAGACTTTACCTAATGAATACAGTTACAAATAGAGGACTGTGTTGGAAGCGGGGTGCAGTCACTTTGTCTAATTTTTAATGTCAACGTTTATTGTTTGTTTTTAAGTATTTTTATTAAAAATTAATTTTTAATTCATTTCCAGTGACAGGTATAGTATAATTTAAGATGTGATCGTTTTTTGTTGTGTTAAATAGACTGTTTGCGATAATTTGAATAAACTTTGAACTGATTTTCCTCGAAAATTTTCTTATGTATACATACTTTTTTAATACATGATCAGATTCAGAATTAAATTCTCTATCCGAAAAACAAAAACATGTATACTATGTAATTTAAAAAAAAAAAACAGTTGCCTATTGCGGATTTGACGTACGTCATCGTAGAGATAACAAATGCACATCACTTAACAGACAATTTGTCGTCGTTTCCAAAAATATAAGATTTGTTGGGTTTATTTTCAATAATTAAAAAGTTATAGGGGTGCGACAGTCAAACTGAATCACCCGGTATATATTTTTGGAAATATAATTTACATTATAATGGACTATAATTTTTTTAAGCATCATAGTAAGTTGTATTTGTTAAACATAAAATACCACATTGATGAAAAATAAACAAATAAAACTATCAAGAACTAAGTTATTTTTTTTAAAAGATGTTATGGACAAAGTGCGCCACGCGCACGGTCGTGTAAAAATAAGGCGCGCGCTCACTCGAGGGTTAAGGTTCAGTGTATTTTGCCTATCTTAAAATCTAATAAGTCGTTTAAAATATTAAAATAGTACATAGTTGCGGAAAATGGTTTTGTACTATTTAACCTGCCAAAGCTTGGTGTTAGGACAGAATTACACTGGAAAAAATTATACGGAATAAAATTAAACTGCTAAAATTACACATGGACAGAATTACACGAAGAAGAAACTACTGGTGTAAAAATTACACAAGGCCGAAATTACACACAGAATAAATATTACAACGGATTGCACAAAATTTGTAGCCTGCGTTGGCAAATTCATTATTTTTTAACTATTCAGGTAACCGAAAGGTTCCAGAGGGTGTAGTGATTACCCACCCTGATTGGATTACCCAAATTTACATTTCAATGAAAAAACGTATTTTAAATATTGTACAGAATTATGACTCTAATAGACGATTAGATATCTTGCACTTTATTGCTCATATATTAGTGTTTTTCGTTTGATGTTTTATAGTTAAATTTAGTTATCAATTTAATCTATGAAACCATTATACAGGGTGATTGATTGGGACGGGGCATTAAAAATATATGAAGAATAAAAAACGCTATTGATCTGAAGTTTTGCTTATGACCATAATGGCATTTGATCTGTTTATTGAAAATATTTTCAATATGGCGACACTTCCGGATATACCGGAAGTTGACGTCTACTTTCTTATTTCTAAGGAAATGATCTATTTTTTATTGCATTTTTGGATTAAGCACGCTATTTTACAAGGACTTTTAATAGCATTCCCTATACCTAAGTACAGTCGTTTTTTAGATTTTTGGACTTTTTTGAAAACTTTTTGATTTTCATTGTGATGCTTAATATTATCTAACGCCGCCATTTTTAAAGAAAAAACGCTTAAATTTAGACCATGCCTAGAAGAAACCTTGGAGTACATCCTGGAATTTTTGCAATCAATTACTTACAGGGTGTCCAAAATTTAATTTTCTTTTAATACAACTTTAGATCACTAAAACTCGCCTTTTTAAATACACTGCCCAAATAGTTTTTTTTTTTTAAAGCAAAATTAAATTCCGTGTCAGTCTGTATAAGCGTTTACTATACCTATCTGCAATAATTTTTGAGTTATTAAGAATTTTTGATAAAGTTAGGAGAAATTTTAACATTTTTAAATAGTAAGCCTTGGAAATGACAACGTTTAAAACAAAATTTTGTTAGATCAACATAAAGAAAATAAGAAGTTTTTTAAAGAAGGTGTTTGTAATTTTTCTTGTCTAAGCGTTACTAGAACTTCTTCAAAAACTTGTTTTCACATTTTCAAAAAATTTCTGAAGTGGTAAGTGCATGAAAATAACATTCTCAATTTTTAACACAGTCCGTGTTGTTATATTATTCCCTCACATTGACTGCCAAGTCAATTTTGCAAATGTTCATCAGGAGGCCAACATATTTTTGTTTTGTAAATCGTGTTTTTTCAAGTAAAACTATATAAAAGTCATATTTTTCAATAGACTTAATTTTGAAGGCACAGGACGAATTTCGTCCTGGCTATCAAATATGATAGCCGCGGCACCCCATGAAAATTAGTGCAATTTTTTTCATTATATCACACAGGGTGTTCCACAAGGTGTGGCTTCGCTAATTTTTTGCATAAATCGAATGTTTAGGACCTACATAAAACATTTTTACCGATTTTTTTATGTGTCTCTTTATATACAGGGTGTCCCAGTTATCGTGCACAGTATGGGAATCTCGTAAACGGTAAGAGATGCAGAGTTGGTTAAATGTGTCAAAATGATCTATGATTTATCAGCAACTGTTCTATGAAAAAATCTTGAAAAAAAAGTAGTTTTTGCGCTATTGATAAAAAAACAAAACACATCAGGTTTTTAATTTTTGCCTATAACTTGCTTATTTGAAATCTCACTCAAATTTTTTTTTTACATTTTTGGGTAACTTTTTTGCGTAGATTTGAAATTTGTCATCAAATTTTACCTATCTTCATTTGTTTTTGTTATTTTACATAAACATTCTTATTTCAAATACGGCTAAATTTAAAATAAGATGGGTAAAATTTGATGACAAATTTCAAATCTACGCAAAAAGAGGCACCTATATTGTACAAAAATGTTTTAAGTGAGATTTCAAATAAGCAAGTTATAGGCAAAAATTAAAAACCTGATGTGTTTTGTTTTTTTTATCAATAAGGCAAAAACTACTTTTTTTTCAAGATTTTTTCATAGAACAGTTGCTGATAAATCATAGATCATTTTGACCTACTTAACCAACTCTGTGTCTCTTACCGTTTACGAGATTCTCATGCTGTTTACTATAACTGGGACACCCTGTATATAAAGGGACACATAAAAAAATTCGGTAAAAATGTTTTATGCAGGTCCTAAACTTTCTATTTATGCAAAAAATTGCGAATTCATATCTTGCTGGACACCCTGTATTTGATAGCCAGTTGGATTTGGTATTTATTACTAAAAAACATGCATCTATTTATGTTTTAATTCAAATTTACTGATCAATTTGCGCAAGCCACGCATTCGCAACACTTTGTGAGGCTCCCAGCATTCAAACTCACAAACGATTTGTATGTAAAATATGATAGCCATGGCCTAATGTGAGCAAATAAAATGGCTATCATATTTGATAGCCATGGCCCCCAGGTAAACATCACTGGCTATCAGAAATGATAGCCATGGCAGTCAATGGGTTAAGTTATAATTTGGTAATAGTCTGTGAAACCTTAACCTTTTTAGAATAATATCTGATAAGTAATGCTCAACTTTTTCTACCATGTGGCCCAAAACACCATAAATTCAACTTCCCTTACATACTCGGTATTGAATCGTTTTTTATGATTACTTACAAACTATTTAGGATTTAAAGACTTCGAAAACATACCATGTTAGGGAGCTTAAGTTTTCATGATACACATGTTAAGATTATAATACTTTTTTTCTCAAAACAAGCAAAGCTCACCTATCAAATTTAACTGGTTATATTTTGAAACGGTCTGTATTTAATATAATGCACCAACGACACACATGTAAAACTATTACGACAGAAGCCCTGATGATCAGAATATGCAGTTATTTTTTTAATATGCAAAATATTTTTTAACCACAAAATGTTAATCTTGCAATTTATAAATATGTTGAAGAAGCAGAAGTTAATATTAAATTTATTTATAGCTTCGATGAAGGTGAATCAACAATGGACCGTTAATTTTTTTATGGACGCTTTAACGTAAATTACTATGCTATTTCAATCGTATAATTGCTATATTAGAATTATTACTACTTTTTAGTTTCGCTAAATCAGCTCAGGGCCATAATAACACCAAACAAATTCCGAGAATCGTTTTTGAAACACATTAGACCTCTTCTTTTGACACGGATCTGTTTGATTTCGCTCTTTGATCAACAAGTCGTTATTAAAAATTCGACAACTATTAAAACAATACTCTGAAACACTTAGTAAACAAACAAATAGAACAAAAACAGTTTTGAATCAAGTACCTATAAATATTACAAATTTATTATTATCGACTAAGTGAGCGTTTATACGATCTCAAAATTTTTAAGACTTAAATTCACTATTTTCTAAACTCGCTAAATCTTTATATGCAGTACGCAACCGAATGATTATGTTTAGATTTAGAGACAAAGATTGTTTAATCAGGTGAGGTTAAAAAAAACAGTTAAACTTAATTTTTTCTAGAAAAATAGAAACAAAATTACGTAAATAAAATGTAAAGGTTTTGCATACACCTAAATGGAATTGAAGTATGACTTAATTGCTGCTGTTTTTGATATTTAAATAATGATATTAAAATTTGATAGACCTTGTTAATATACCGGGTGTTAACCACCAGCCGTGAACATAGGGAATTAACATTGGTTTTAACTTTTTTTCGGATTCCTGCTCCCCAATTGAATTTATATTAAAATTAATGGTAACAATAGAAAGATAAATTTATTACGCATCATTTGAGACCATTAATAAGCTTAAATGTTTAATATTTAGTTTATAATTAATATTTTAAAATTGGATTAATTTTACAAATATAAGTAGCCATGACTGTCAATCTGACATTTGTCTTCATTAATTTTTGTTATTATCTGTCAATTTTTATATCAGCGAGTTATTTCTTTAACGATTTTGATTAAAATGAAAAAAAAAACTGTAATAGAGGAAGAGTTTTAATGGTGAAAAAAGAAATAACTCGCTGATTTAAAAATTGACAGATAATAACAAAAATTAATGAAGACAAATGTCAGATTGGCTGTCATGGCTACTTATATTTGTAAAATTAATCCAATTTTAAAATATTAATTATAAACTCAATATTAAACATTTAAGCTTATTAATGGTCTCAAATGATGCGTAATAAATTTATCTTTCTATTGTTACCATTAATTTTAATATAAACTCAATTGGGGAGCAGGAATCCGAAAATAAGTTAAAACCAATGTTAATTCCCTATGTTCACGGCTGGTGGTTAACACCCGGTATATTTTTATAAGGCAAACTGCTCTTAGCATATTTAAAAGTTATGAGAAACGATGTCAACGTTAAAAGCGTTTTTTATAATGTTATCAAACGATAATAATAATCTAATCTAAAAGAAAATCATTTTTTTTTTAAATTTAAAATTATGTATCTTTAGTACTAAAATAAAGTTCTTTAGACGAAAAATTGCTAATGAAGCATTTTTATTACTTATATCCTTTAAAATATTTTACTAATGGGTGCTTACACAATTTGTAACGATGTGTGTAAAACATTTTCTTGGCGCGGTAGATTGCTAAATAGGACTACTTAATGGTGTGGTAAAAGAACAAAGCATACGATTTACATAATTGCTAACTCAACCGTTACTATCTTAAACCTTGATAAAAATATAAACAAACCACATACAGTTTTTTGATTCAAATTAATTGTTACACATATTAAAACTTTATTCATGCAAAAAGGCCATGAGATTATTTCTTTTAAAGGACAAATATTCTATAAAAGAATTTGAATTGTATTATTTTATATCCATATCAACAACTATTTTGAATGATACTTGTCAGAATATAGTTTACAACAAATATTAAAAAAATTGTAAAATATTGTTTTAACCATATTCATATGCGTGTCACGATATTAAATTAAATTTTAAAACAAACGTTTCAAACTATATTTTATTACTACATAAAAAAAAATTATCACGCATACTGGTAAAGTTTTTTATTATTTCCGTACTATTTTATTGTTTTAAGACAGTTCAATGTTTATTTCTCTTTTGTATGACATTGCAAGTGATTCCGTTTTATGATGTTCAATTTAGTTCAGTTTAGTTGTTTCGATCTAACCTTAGCTGTAGTAGTGTGAAAATAATTTTAAATTGGCAAAACAGTTGCTCACAGCTGACCCGAAAAAATATAAGAAAGCGTTTGGATAATCCAAAAAAAAAACATTTTATTTGTAGGTTTTTCATTTTAATTTAATTTAATGCAATGTTGTTGGAACAATAACTTGATTTTTATAAACATATTTAAGACAACTAAAACAAAATACAAAATATAACTAGACTACTAATAAATGTTTAGTAAATAAGGAGATCTCAAAAAAAAACTAAGTCGCGCGTATTTAATGCAGTGTACAGGGTGGTCCAAATTCGATGGGATTGCATGGGTATCTCGCTTAATAATTAAGATAGAGAAACGGTTAAACTACCAAAAATGTGCAGTTTTTTAGGACACTCAGAATCGTTTTCAGAAATATACTATCATTTCTGGTTTTTACCTTACTAGCTAAAAAATGTTTTCTTGTAATATTTATAATAATGTGTCATATCTCCGTCATTGTTGTAAATATCGAAAAATTTAAGGACAATATTTTTAGATATTTTTATGTAGACTTTGATGGTACATAGGTACTAAAAAAAGTTATTTTACACGCCGTTCAAAAGTTATGATACAAACTACCTACCTCTCTTAAATGGAAGCTATAGTTGGCTATCACCAATTAAAATGCCTTATTTTGTTCCAATTTCAAATATGTAGGGTTATTTATTTTCAATAATACGCCAGTTACAAAGTTTTCAATTTTTTTTCGATATTTACAACATTAAGGGATACATTAGGAACTTTCAAGTTTTAGTTCAATTATTAGATACAGGACTTGCTACGATGTAAAAATACTGCCCTTTTTATACAATACGCATGCAATTTTGTTTCATTAGATTTAGACTAAAACTACTCTGTAAAAGTTAGGACCGCCTTATCAGATGTAGAAAAGTCAAGGAATAGTGACAATAGAAAATATATTACAATTAATTTAACCCTAAACTACCAAGGTGAGAAAAACTTACACTATTACCGATGTTGGTCCATGGGAAAAAGCAAATCTCACGAACGAAAAAAACTGATTTCATCTCGAGTCGTAAATGCTATTTTTTCTACGAATTTAAAATTATAATATAACGAAAGTTAATATAAACGAACTAAATGACAATAATTATTATGTATAAAGTATTATTTAATCATTTCATTTCCATAGCGACACCTCCACACTGAAATTGAAAGAAATAAAACTATAACCCCTGCAAACGAAATATATTTAATATTAATATTTGTACCATTCTTGGGCTTTTATGTAAAATGCTATTTTTTTTTTAATTAAATTATTTGATAAGAATATTAACGCTATTTTACAATTTGATTTTGACATTGAAATTGACATTATTTTCGCCACTAGTGACGAAAGTAAAACATTCGTGTAGGGTAGGCAGTGAGAACTTTCATATACATGAGTAGAAAAATAAATAAATTAGTTGTAACAAGGGAAAATAATCAAGTTTCCTATAAAAATTAAAAAATCAAAAATTCCTGATTTTTTTGATTTTTAAAATTTAAATCAATGATTTTGGATTTTTTATTTAAAAATCAAATTCTGCCCAACCCTGTAATTATGCCCTCCGGGCACTTATCACTGACCGATGAAAAGATACTAAACTGAACTCCGACTAACGTGACATATTCAAGAGAAATAAGTATTCAATTTTTTTTTGTTCGGTAGTAAAGGGTTAACTTTGGCATATTAGAAGAATTATTAAAAAAATTATAAAATATGGAACTACAGTTTTTCAACATCTTTTTTTACTATTTTATCAAAATAATGTATAACATCGTGAAACCTAAGTTAATGAAAATTACCTAAAAAACAGATAAATATTCTTGTAAGATCGGACGAAAAACAACAACAAAATAATAATCGTTTCTTGTAATTGTGAAACTGAAACCGTCACTTCCAAAAATATTGTAGATTATGTATACTTGACAAATCATAAATATGGGAAAAACTGTACCTTTTTAAGCTAAATTAGCAGACTTTAACCCCGGCAGTCATTACTTATTACTCCTATAATTTAATTTTCAACCTGCATATAAGAAAAACTATTTCTTTAAAACACGAAAGAAGGGTATTAGTATTAGTATTAACAATATTTTTTATTAGAATATTTTATAGCTTTTCCTGGTGTCGATTCTCCACTTTTTTTTAAATTTATGTTGTGTAAAGCTTCGATGGAGAAAAATGACAGGCCACAGACTATAATAATTTCTACGTATTGGGCCATTTAGTTAAATCATATTGTACTCTTCAATAGTTTTGATTTTAGCAAAGATACAGTTCATCCTGTTTGGGTTGAAAGACGAAATAAGTTTTTAAACGAGTACATTTTTAAGCATTCCTACATTTAAGTCATAATCAAAGTAAATTAAAATTTAATTGCGAGGACAATTTAATTAGCAATTGTTAAATTTCTAATGCTATTTAAAAAACAGTTATCGCACCATCAGCCGCTTTTACGCACATATTTTAATACGCGTAAATTACAAATTATGTCACCGATAGAGAATAACAACAATAATTGCACAACGGTACAAAAAAAAAGGATACGGAGATAGATCCTCACCTTCGTTTTATTACCATCTTGCTGTTATTGTACGTTTTCGTAAATAATATGTTTAAGTTATAATTACTGTTAATGCGATTTAATAATTATCTGTTAAGTTCCGGAAAGGCATGTGTCATAAGGAACCGTGAGCTCCATACTAACCAAAAAAAAATAACTTTGCTGATGTATAAATAAGATTCCGACAAATGCAAAAATCAGTATCTACAGAAGTACTGTATTGAATCAAAAGAAAAAAGAGCAGTCAGTGCAACAAGCAACAATGATGAAGGTAACATTCTTAGACTTCCCCTAATTCCAACAGATACATTTGTTTAATTTTTAAAACAGCTTATTATACAATATACAGGGTATCCCAGATAACATTTCCAGCATGGGGATCTCGCTTATTATAAGAGATACAGGTTTTTGTTTATATTAGATGAACAATTCCCAAGTACGTATAAGAGACGCTACAATAAATTTTTAAAAGTACAAAATTGTTCGTGCTTCAGATGTTACAGCAAAAAAGTATAAAAATGTTTAATTTCCTTTTTCTCTCATACCTTTTTTGTTTTATTTATTAGATCAATTAAATTATTACTTTCTAGCGGTACTTTTTAATATAAAATGTAACTGTTATTTTAGATTTTTTTAATCACTTACCATTTTCGAGATATTACCCCTAACTTAATTTTTTCTAAAGGGCCGCGAAGTTAGCTATGATATGACTAAATGTTTTTTTTTCCTTTTAAATGAGATATTACTTGTTATATCTGTTTTTGTAAATAATTCGTATTTCACAAATCACTTATCAAACTCTAAAATAACAGTTACATTCTCCATTAAAACGTACCTCAAAAAAGTACTAATAAACTTCATCTAATGAATAAAATAAAAAAGTTATGTGAGAAAAAAAAAATCAACATTTTCATATTATTTTGCTGTAACATCTGAAGTACAAGGATTTTAGTACTTTTAAAAATAGATTGTAGCTCCTCTCATACTTAGGAATAATTTATTTAATTTTAGCAAACCTGTATCTCTAATAATAAACGAGATCATCATGCTGGAAATGTTATTTGAGACACCCTGTATACATTAGAGATCAAAAATGTGCTATTACAAAACATGTTTTGCAATTCTAATTTGTGGCAAATAATTTGCTTTTGTATCAAGGCATTTGTCAACAAATTTGCTTCTTGCTTCATAGTAAGTAAATTGTTTAAAAAAAAATATTTGAAGGTGTTACGCCGATTCAAATAAGTCAAAAATAACTAAATTTATTTTGTACTTTTTTAAATTCTTTATTACTTATGACGCCTTAATATACAAAAACCAAAGATAAGTTACTCTTTATGTTTCTAAAATTGTATTGTCCGTTACATAACTTTTTTCTAATATTTGCAGGCAGTAGTTATACTTTTTGCCGCAATATTAAGCATTGCTTTGGCCATCCCCGTATTAGATTTTGATCCGTCAGTGGCCCCTTGGGAATTTAACAGATGGAATAGAGCAGGATGGAGAGAAGGCGCATGGGATAACTATGGACCAGGACCAGGACCAGGTCCATGGGGTCCATGGGGACCAGAACGATTTGGAGCCTGGGGCAGACGTTACAATCATTTCGGTGGATATAACGTCTGGAATAGAGGAAGTGACTGGGGCTATTAACTGCTGATGCGAAAAAATTATAATAAATTATAAATTATTCTTGAAACACATAAAATATTTAATAGTATTTTATATAGTTAGTTAGTTAGTTATCCGTTCCTCTTTTGCCGTTAGGCGTCGAACATTTTATATGTATTTTATGGTGGAATAAAATTGCTTGCGCATGCAAATGATTCATTAATTCTAATTTTAAAACCTAACCTGGTGAGATAGGTTTTCGAATTTTGGAACCAGGGCCGGTCAAGTGGGGGGTGCAGTGGGTGCAATGCATCCAGGCCCCTGACGTAGAGACCACCAAAATGGCAATCGATAAAAAATAATTTATCAGTTGTAGTAAAACGAAAACTTTCAAAACAAAAATTGACAACTAATGAGAAGTAACAGTTGTTTAAAACAGTAGAAAAAAGGGCAGAAACAGTTCAAATTGTCCAGGCCATAATGTCGTTTTTGAAATGAAAAGCGAAAATAAAGAAATTAAAACAAAATATGCACCAGAAATTAATAATAAATTATTAGCTTCAAAGAGATGACATTAGAATAAGCTTTTTTACTTATAAAGTCAAAGCAACAGGTACTTTAACATTTAAAAATATTGAATTCGAAAAATCACTAAGAGAAAGTAAATAAAAATTAAGGACTAGGTGGAAGTGCAAAAATTCCTACCATTCGTATATGTAATATAAAAACGTCTTTTCGATCAGAAAGGTACTAGTGAAACTTAAGATGACCTTGTAGCAAATTATTAGATTTTTTTTTGTTTTGTGTCCTGATCGACACCTTGATTTCTCAAATAGACGAACGAATTAAATTGAATCGGTGAGTGGAAAAAGGAAATAACTCCATGTTTTGGTCATTTTTAACTGAGAAAGCCATTTTGTTCTACAAACCTAAGCGCATTTATGAGTAGAAAAAGGAATTAATTCCAGTAATGGTTACCACTGAAATGAGATTGAAAATATTTCATTGAGTGGAAGAAAAAAATAACTCCTGGAGTTAGTACTCTCTTCAAGCATGTTGTTCGGAGGCATGATAGTCTTTATGTACCTCAGCAGTACAATAACATGATAAAAAATTAAAAAAATAATAATTTTACGGTTCATGATGTAAAAAATTAAGAGATTTTAATGTTTAAAAAATGGTGACCAGAATAGGTATTTTGAAAATAATGTACTGTGTATTTATTCATTTATTTTCGTTTATGAAATAGAAATATGACTTTTTGTTGGTAATATAATGTTTGCTTTCTTGTAAATACAATGTATTATTATTTATCCTTAAGCAAAACTAGATTTTTGTTTCAAAAAATTTAAAAAATTTCATTGATTGGAAAAAGGAATTAATTCCAGCTGCAAAAAAAAATTCTGTACAATTTATTAATTTAAAAAAATCAAAATTAATTGCATTTCGTTATCCTCTGTAGTGTATCTGACAAATGTTCAATGGTGTGTTTTGATGTAAACGTGAAACCAGAAGCTACAAACAAAAAAATGTTGTTTCCCAAAAATAGTGAATTTTGGAGTTATTTCCTTTTTCCACTCACCCATTCAATTAGTTCCTTAAATTGCACAAAATAATAAAATACTGATTTTTTTGCTGAAGAAACTTGCTCGCCTGAACTGTTAGAATAATATGTAAATAAATTTTACAAAAAAATTGTTGGAAGTTCCAAATGGGAAAGAAATTACAAACTTTTTTAATATTAAATATAATAGAATAAAAATCCTCATTTCAAAACAAACCACTACCCTGCTTTAATTTAACCAAAAAAATATTTATTTAAGAGTTTTACCCAAGATTTATATTGCACTTAGAATCCATTTAACACTTCTGGTCGCTGTGGTCAGTGCAGAACGCTCGTCTAGTAAGTTAAAATTATTTAAAACATACGTCAGATATGTCTCAAGAGAAACGTAATTCTTTAGCAATATTATCCATCGAAAATACAGAAGTTACAAGGACATTCTTTGAAGATATAACTGAAAAATGGGCTGTTCTATGCCCAATCTAAAACTGATGTCTCAGAATTTAAAAAAAAATATTTAAATTATGGGGTTTTGATGTCTTGTAATAAAAACTTATTTTCGTTTTTAAACTTATTATGTACTGCAGTAAATACCAACCCAAAATATTGGATATAGGAACGTATATATCTGATAATTCAAAGTTTATTAGTTCAATGTAAAAATTTGCCAAATAACATGTTTGTAGGGGGCCCCAAAAATATTTTTGCACGCGGGCCCCGACATAAAGATGACCGGCCCTGTTTGGAACCTTCGGGAATCGGAAAAAAAATCGTACTTCTCGGAATTTTTCGAAAATTCCCAATATCATCTATTTATTTAATTTTCATAGAACGCCAGTAATATTAATCATAAAATAGTTAAGTGTAAATAAATAGCGTATCATTTTGGATAGGTTTAGGCATGTAATATTTGAGGATTTCTCAAAATATAAATCCTGTAATAAAAACATATTTAATTTAACTAAACCTTATAGTAAACAAAGTGTTTTCTATATATTACACGATGTTTGTCCTGGTGTGGCGCGTGCATGTCTGGAGGCGTTCTTCTATGCCTGGGAGATTCCCTGGGATTTTTCCGGTATGGCTGCAATGTAACTGTTGTTTGCGGATAAGGAAACATTTTTTTCTACGACCTTAGTGGAAAATAGCATTTTCCATTATGTTTTAAGGGATGAAAGTAATACTTTGGCTCCCGTAGGGAGAACAAAGATTTGGTCTACCGTTACTAAGAGTTACCCCGGAACCGATTATACAGAGTGTTTCTTAAATATTGCAAAAACGTTCGAAAGGTGATTCCTTATCGAAAATTAAGGGGTGTCTTTCATATACAATTGTTTCCTTAAACGTCCCTTTCAGAGATACCTACACCCCCCTAAATTGGAGCGGTAAAATTAGGTTTTTATTTTATTTCTCAAATTTGAATAGGTATATGTAGGAGAATGATATTTGGTAGATATTTTACGCTTATTAAAAGGTTTGCCGTAGTAATATTTTCAATCATCTCCCACCTTCACAAGGGACTGAAAAGTGCAACCCCTGTTGGTTTATTTAACAGAATTTTTTTTTTTTTTTGAGTTAAAATTTGCAATTTTTTTTTAGTATTGAGAACGAGGAAGCGTATAAAATTATCGAGAACGAGTGGAAATGAATTTCCACCTAAAATCACTAATGGTTAGGACCCTGAAGAGTACGAAAATAAAATTTACTGTAAACATATAACTCAGAGGAAAAAGAAAAGAAAGTTAAGACACATACTAAATTCATAAATTTTATATGGAAAATGTATTTTGTTTCAGCAGCAAATTAAAAATTAAAAATTTGTTAGTTGTTTTAACTAAATTTTATTCTTCTTGCCGACTTAAAATCACTTGGCAATTTTGTTAATACTTATATATTTTAACTTTCTAAGTTTTTTTTTCTTGCCAATTTTCTGGAATTTTCTTACAGAAAACTGTTGCAGATATTTTCTTGTCGGTATATATCTGGGTCCTGAACTATACAGGGTGTCTCGGAAATTATTATTTACTTGATTACTCCGGTGTTTTTAGAATTTAAGAGCAATTCGAAATTAACATGTATGTAAGGTGTAGAATTGGACCACGCACCATAGCGATTTCAATGGTAAAATTTTAAAAGTCATATTATTATCTCTCCACATTATTTCAGAACCAAAAAACATTGAGATTTTTGTTGTAGAGAATAAAATTCTGTGTCTACAAATGTAATCAATATTAATTTTTAGTTTTCCAATAGCTAAAAATTGTGAAAATGGCAAAACGCCGTTTTGACAAAAATCTGTAGTGCCTTGAAATTATGTTGTGACAACTGCCCATCCCTATACTGTCACTTTGACGGGAAGTTTACATGAAGTCTTCGTATATTTTTATTATTGTAACAAAATTATGATTTCATTTCAATGAAACCATAACTAATTGTATAAAATAAATGTTTGATAAAATGTAAACGACAATTAAGAATAAATTTGTCGTCAATGTGACAATAAGCTGGGCTGTTGTTACAGCATAATTCCAAGGCACTACAGATTTTTGTCAAAACGGCGTTTTGCCATTTTCACAATTTTTTATTATTGTAAAATTAAAAATTAATATTGATTACATTTGTATACACAGAATTTTATTCTCTACAAAAAAACCTAAAGCATCGTTTTTCTAAAATAATTAGGGAAGATATTATACAACTTTTAAAATTTTACTGCTGAAATTCCTATGTTGCGTGATCTTATTCTACACTACACCCTGTATAGAAAAGCCATCATTCAACTCCTTTGCTTTAAACGGTTAATTTATTTGCTGTTTAGTTTAGTCAGATAATAAACTAAGGTCTTGTCGAATGCAATACAAACTGCACCTTTAAAACAGAAAAACCGCATCTCCGGTAATTTCTGCTTTGACTTATGTAGCTAAAGACATAATTTAATATAAGTGAGTAGGTAATATAAATTTAAAATTATTGTAATTACTAAAATATGCTCATGGATTAGCAGTTTAAGACAAGACTGTTCTTTAATTTATAGGCTGCTCCTAGAAAAGGAAAAACTAAATAACACCAAACTATTAAATCAGTATTTCATTTCAATATTCAATGGAACCTCAATATTCGTCATAAATCTGTCCCTAAGGGACGGACGAATACTGAATGAAACGAATATATATCTCGAATCAATTTTTTTTTTACCAATTCAGTAAAATTGGAATAAACCGTTACCTACCAATTCCGAATCTGATACATAAATAAATAAAAATTTGGTTATAACGTTACCTTTCATTTCAAATTAAACATCCGGTCAAAACAATTGTGGTAATCGATGTCTTTTTTCCCTTTCTCTTTTTTTCCCTTTCCCGACGATTTATTAGCACTAGATTTGGCAAGAACTTGTCCAATGTTGTCTGTTTCTGCCCGTTTTAAATTTTTGTGACAAATGTATTTTTGGACGAATATGGAAGCACTTATTTGCCGAAAAACACGATGCTTATTGCATTTGAAAAATAGAAGGGGGGACAAATATAGGGATGCCACTATACGTTTGCAGATGGGCGAACCAATCATTCTTGGGAACGATCATTTACACATCTAGGTACCAAATTTAATTAAATCTGGACTGTATTAGATTCATCATGCTTAATTAATAAAAGAGAGTATTTACCATAAAATTCTGATTTGCTGGAATTGTAACCTTTTGTCCTAAAATTACCCATTAAAAAACGACTACTAATAAAACCAATAGGATCTTGTTTCTTTATAAAATATAAACAACTAAATTTTATTTATACCTACTTAGTTGTAAACTGTTCGAAAACACTAATCAATTATGTATTATCAAATCTTAAAACCTGTTTTGTTTTAAATTTAAGGATGTTTTATTTAATAAAAGGCTTTATTGCTTATAACTATACACAGTGAAATCCGCTTTAGTAAATTTCTGTATAAAATTTAATACAAAATATCTTGTATTATTTTTGTTGTACAGATTTCTGTACAGAATTCCATTCGGTTGAGACTGTGTGAAACGGATACAATTTTATGTACAAGTTACTGTCCATGCACATGCGCCTAAACAGTATAAACATGGATATGCACTCCCTCTTAAAATAAGGTATTTATTTCTTGTAATTGCCATTTTAAACAATAACAACATCCTACTTCGGATTACCAAGAATTAACTGTTAACAGGAATTTCTATTGCTTATAATTCCTTTAGCTGCAGATGTTCAAAATCAGCTGTTAGTCGTCATTATTCACGAACTGAACGCGCATCTGTAGCACGCACTTTCTGTATCAAAACTTGCTTGAAAATAGAACACGTCCTATAATATTTTTTGTACAAGAAACTGCATAGAACGCTTGTACAGTATGGCCTATTTTCGATGCCCATGCAGGGTATCTCGGTTATTATCAGAGGTAGAAAAAAATCAAGTACAGGGTGGTCCAAATTCGATGGGATTGCATGGGTATCTCGGTTAATATTTAAGATAGAGAAACGGTTAAATTACCAAAAATGTGCAGTTTTTTGAGACAAACTCAGAACCATTTTTGAAATGAGAAAAAAATGAGGAATTTAAATAGGTCTCTATTCAGTTATGTGTTTTTGTTACCTCTACGATGACGTATGTCAAATCAGCGATAGGCAACTGTTTTTTTCTAAATTACATAGTATACATTTTTTGGTTGATTCGGATAGAGAATTTAATTCTGAATCCGACCATGTACTCAAAATACATACATAAGCAAATTTTCGAGAAAAATCTGTTCAAAGTTTATTTAAATCATAGCAAACAGTCTATTTAACATAACAAAAACCGATCAAATCTTAAAAATTATACTGTAACTATCAATGGAAATTAATGTATTATAAATTAATTTTTAATAAAAATAAAAACAAATTATACTTAAACCCCGACATAAAAAATTAGATTTTAATGTATTCAAAATGGCCGCCACTGCTGATTTTTCTCGAAATTTTTTTAATGTATGCCTACTTTTTGAGTACATGGTCAGATTCAGAATTAAATTCTCTATCCGAATCAACAAAAAAATGTATAGGTACTATGTAATTTAAAAACAGTTGCCTATCGCAGATTTGACATAGGTACGTCATCGTAGAGGTAACAAAAACACATCACTGAATAGAGAATTTCTCGCCGATTTCAAATATATAAGGTGTGTTGGGGTTATTTTCAATAGGTACTTACAAAGTTATAGGGGTGCGTGAGAGTCAAACTGAATCACCCGGTATTTCAAAAATTAAAAAAGATATCAAAAATTTGTTTACGGCAATGAATTTATTTCGAAAAAATAAATCCAGACTACGTACTTAGTTTTTTTCTATCTCTCATAATAACCGAGATACCCTGTATGGGCATCGAAAATAGTCCACTCTGTACATTTTGAGTGAATATCCAAATGCGTGATTATTAAATATAAGTATATAAAACACCTTAATAAGAATACAAAAAACCGGTTCCTTTATGGAAATATTACGTATAAACAAAAGTAGAAATTTCTCGATAATAGCCGAATAAACAATATAAGTATACCTTATACTATAGGGTCACCTTCCTAGTGTTTTCAGTCTATATGATCACTAAAAAAAATTAAAAATGTATTACTTATTTGCAATTCAGTGTATTGGAAATAAAACCAGAATAATTAATGATCTTTGGAAAGACCAGCATAACGGCGCTGGACCCGATATTGCACAAAAACGAAGATTGCTATCCATATAAATAGGACCAAACAATCAAGAAAAGTAGTCACAATAAACCAGTTGGTTACTTGCTAAAAACAATTTGAAAGACGTTTACAGTGAAAATAACAATGTTTAAGGTAAATATTAATTAGCTAAAACTTATTTGAAAACTTTGGTCGTAAAGCAAATCGCTTTAAACTTTGAACAGTATTTTTGTTTTAAAATTTTAACATATTATGGATAAAATAGCCTGTAAAGTTTCAATTTGTTTTCAAAGATATTTTGATAAATAACTAACTATGTATTTACAATGCAAAAAACTGCAAAAAAAAATCAGTTTGATAAATTTTATTGCATTTTAAGTTTAATATAAAAATAAGGTATATAGCTAAAGAAAGTAATTGAAAAATCATTTAGTTTTTCATCCACGAAGACCCTTTATGACGGAATAACATAACTAGTTCCTATAAATCGGTTTTTCGTCAGTAGAAAATTATTTATTAACAATGATCATTAGCAACAACTATACTTATTTAGTTAAATGCAAATTTATCATGAAAATAACTTTTAAGTTGAGTCTAATATATTATGACATTTTTTCCATTTATACACGATTTGTTTTTCTTGGAACATTTTTATTATTAAATTGATAATAATTATTTTGTTTTAGTTCTTTTCTTTTTTAATATATTTAGTATATTTTAATCAAAATCTGTAAAATGTTTCGTGTTAGACGACTTTTCCATGAGTATTAATTTGTTTTTTTTCGTCTAATTTAGTATATTTAGTGCGTTTCTTCATATGAGTTTTGTCATCTTTTTTTAAAGTTATGAAGTTTAAGTTATTGCGTCACATACTTTTGTTATTGTGTTTAAGTTTTTTTTTGTTTGTTGTATCATACTTAGAATGTAAGGTAAACAACACATTTCATGTATAACAACAAAGGTAATAAGCAAAACAGATGCTTCATTGATTATATTATGTGATTTCTAACTAAACTTATTTATACCTAGTTCTCAATTGTTTATTTTGTAGTAGGTATTTAATTCACTTTTGTGATTAATACTAATTTTGTCAGTGATGCTACTAGTTTGAACGTTTTCAATTTAATTTATATTTTTGACAGTAGTCTGCAGTTATTAGAAAAGCTTTATTTAAATATAGTTATTTCAGAGTCCAAATCAATCATATGTATAATTTGTTATTTTATAAAAATGTTACAAGTTGGTCAAATATCTAATATTATTATTCACTAAGCAAATGGCCTGTAGAGTAATTTGCATACGTACTGAGAAATATGTGGATAAAAACATTATGAAATATACATTAATTAAGTTTGCGATTGGATGCTAAAAAGAAGTTAAATTGAATTTCAAGAAAACTAAAATTTATTTACTTGCTTTAAAAAATTATTTTACAAATGTACAATATCTTTAAGAGTGGCTGTGTATCGTACGATTTGTAACCGATGTTTTAATTGGGCTTTAACATTAAAATCGCCATATTGAAATTGCTTGAATACACTTTCATAAAACCAATTCAACAGAAGCTATTTTTAATTTAATACTCACAAAATAATGATTTTTCGTCGAAAAAGAATAAAACACAATTAGACAAGTTATAAGCTGTTAATTACTACAGCGATCGTGTTTTGTTTATGCAAATACAACGATTAATTATTATTAAATTAATTAAATTAAAATATTAATTAATTTTGCAACTCATTTTCCCCAAAAATTTTCTTTCGTAACGCTAAGAAAAGTTTGAAAAGAAACAAAAATCCCTATCAATTAAAGTAAAAAATATAAAGCTTGCCATTTAAAAAAAAATATATGACAATCGCCTGTCAGTTGCAACGGTTGGCAAAAAAACATTGAAGTATGTCAAAATGTAGCTAAAAAAAAAAAAAAACGATTTTGATTAAAATGCAAAAAAAAACTGTAATAGAGGAAGAGTTTTAATGGCGAAAAAAGAAATAACTCGCTGATTTAAAAATTGACAGATAATAACAAAAATTAATGAAGACAAATGTCAGATTGGCTGTCATGGCTACTTATATTTGTAAAATTAATCAAATTTTAAAATATTAATTATAAACTAAATATTAAACATTTAAGCTTATTAATGGTCTCAAATGATGCGTAATAAATTTATCTTTCTATTGTTACCATTAATTTTAATATAAACTCAATTGGGGAGCAGGAATTCGAAAATAACTTAAAACCAATGTTAATTCCCTATGTTCACGGCTGGTGGTTAACACCCGGTATAAAACATTTTTTCATAAAACTTATATACTCCGTTACAGCAACGTTTTTATACTTATGGTGTACCCTGTTTCATAACTTACAATTTATATAAATAATTTATCTAACTACGTACGTTTTTAAGAATTTTAAGTATCCTTCAAACAAATAAAAAATCAAATTAAACGCCTTAAAAGTATTTTAATTACTTTCCCAAGTTGTACGTGTTATAAATTTAATACACATTTTCAAAATGTAAGGTGACAATTCTAATGTATATAATTTTTTTAAAGCGAATAATCTTTTATTTCGTCGTCTTGTTCGCTATTACTATGGTCTTGGCCCAGGAGGACTTGCTAGGGGCAGAATCTGCTAACCCCTGGGGTGGACATGGTAGAAGATATGGCGGACACGGTGGATATGGAGGATACGGTGGATGGCATGGGCATGGGCATGGTCATGGACATGGACATGGACATGGACATGGATATGGATATCAACATGGACATGGACATCGTTGGGGATAAAATATATAATAGTTTGTAAATATTGGTTACAATTATCTTTGTAATTTAGTTTTTAGTTGAATATATATTTTGCTATTGATTTTACTTTATTGTTTTATTTTTATACGGGTACATGATTAATGCCGTATCTTACAATCTGCCTGGAATTTTATAGTTGTTTTTTTTTGTCTGTTTGTACTACAAAGTTTGTTAAATGGAAAATATGTACAATTTTTTATTTTTATTTAGACTTTAGATCAGGCATATGTGTAACCTACGCTACGGCACACGAGCCGGATGTGGCCCGCCGACCATCTAAGGCCGAGAAATGTATTTTATATAATATGTTTTAAATGTAAATTCTATGAAAAGAGGTTATATTTATATTATTAATCACTTATACCAGAGGTGACCAACTAGTTTGTTGTCGCGATGCCCTTTTTATATAGAATGGTAGTTGCCACCCACCAAATTTTCGAATTTACGAACAAACTCCGAGAAAAAAACGCTTTTACAAGGGTTTCTTGTTTTGCGTTTTACTCCGTGGACGCTAGGTCTATTTTTAAAGAATTTGCACCATTTTACTCCCAAAGGACGCTTGTGTCGGAAACTAAAAAAGTTTTAATTTTTTCCGCACATTTCAATGACCAACGCGACTGTATAATAACCATTTTAAGCATCATTTGCACATCGCCAGATCCTGTGGCTGCACTTTGAGACCAAAAAGAAAAATGTCCCATGCGGCTCTTTCTAAGATTTTTGTGACCCGTAACGCATTTGAAATTCAAGCCCGTCAACCAAACATTTTGCGATTCTACTATAATTATGTTTCTCACTAAAGTGCTGTGCGACCCATGCACGTCTGTCTTGAGGTTTCAGTTAGTTATGATCGAGTGGCAATTTGCACAATGTATTTTAGTTGTGCAATTGCTCCTCTGCGTTGTCTTTTATTTTGTTTTGTTAAAGAAATATATTCATTTAAAATATTAGGTCTAAGAAAGGAACCCCCAAAGAGGAATACCGAGTTTTTGAAGCTGAAAATGCAGGATACCCGATCTGGCTTGTAACAACATAACATAAACTTCATCAAAAAGTCCCTATGAAGCTAAAGAGTGCCATGAATTTTAACAATATTAAAACAAATGAATGTGTTCATTTTTTATGAGTTAAAAATCTACAACCGCTTCCCCAAAAATATTTTTGTACCATCAAGTATAACCGAGTTATTAAAGATGTTAAAAAATAACCATTTTGGAACTTTTTTTTAAAACATTGAAACAGAAAGGGGAACAATTTGTCCGATTTAAACTTCTTTGTAGCTCTTATCCTTTACGAGATCCCAATAGCGGCCTTTTTATGTGGTACACTCTGTATATTTGGATATTTCTCCTTTTGTTGCATCCTTATAATTCGAACCCTAGTAATAATACACAAATTTTCTTTATTAAATGTGTTTTATGTCCTAAATATAGACCAAATAACTTTGCAGTGTAACTATCTTAAAAAGGTTTAAGCGTTTACAATTTCAGTAAACTTATTCATAATCTGTTTAAAAAACCATGCATAAATGATTAAAACATGGTAATGACAGTACGAAAACGACACTAAAATTTCCCTGCTTATAAGCATATTTAAAATTTCCTAAACTTTTATTTGGTGTTACATTTGAAATTGAAATGAACGTTAAGTTATTTTATAGAAATACATAAAAATTATTTTTGATAACAAAAATTTAAGATGTACCTACATACTATCAATAGTTTCAATTTTTTATGGAAATACATTTTTGTAACAGTCCCAATAAAATTAAAAAAGCAGATATATGCTGAGCGATACCTATGTGTAAAAACAGACATTTTAAAATCAACGGTCGGCAAAAAGTCTCTTATGAATTTATTTTTTGATATTTTGACACAAAAAAAAATCAAGCTTAAGTTTTGCTGATTTTTATTAACAAAATTAATTACTAATGTACAAATACAAAAATTATTACATGTTTTTAACATCATTAACATCACTAAATCAATTACTTAACGACCCCAGCCATGATGATGATGGTGATGTCCATGGTGATGATGATGCCCACCTCCCCATCCTCCACCCCATCCACCACCCCAGCCACCGCCGCCGCCCCAACCGCCGCCTCCCCAATGTGGATTAGCAGATTCCGCTGTTTCGAGACTTTCTGAATCTTCTTCAACGCCTAGATTATGTTCATCGTCATCAATAGTTGTTACAGCAAGACTTTTTGGAGGGGTTTGAATAGCTTCATTTGCTGGGAACGCCATGATAGTGGCAATACCCGCAAAGAATAGTAAAATAACTTCCTGAAAAAATATATGAAAATAAATACTACACCTATTGACATTTAAATTTTGTGGATATCCTGTTAATAATTAAGAATGAAATACTTAGAAGTTCCAAACATAGAGCTCCCTTCATTAAAATACTGAATAACAAAATTACAGAAACGTACTTTATTGAAACACCTATGCAGTTAACAAATATAAGCACATTTATTCTGCCTGTATTTTACGATCAATAATGTTGACTACAACCATTAATATCACATGCACTATGACATATTCGATAAACAAATACATTATTGGCTTAAATAATTAAAATAAATCCGGTTTTTATGCAAATGACACAACAACGACATAAACAATAAAATATAGTTTTTTGCTCAATTTACACAGACAAAACTAAAAACAAAATGCAAAAGTATATGATTAAAAGTGAAATATTGTTTAATGTAACGACTAGGGATTGTAATAACCGGTTTACCGGTTAATCGCAAAAAATACTCTTCAAATTTTACCGGTAATTTTCCAGTTTTTTACCGGTAATTCCGGTAATTTTACAATTTTTTTCTAATCATGATAAAAATCTAAATCAAATAATCGAAAAAAAATTGACGTATTTTCAAAGAGAAAAAAAAGGGGAAATCATACAAATGGCATATGATTGTTTACTCTCACTACACGACTAGGGATTGTAATAAATCGTAAAAAATGCTCTTCAAATTTGACCGGTAATTTGCCAGTTTTTTACCGGTAATTCCGGTAATTTTACAATCTCCTTCTAATAATGATAAAAATCTAAATCAAACAATCGAAAAAAAAATGACGTATTTTCAAAGAGAAAAAATAAGGGGAAAGCATACAAATGGCATATGATTGTTTGATTGTTTACTCACTACTCGACCAACAAGTGTAGTAGAATCCGAAAAAGCTTTTTCCGCGGCTGGATTATTTTGTACAAAAATTAGGTCGCAATTAGGAGACGATAGTTAAGATAAATTATATTTTCTACGTGGTTATTTTTTAAGAAAAGTTTAAAATAAAAAATATTGTTAATAGTTTGACAACATAGGTATATTATGTTAAATCATTTTATATTTTATGTTCAGAATAGTTTTATTTTCATGTGTTTTTTGTAATGCTGGATTATATTTTTTGTAATATTTTTATTTTATATATTATATATTGTCATTTTATATTGTGTTATATTAATATTACATAAAAATATATTAGATACGTTAATGGCTGTTAACTATTATATTGTATGAAACTAATTGGGATAGTTTAGGCTTCAACTATCTCAATCAGTTCCATAATAAGTAAATGTATATAAATATATTTATTTTTAATATGGTTTTCGGAGTTTATCCGGGTAACATTTAAATTGGCTCGACGTTTCGGCAAGCTTTCACTATAGGGGAGACGTGGATAAACTCCGAAAACTACATTAAAAATGTTAGTAACCGCAAAAAATCTAAAAAGAAACAATATAATATAAATATATATAATAATATGATTTACCGGTAATTCAAAAAGTCGGTAAATTTACAATCCCTAGTAACGACCACAATGTTAATGCCTAATAAAATAGGACTTTGATAACAACGTACTAATAAAAATTAATGATTATACCTTTGGTTTGATTATTATGTAATCTAACACTTAACAAGAAGTTATTTGTAAAGTGAATGCTTTGCAAACAAGCAATGTCTCTTCGAAATTGTTTTGCAGAAAAGTTTTTTATTAATTACATGCTCCTATTACTAATATCAACACATAAACCGGCAGTTAAATTAAAAGTATGTACTATTTATTATTTCCTCTTAATGATAATTTAAATTTATCTTGGTCAGACACAATATTTATCAACTCTTAGAGCACAAGATTATAAGTCTTAGAATTTTAATTTTTGTCTTGTTAAAGTTAACAAATGTTTGTTTAAGATTAAAAAAAAATATTTTTTGACAGTAAGGCTATGCGCTATTAATCGTACGTTAAATCAATTTTTTTCATGTATGCAGGGTGATTCAAATTTGAGAGCGACCATGGGGATCTCGCTTATTATTGAAGATGGAGGGTAAGTTTAATTTTGGCAAAGTTGCTAAATTTTATGCTTATTAATAATATCAAAACAGATTTGAAATATCTTCAACTGTTTTTGAAAAAATTGAAAAAAACTGAAAAAATTACTGTTTTTTGCTACCTACAACTTTTTTATTTATATATTTTTTTTATCTGTAAAAACTTTTACATGGCCACTTTTTTTTTACTTTTAATGGTGCCAACAATTTTTTTGCAGTGTCGATTTCGTTTTGTTTTATAGATACTAACTTTTAAATTACTTATGGGCGACAAACTTGATTTTTATCTAGTTATTAGATAAGTTGAATAAATGAAAACCTTTTGTTTCAAATAAATATGTTGTTTATGTAAATAACATAATCATGCCATACATTTTTAAAATCAGAAAAAAAGTTCTAGCTAACTGGATGAAAATCAAGTTTGTCACCCATAAGAAATTTGAAAGTTAGTAGGTACCTAACAAGGTGCAGCAAAAAGTTGATGGCACCATTAAAAGTAAAATAAAAAGTGGGCATGTAAAAGTTTTTTTACAGATTAAAAAAAAAATTATAAATAAAAAAGTTATAGCGAAAAAACAAAAAGTCAATTGTTCAGTTTTTTTAAATTTTTTTAAAAACGGTTGAAGATATTTCAAATCTGTTATTAATAAGCATAAAATTTAGCATCTGCCAAATTTGAATCTACCCTCTATCTTCAGTAATAAGCGAGATCCCCATGGTCGCCCTCGAATTTGCATCACCCTGTATATTACGGTATCGACGCAACTATAATTTAGCAAAAATTTCTGAAATCTTAATTAATTACACTAATTATGTAATTATTGGTACAATTTTTAACAGCCAAGACGTGGCATAACAGATTTGAATTTTTTTAAAGCAATAGCTATAAAGCTGTCTGCATTTTTTTGGCAATCAGTTACTAAGGATAAGATTTTAAATCTAATATAAAGTAAAATAATTCGTAGTGAGATGTAACTCATACCTAACATGACAATTAAAAATCAATGGAGTAAAATTTAAATCTTTTTGAAAAGTTTTACGTTTAGATAAAAATACTATCCTTTAATTAAAATGTTTCTTCATGTAGTTATTTACTGTGAAATTCGGTTTCCTTGTAGATGTAGATATTTAAACTGTATACGTTTTGGATTTCGAATTTTTTAATTTATTTTAACACATGTACCTAACTAAATTAGCACGTATCATTCAAATAACAAATGAAGCTAATTTTTTTAGTGAATTCCAAAACACATAATGGTGGTATTAAAATTATGCTACAACAATAAAACACAATATTAACGAACCGATTAATACTGCAAAGATATAGTTTTGATACCATTTTCAATTGAATTTTCAAAACAATTATTTAGTTTATATCACTGCTATAAAGATATGTGTAAATCGCTTTTTATTTTTAAGCAATTAACTTTAATTTTTCAGTGTAAATTACTAAATTAGACAAAAACTTAAAAAAATTTAAATTTTTGCCAAATGACTTACAATCAAAATAAGATTTTAGCAAAAAGCTACAATAATTATTTTTAAGTATTTTTTTATGAAACATTACCAAAAAATTAAGAAAAATAGCAGCTATTCATACCTTCAACATTTTTTGAACACCTGCGCCAAATTGCAGAACAATTAAACTTTTTAATTAATAGCACAACCGACACGAACTGATTTTTCATAAACCGATGGACATCTTTATATAGTCCTCAAATGATCGTTTTTGTACTCTTCAGTTCACCGCCTCTTTGATGGGTCTTTCCAACTTGTTAAGCTTATTAATTAGCAAGCAACGCAGATCACATTAATAGGTTGTGAGGCATTAAAATATGCGAGACGCAATAAGATGTTATTTACCTTACAAATATTTATTAAAAATTAGCGTAATGGGTAATTTCCATAACTAAATAAATGCACTTTTAATATAATTGCACCTTAAATAACTTAAAATTTGTTTTTGTAAAGATTTGTCAGAGATATTTTTAATAAAAATGACAGCAAAACTGAATTGCATTGCTTTGAAGAGCTCAAGATGAATTCCTTTTGATTTTCGTATTAAAAACATCCAATAGCTCTTTATCTATACAAAAATAGTAATAATTGACTTTATTCGACAGTTTTATTGTTCCTAATTTTTTTTTAAGTAAATGTTAAATTGATTAACAAATCAGATATACTTTTAACACGACACACCAGACAGTGGAACTATAGTAAATTTTCAAAGAAAAAACAGTATCATATAAACATTTTAAGCCAGAAAAAAAATGTTTTTAATTAACTAACCCAATATTTATTAGCATTATTTGCTACAAAACTTTAGAGCTAATAATTAAACAATACTATATTGAAACAGGAACTGAGAACCGAACGAATACGAAAAGGTAAAACAAAATTACCCGAAATTTTAATGGTATCGAAAACAAAGTCATTATTTTTCGTTCAAGATCGAAAACGAAATGAATAATTTTTATTGCCGGACTTTACCGGTTCTTTCACTATTTAAATTTTATTCGTTAAATTTACCTTCTAAGCTAAAATGACTTCCCCGAGGCAGTAAAATAAATATGTCACTTGAAACAAAGGGAGCTTTAATTTTTTAAGTGTCTAATTATACCGGGTGTAGATAAAGTGTATAACACCCCCTTTTTTTTCTTTAGTTTTTATTTTAGATAAATGTAATTTTAGACATATGATATGTGCAAAAAACCGGGCTCTTTGAGCACATGCACACGTTTGTTTCACCTCCGGTTTCGCCGGAAATGACCCCAACTTTGTTATTTTAAATGGAACACCCTGTATATTTTTACATTTTTGGAAAGAGGAAGCGATTTTGGATACGATTGCACTATTTTGGTTAATTTTTATAACCTCAAAATTTTTTTGAAACAAAATTAATTTTTTTCATAAGGGTGCCGTGACCTGCACAAATTGATTTTTATTATGCCAACAATTATCGAAAAAACGTTTTTGTAAATTTTAAATGACATTTAGGTTACTTTAATCGGCTTTGAAGGTTTCGGAATCGGTTTTTTGACAAAAAGTCATTTTTTTTTAATGGAACTATGGTGGTACTAGCGGTTATTTTAATGGAGCATATTCTAACGAATCCATCGATACCAATAACTTGTATTTTTATTAAGGGTTCGCTTTAGAAACTTCAAATTATTATATATTAAAAACTTCCAACCCAATCTTCTTTGGAAATACTTGCAAAGTAATCGTGAGGTGCAGACAATAACTTTCTAACCGCAAAATTGATTTAAGTCCAAAAAATAAATAAATAGTACGGTTGATGTTCCATTACTTTATCTTATTTCAGCTAAAAACGTGCCTGATGAGAAGCAAAATCCCCGTCTTTGGAACCCTTCGGAATACTTTGAGCAAATGTATTTCTGTGTACTATTTCGCTATAACTGTCTTTTAAGCGTCTAGCTTAATTTAATTGACTAGGTCAGTACTCGAGAAGAAAACTGCATGCATTACCTTTTTTATTGTTTATAGCTTTTAGGCCATTATCAAAATGTGCTCACATTATCATGGATCCATTTGCGACTTTCTTGGCGGTTTGGTACATCAAAAAAATTTCGTCGTCTTTTAAAATTGTGCTCTTCACTATTGATGAAGAGTAATGGAAAATTCTTACACGCTCTAATTTTTAAAGCTCAAAGAGTTGATTCTGCAAAAAACGACAAACCTTTTTTTGCAGGCTATCGTGGAAACTATCTAACCGCTAGGGGTCCAATTTTAAGCTGATGCTTAATTACCGAGTAAATGACCTTATTATCATCTGTAATTATCTTTTTAAAACCAGCTTTGGTTTTCCTTTCGGTAAGAGCTGTAGGAGGACTTTCTTCTGTATTTTAATGCTTCAAATTTTTTACCCAAGCGATAAATAGTAGATAACAAAGGAAAATGTTTTTTGATCAAAAGTTAAATCTATACTTTTCTTGCACTTATAGGCTCTAAAGATTTTTTAAAATCTATAGAAATTATAATTTCAAACGCTCTGGGTTAAATTAATTTTTTTCACTGTCTCAAGATGTTATTAAACTAAGTTCTAAGCAACTCAACTTTATGAATTAAATATCAAATGATAAATAAAGAAATAAATAATATAAAGTGTGTTTTTTTTTACTGCCTACAGCTTTTTATTTCCAATAAGTTCAGTTGACTTACAAATTAAATTTCTCAGTGTTGTTAAATACAATTGTAATAAACAAATACCGTCTTTTGTCTTATTGATGCATTTTCTGTTCGGTCGATAGTAGTTGTTCCCTTCTTATAGAAAAAGTTAGCAAAGATTTTTCTTAATATTCTTCTATTCTATACTAAAATTAATATGTCAGTTTGATTATTGAAAAGTATTTATTAATACTAAAGAGATATATTTTGTAAAACCAATTTTCAATTTCAATTTAATTAATTTTTTTTCCTCTATAAAACTTTTCTTAGTTTTTTTATTGCATTGATAGACAAGCGTTCAACTTCAAGCAAACCTTCATGGCGCAAAACAATTAAGTGATCTTTATTTTTCATTTATTTAGGATAACAGCGTTTACAACCTTATAAATTTATTTTGTCATTGATATTGCAATAAATTATCTTAACATGCGTAATCGTTTTCGCCTTTGTGATACATAAAATAAAATTTATAATGCCCAATTTGAACACGTATTAATTTTTATTACTTCTAACACGTTAATTTACTCAAATTTGTTTGCTATAATACTTCGTTGGTTAGGTTAAGTGGATGTATTATTATTAAATTTTAAAAAAAGAGTCAAGAATTATGTTCTTATATTTGTTTAATAACAATAAACATTTTTTTCTAATTACATCGGGTTTATTTTTTTTAAATATATGTACTTGTTACAAATATATTGAAAACATCATTTACAATTACCAAAAAGATGACTGGTTTCACTTTATCTCATAAAAAGTAAGTTGTGTATTCCAGATAAACGTGCCATGATGCAAAAAAAGCTTATAAAGACAAACATTTGCTTTAAATTAAAGATAATGTGTACAAAGCACGATCAAAATTTCCACAAGTAACTTAATTTTCTTTTTTAATTATAAAAGCGTCAAATACTAATTTTTCAATCTAACTTATTAACTGCTTATTAAATATTATTAAAGAGCAGATTATCTATTTTTTTATATAATTTAAAATTTCCTCTTTTATTTTTTCTCTTTTAATTGATATGTGAACAATTTCTACAGAACGTTAAATTAAAAAAAAGAGTCTACAAAATTTAGACTCTAAGGGTTACTTACGAAATAAATCCTATCGTAGATTTTTTTTTGTAATTCCACAAAATGTGGACAGTTTCAATATGTTGGGCAGTAGTTCTCGATATCTTGTACATGTTCTTTGATTTAGCCAAATCTTTATCCCTTACGGTTCAATATGAAAAAGTTAATGGAATATTTTTCTATAAAATCAGCTGTTAAACTATATTTATAAGGCTAAAAATTTACACTAAAACTTTTTATAAATTATTTCAGATCCGCTTTTAAAACACTTTAGATAAAAAAAAGTTTTATTACATTTTTATACAAAGAACAAATACTACTTATTTAAGGGAATAATTAAAAAACAGTTCGATTCTTAGTTGTAACAGCAACATTTTAATCGTTTAGATTTCGTTTAATTTCTCCATCCCCATCCATTGCTTCCCCAGTTTCCAAGCCCATAGCCTGTATTTCTCCAACCGGGACTAGCATAATTTGTGCTAGGATATAGATTGCCGAAATTTCCAAAATCCTGTCCACCAAATCCACCTCGCCATCCCCATGTCGGGTTGGCAGATTCGGCCGTTTTTAAATCTTCTTGCTCGACTGCGTTCTGATTTTGTGTAATATCTCTAGGACTCATAATAAGTATCATAGCTGGTTGACCTTGAACTGCTTCTTGAGTTGGAAAGGCCTTGGTCAAGGCCACCCATACCAGTAAAACTAAACAAATGTCCTAAAAACAAATATCAAATATTTTTTTTATAAAATTAAAAAAATTGGAAAACTACTTTCTAATAATTTTTAAGAATAATTATGGTATATACGTGTCAAATAATCAAAACGCATTATAATTAAAATGCTTGAATAAACTGTGCTACATAGTATATTTTCTGAACAGAATATTTGAGACATTAAAAAAATATATTTTTGTCCCCTTAAAACACGAAAATACTTTGGTTTCGTACATTTATTTATAAATAAAATATTTATTCCAGTAATAAATGCACCAAACATATTTTTTTGGAGTTCCGCATTTTAAAAGTTAATAAAGGTAACCAAAATGTATGACAAACACACCGCAAATACTTCATGTAAAAATAAATAAGAATCCTAAGTTAAGCATCAATATTATCCTTATTAATTTGTAATGGCGTTTTAATGGGTATTACAAATTTAGCAAACACTAATTTCTGAATAACCAACATTATGTTTCAGTAAATAAAAATTCGCTGGAATAGTTTTTATCTCTCTCTTCAATAAAATATATTAAATAAACAAAGTAAACAAGTAGATAAACTATTAAATGTTATTTAAAATTTTTGGGTCAGTTCTGTGTTGAAGCATAATTTTCTTGTTAAATTATTTCAGGAAATTTTTCAATAAATACGTAATATTTATTTTTATGTTCGTTAAATAAGCAGAATATTTGTTTTACAATAAATATTTGATTATCGTTAATTGACTGCAAGACAAATTATGAACTTTTTTGGGTATAAGTGCACACATTTAAAGTGGGAAGCTTAAAATAATTTACCTTAAACATCCTGGATATAAATAAATATTAACACAATTCTATTTGTAGCCACTTACAACTATTCAAAAAATTTCTAAATGCACGTCTTTTATAGTCCAAGTTTGTTATGAATTCCACCTTGCACCTTGGGGTTCACCGCCCTCATCATTATTCTTTTCTAACTGACAACTAGTTTTACGGTAAAACATTCCAATAACCTACTTAAGCATTTGTTATTAATATTATTGTAAGTGATATTTTTAATCCTTTGTTTTCTTTAGTTTTTTGTCAACTATTACTAGAAATAACAATAATATAGCAATGACTAAATAGTGTACTATAAATATTCGCTTAATGAATAAAACTATGAATTGGATCAAGTCTACTTTAATTTCTTACAATGGTAATTTAAATAAGAAATAGGTATTCCATGTGGTAAAAAAAATACTATAAAAACATATTTAACGCAACTTTAATTCGCTTAGCAAAACCCAAAATTATGGCGAACTCGACCAAAAATAACAGTACAGTGTTAATCAAAAAGTAAAATCGCAAAAAAAATTCTTATCGTTTTCTCAAAATATTTCATTCTTGATAAACGATGGTGCATAATCTTAAACTAAATTTAAGTAAAAAAAAATTCCGGCAAGTTCATATGAGACTTGATTTTACAAAACCCAGTGTTAGTGATAAACTGATTTACTAAAAATGGTGATATCGACTGGCCCCCGCGATCACCCGATTTAACGTCACCCGACTATTTTCTGTGGGGGTACCTGGAAGGAAAAGTCTACGCTAATAAACCAACAACAATTCCAATGCTTCAGGACAATATTCGACATGAAATTGCGGAAATAACACGCGAAACGTGCGAGAATGTCATGAAAAATATGATTAAAAGAACAGGCATTTGTAACGCTGCCAGAGGTGGTCACTTGAGCGATGTCATATTCCATACATAATTGTCATAAGCCTACTGATGAATAAAAAAATCCAAATTTAAAAAAATGTGATTCATTTCCGGGTTATTCAAAAACAACATCGGCCTGGAACATAATATTCACCCTGTATAAAGAAGTTTTTCGATAGTGACATTTCTTGAATTACACTGATTAAAAACGTTTTCTGCTTTGTCAATATCTTTTTAACGCTAAACATGCCTTTTGACAATTGACAATGGTTGAAAAGAGAAAAAGAAGTCTGTATCAGCTGAAGTAAAAAAAAACAGGTAACCATTTGCAAAATATGACGATCGTCTGTCAGTAGCACACGGTTGACTAACAAGTAAGTCAAAATGTAGCTAACAATTTGCATGAGTTTTTTTAAATAAAACGTTTTCTGAGAAAATCTGTATTTACACCGTTACAGCAGCGTTTCCATACTTTTGGACTACCCTGTATATTACATAACTAGTGTTGTAACATCCATATAACGCACGTGAAAAAGTTGCCTTTCCACGACTGCGTAATTGCTTTACAACCTGAGTTTTGTACTATAGTTTTTCTACGACCACATAATACATACGATTTTATGGGCCTTTTGCCTTTTTGGCGTTTAGTAAACACACTTGTATGTACGTTGTTAATTATCAATTTTAACGTGAGTGTACTTTGATCATTTCTAGAAAACTGTACTTTTCGCTTACCATGCGTAACGACCCTTTTACTATGCATGCAGATTATACAGTAATGTTCATTTGACGAAGTAGTCGTAGAAAACGCCTCTTTTCTAATTTAATCACATGTTGATCTCTTAAACCTCTAGAATGAATTAGCAATCCGCAATCCACGAGCCGCATGTAGCCCGTCGATTGTTTTTATTCGGCCATCGGAGATCATTCAATTAGGTTAATTTGACAATGTTTTCGTTCAACACACTGTATAAATCTATGATATAATTTTTAAAAAGACCATTTCTAGTACAGAATATATATATATTTTTTAAATAATGTATTAGGTTTTTTTTAGTGTGCGGCTCGTGCGGATTATTAAGTTTTTGAGTTCTGACCCGCTGCAAAAAAAAACAGGTTGCTTATCACTGGCTTCAAATATTAGAAGTTAGAAGTGTTTGATTTTGTACCAGATACAGCGATAGTTACGGCATCCTAAATCTGATGTTATGCGACAAATGTTGTTTAGCCTTCAAACAACACAGTAAAGCTGGTTGCGGAATTCAATCTTGTTCTATAGCACACTCCAATTGTTTTAAAATATTCTTGAACTACTAATATATCGTTTCAATTTTTTAACCATAATGTTATCGCAGATATCCACTACATATTGGAAATGAATAATGGCCTTCGTGCGTACGTATTGTAAACTATATTGTACACTCCTTTAACTTGTAAACTAATGTAGATACAATTCTCCTATTTCTTGATAATAAAGTAAACAAAATATACAACAAATAATATATTTGTTTTACTAAATTGAACAAATAGGTATTCTCAAAATTAAAATTAATAACAATCAAATCATCGTTAAATATTGAAATAGTTCTAATGAGAACCATGTAATTGTTTCTGCCTTAGTAACTCTATCGAAATTTGAGTGGACTTTTTATTTGAAAAGTTTCATTCTCAAAACATGTTAGTACTGCCTGATGCAGCAATCATTTTTCCTACAAAATATTTGATGAGGCTATATTTATTTTTTTGTATCAAAAAATTTAATTTAAATCACATGTTCCCTTTTAAATAATTATTTCTCCGTATTATTTCAAGGTTACCAGATCTGCATAAATTATATTTGTAGGTATTTTCTATGTAGCAGTAGGTAGGTATAATATACAGCCGGATAAAAAACCTTCGCGGGCCGGATTTTACCCGCGGGCCATTGTTAGGGGACCCCTGGACTAAAGCTTTATAACATTACAAGCGATAATTTTTTATATCGAAAAAAATAGTAACAATGCAAATACAAAAAAAAAATTAAACCACACTTGAACCAATAACTAAAAGCATGTTCATTCTTCAAAATTATATTTCGAAAATAATGCAACCGTAGTCAATCAAAAATTAACAAGTATAGCACAGATGATTAAAATGCATCACGGTAATGGAATTGACAACAAGATTACCATGATTTTAGATTGCAATAATACCAAGGGCGCAGTTAATTAGATTTGCTTTATCTCACAATAATTGCGGAAGAAAAACAAATCGAGGGGCAATAAAAGGGTTATTTGCATGATAGATGCGTTGTCTTATAACGTCTTCATACTTTGCTTAAAAATAATTCAAGAATGGTAAAAGTAAAACTAAAAATAGGGGAGACCGGGGATAAAAGTAACACGGGTAGGTTGTAACAGTGCCTATAGTTTCTTTAATTTTTGTTTTATATCACCCTAAACGCTTTTGGAATGTTAAGTTACATCCAGCTCCCTACCTACATTGCTAGTTTTCATCTGTCATAGAGGTTAACTTTTTGCCAGCCAGAGTCACTATTTTCCGCCTAAAAGTTACTGCGTTGTCTCATCCGTCGAGTAACTTTTAGGCGATCTCTAAAATAGGAACAAAAAAGTACCTATATTATTTTGTTCTAAATTTAGTTGGCTATTGGTGGATGCAATACAATTTGACGTTAGAATCGTGGTTAATTGTGGATTCCCTGAATTTTTTTTTTTTAACTTGGGGTCAAAAGTAACAAAGTGTTACAACCAACCCCAATTAATGTTTCACTTGCAAATGTTCACTCTTAGCACATAATTGGTGGCTTTCTTCGTAGATGAGAATATACAAGAGTTGTCGGAATAATTTTCCAGTTTGTTGTATCTTTTTGATTCACATTTTTAAATATGTAGGTACTTATAATCTTGGCAAACCTGGCAACTGCAGTCCCAAATTATTAAATTATAAAACTCAGTATATAATATCGGTTTAATGATGGAAATGTATGTAAAGCTAAATCATTTCTTAAAAAGCATTTTAAATTATAAAACCTATGTAAATTGGTAAGATCTGGTACTTTTGGTTTTCCTACCAGCCGCCATTGTTTTTATTCTATTACCTTAATATTTATAACTTAATATAAACAAAGCTTTAACCAACCCAACTTAACCTGACCCTCTTTTACTGATTTAATGAATGACGGTCAGTTTAAGGGCGGTTAGATTTTTTAAAAATAAAACAAACAGTTATTATGATCCAGTATAAATTTAATAATTTGGGACCGCCCTTACCTGGTATGCCATACTGTTCACTTATCATTTTGTATTGTACCAAAGATATTTATTTTTATTTTTTCATTTTGCTAATGTGCATTTTTGAATAAAATATTAATTTTGTTGATGAATACTAATATATTTACTCACTACTTATGAGCTGTGTAAATTATTTTGCCGTTACAACTTACCCCAATCATTGTTACTTTTAGCCCCAACGTTGAGGTTGAAAGTAACAGCTGTCTTACTAAAGAAAAAATTTTTTTTCTAACAGTTGCTTTACGAAACACACGAAATAAATATCTTGGAAGCAAGACAAATGTCCAATCTATCATTAAACCAATTTGGATGTAAAAAATTTGTAATAATCTATGAGAAATTAAATAAAAACAAAAAAATGTTACTTTTATCCCCGGTCGCCCCTACTCAAAATATTTTTTAATGAATTGTAAAATCTCTTGTAGACCTATTCCATTTATTTAGTAGACTCGTAGTTGTACATTATTCATTCTTTCAAATAAGGTTTAATTAGATTAGAGTTAAAGGGGTAAACATGACATGTTTTAAAAAATAGTTTAACCTTTCCCGGCCTGCGTGGGATACAAATGTATGCCAGGAAGAGTTTTTTTCTCATATTTTGTTTCAAAATTATTTATCGACACCGCCAATTTTTTTAATTGTCACTTATACTGATTGAAGTAAGCTGACAAATTGATTTTCGACTTCTGTTTGCTTATTAACGCGATCAAAAATAATTAATTGCTTGGGATACAATTGTATCCCATATCGTCTTATTTGTGATTCATATTTTACAACCTTATAACGTGACCTTTGGTATTTTAGTCAGTAAACAAACTCGTTTGACCAAATATTTCAGTACACATGTTTCTATTCTGTGCGACACTGCGTTAGATTATGTAGATATAGTAATAAAGTGTAATATCGAGCAACAGCAATGTCCAAAAACGAAGACTTGATCTTAGCAAAGAAAGCGACCACCTAACAGCTTTGCAATGGATTGAAGAATCAGGTGGAAAATTTATAGGAAACGAGGTTTTTTCGGATACTTCTGAATCCGATCATTACTTACAAAAAGAAAATGACTCCATCAGCTCTGAAGAAGTGAACTACATTTTTTTAGTTTCATATAACTTTATTTAATTATTTTTATTTTCATAATATTATTTCTCATTATTAGAACTTTACAACAAGGCCAAAGGTTCTGTAGATACCATGGATAAGATGGTGAATGAATATTTAAGAAAAAGGGGTACAAAAAGATGACCTTTTGTATTATTTCAAAATATTCTGGACATTGCTGCACTAAATGCATATGTAATTTGGACGACTAAAAATCCAGAATTAAATGAAGATAGTAACTACAGAAAAAACTTTTTACTTGAACTTGGACGTGAAGTTATTATAAATCCTATGTCATTCAGAGGTTACAGAATAAACGTTTGGACTGAAGAGTTAAGGAGGCCATCCGCTACATTAGTCCCGAAGAAGTTGAAAACGTCGAAGCCCAGATTCCGGTATATACCAACTACACCTTCTAAACGCTATTTGATATGTCTGAGAAAAAAAGACAAAAGAACAAGAAATAGTTGCCAAAAGTGTTCAAAATATGTCTGTTTCCACCATAGCATTGTATCAAAAACAATAATTTGTACTATTTATAAGGATACAAGAAATTTAAAAAAAAAGATTTGTAATGTTAGTGAAATGCTAATATTAGACGTTGCGATTTTTCTTACAAATCATATTTTGACAACGCAAATTTTACAAATCGCAACGTCTAATATGTGTATAGGAAAAAAAATCGCAACGGATTTTAAATGTCATAGGATTTTATTCTATTGAACATGCTCTAATTTTTCAAGGTCAATCATGTGTATTTTAAATTTTTAGTAACTTCTGGTAATTTTTGTGCCACTGTGTTGCCAAAAGGATCACATAACCAACCAAGTATACTTTTTTCTTACTTTTTAACACGATACGCATTTCGCGATTGTAGTAAACTGACCACAGTACTAAAAATGCAGATATGTTGGTCATGTTATGGTTATTATATGGTTAACTGCGGCTGGCTGTTATTTAAATGTCAGATAAATTGTGCAGCGCAGTGGCGATTTCGAATCGTACGCAAAAAAATCGCAACGTGTAATAGGGGTCCTGTATTTATTTTGCAAGATGTAAAATATTTTTCTTACAGATGAAAAAAAAATCGCAACGTCTAATATTAGCTTATGTTGAATAGAGTTTTTTTTGCATACTAAATGCCTTTTCTAAAGTATTCCCAGTTATATACAGGGTGTCCCAATTATACACCGCCAAAAAGTAGGTGCATATTCCTGAGTGAAAATTATGACCATTTGTCAAATATTTTGTTATCCGAAAATGCTTCCTTTCAAAGTTAGAGACCTCCAAAGTTGCAAGAAAAAAAAATCAAAAAATCGAATACGTCCTAGCCGTTTAAGCTAGAGCTATCAAACTTGGTCGAAATGTTTAGGTGTTTCCCATTGACTTTGTGGGATAATTAGAAAGAAAACACGTAATTGAAAGTATGGTTTATAGTCAGGTCATCCGCTAACCATCTTCAGAATAATAAACAAAAGTGTCGTATCGGTGCGCAAAAACAAAACACTGTGCATAGTTGAAAATAATTTAAGGTTATGTAGTAAATAAACACAAACAACTTTCATACAAAACTTTTTTTTGTAAAGTTGTCACAAGACGAGATATTGATTCGTAACGTTACTTTTAATACACGCTGTATATTATTTTGAAAGGACGATGCTTATTTAAAAGATCAGTTACAAATTATATTAATTCATCATTACTTAGTCTTGATGATTTAATGTGAGGTATCTATTTATAAACTAAAATATTGAATTAGCTACGAATGCAATGCTGTAGTTGTGAATAATGGATTGACCTAACTATTATTTGAAATTAATTAGGTAGACTCATATGGATTATCAAATATTTTGTTTAATTTTAAGTAAATGCACCATTTAGCTCACTGTAACGATAATAACACTCATATATAATATTGGTAAATAAATAATTGCAGTAAACATTTATAGATTTAATAAGAATTTCATGTAAAACGGAATTTACATAATAGCCCAAAAGTATAATGAAATTTCCACATAATTGCAGCACCTTTTTTAGGATTCCTAAATATACAATTTAGTGTTAAAGAATTCAACTGTTTTTAATTCTGATATGTTCTTCATACACAAAAGTGCAAAATTTAGGAAATACTTAGGGAATACTTCATAAAAATTAACTTTACTTTTCATATTTGATTTAAAGGATGAATTTTTGCGACTTCCTGTGATACAAAATACCTATGTAAGCCTATGAAATTAAAAATGCCTTTAAGTCTAGTTCCAAACTGTTAAAATCTGTTGTAAATGATGGGATAAATCTTTTTGAAAATATTTTAATTTAACAGTAAAATTAATGAAGACACATTCTTAAACAACTTATTCGGCAACAATAAGATTGATTGATGTAAATATTATTTGCAATTTAAATTCTATAATTCTGAGAGAACTAGCATAGATTTTGAAAGCATGAAGGATTTCTGTTATTTAATTTTAATTGCAAAAATAAGTACAGTTAGTATTATTGTATATTTTTATGGCGTTAATAGCAATGTCTATTATCTGTTCACAACTAACAACTGAATATTGTTAATTGCTTACAGATAAAGTATTTATTGATAACTTCCGCTATGTATTAATAACCATATTATAGATATTGTTACAATTTTACGCTATATACACATATGCATACATTTCGAGGGCATACAATGAATTTTTAATTTTGTCAGTACTATATAAATCCAGAGTTAAACCTCATTTGCAGTTTAATCTTCTGATAGTTGACAAAATATAAATCAATGATGCTAAAGGTAAGTAAACTTTTTATTTATAATCACTGTAAAATGTATAAAAAAGCGTTTTAAAAATTATCTTGCTCAATAAAAAAACTAACAATTTTTTTGTCCTTTCATTAGATTTTGGTTTTATTTTCTCTGTTATTATTTGCCTCGGAAGGAGCTTCCATATTACCAGAAGGTCAGCATCCTAATAGAAAAGAAGAAACAATTGGTTTGGCACAACAGGAATTTGTACATCAAAATGAATTACTCATAGCAGAGACTGCTTGGCCTGGTGGTAGAACAGGCAACGGCGGAGGTAGTGATGGCGGAACAGAAAGTATTGGTAGTAGCAGAAGTAATGGTGGAGATAAAGAAATCGGAGGAGGAAGTTCTGGAGGACAAGGAAGTAGCGGTGGAGAAACAGTTATTCCTATCGCAAGTAATGGTGCAGGAAGCACTGGTGGTGCAAGAGGACAAGAAGGATCTACAAGTGGAGGTGGAGCCGGTAGCGCTGGAGGAGGGAGTAATGGTAGTGGAGGAGGAGCAAAAGGATCTGTAAATGGAGGTGGAGCTAGTAGCGCTGGAAGAGGAAGTACCGGTGGAGGAGGAAGTAACGGTGGAGGAGGAAGTAACGGGGGAGGAGGAAGTAACGGGGGAGGAGGAAGTAACGGTGGTGGTGGAAGTAATGTTGGTGGTGGAAGTAATGTTGGTGGTGGAAGCAAAGGTGGTGGTGAAGGTAGCGGTGAAACAGGAAGTAAGGGTGGTGGAGTAAGTACCGGAGGAGGAGGAAGTAACGGTGGCGGAGGAAGTAATGGTGGTGGTGGAAGTAATGTTGCTGGCGGAAGCAGTGGTGGTGGCGGAATTAGCGCTGGAGGAGGAAGTAAGGGTGGTAGGGGAAGCATGGGTGTAGGAGGAAGTAACGGTGGAGGAGGAAGTAACGGTGGTGGAGGAAGTAACGGTGGAGGAGGAAGTACCGGTGGTGGCGGGAGTACCGGTGGAGGAGGAAGTAGTGGTGAAGGAGGAAGTAACGGTAGTGCAGGAAGAAGCACTGGTGGTGCAAAAAAAACAAAAGGAATTTTACATGGAGGTGGAAGAAGTAGCGCTGGTGGAAGTAATGGTGGAGGAGGAAGTAATGGTGGAGGAGGAAGTAATGGTGGCGGAGGAAGTAAAGGTGGTGGAGGAAGTGCCAGTGGGGAAGGAAGTAACGGTGAAGGAGAAAGTTATGGTGGAGGAGGAAGTAACGGTGGAGGAGGAAGTAACGGTGGAGGTGGAAGTAATGGTGGTGGCGGAAGTAATGGTGGTGAAGGAAGAAGTAACGGTGGAGGGGGTAGTTATAGTGTTGGTGAAAATAATGGGGGAAGTAAAGGAGGAGGAGTAACTAACGGCGGAGAAAGAATGAATGGTGGAGGTGGAAGAAATGGTGGTGGAGGAAGTAATGGTGGTGGCGGAAGCAACGGCGGAAGAGGAAGTAAAGGTGGAGGCAATGGAGGAGGAGGTCAAAGCGGTGGCAATCGTTATAGAGGAAAAGGCCAAAACAGTAGAGCCGGTTACAAAGGAAGTGATAGAAGCAGTAAATACGGTTATGGAGGAAATAACGGGGGTGGTGGAAATCTTTATGGCAGTAAAAATAAAAACGGTAATGTCGGTAGTAGTAACGGCTATAGCTATGTATCTCTTGACCGTGATGGTGGATATAGCTACAGGGGTGTGGTAGGTACAACTGGCAGTGGTGGTAAAGGTTACTACGGTGGTGGTGTAAATGGCTATGGCGGAGGATTTGGTCGAATTGGTTTAGGAGTAAGCGACGGGATTGGTAGTAAGGGCTACGGTAGAGCAGTAGCTACAAGAAGTAAAAGTAGAAGTAAGGGAGGAAGAATCAACTTCTATAATGGATATGGTGGTGGAGGTGGCAACTATGCGTATAGCACATGGAGTTATCCCAAAGGAAAATATTACGGTTGATGTTTATGTAATTTGTAGGATTTAATAAAAATCATAAGAATAAATGTAATATTTGTACCTCATAGAAAAATGTCACTTCTATTATTATCCCATGATTCAGGTCTGCACCGTTTTAGCTATAAATAAAAACCTTTTATTTGAACAACAAATTTACTTTTTTCTACTTTTCCCCAGACAGCTTAATATAAAAATGAAATATAAAACACAGTATCTTGCGCAAAACAAACAAAAATATGCAAAATTAGTTTTAAAAAAGATATAAGATGTTCGAATCAATTTCTTATTGAATTAATCTAACTATAAGTTAAGCATTTACAATTTTCAATATTCATTTTGTAACATACGATCATATTTTTACAAAGTTGAATGATCTATTTCAGAAAATAACTTTTTTTTTTAATATATCGAAACTTTAAAAAATCATTCCAGAATTTATTGGTACTCGTATAATCATTTTTCAATTGTATTTATAATTTTTATTTTTTTCTAGATAGACTAGTTTAGCAGCATATGAGAACAGCAAAAAAGTGTACATAAATAACTAAGTTTAATTCATAAATTCATTCAAAATGATTTAATTACTGCAAAAAAAATTAAAAATTCATTACTTTAAAATTGGCACTTAACTGATTCCAACAAGTATTAGTTTAATCACAAAAATTTTTGTATATGTAATATTATGTCATAAAAATTCATGTAATAAATTTGTAGTTTTTTGAAAAACTTCAATTATTTTGTTTCGATTTTAGAATATGATTGAATTGTAACCTTAGAGGCTAACAAGACAAAGTTTTAAATTCCTGCAGTGTTGCTAGAAAAACATTTAAAATCATAAACATCCTAACCCCTGAATTTTATAATATTTGAGCATGGTAAGGCCTATCGTAGTTGTAAAACAATAACACCTTGTACTTAACAAAATAATACATAAACGAACTAGTGCATTTTTATGGTATTTAAAAGTTTAAAGTGATTAAAAAAGTTATCTGAATAACTAAAACTGATTTAACAAACCGATTTTTTTTTTTAATTTGTGGTTTAAGGACTCTTTAACGATAGAGATTATTACTGTCAGAACAAACTTGTTTACCGAAAAATCGTTTTTGGGTTATTGTACGCCTGGCTAATCAGTAGATAGCCCTGAATTATATAAGACGTTACTGTTTTACAATAAGTCGCAGACAAATAGTTTTAACTCACCTTTAACCTGTCTCTCTATTACCTAAAAAAAAGCTTTAACCTACCCCAAATATAAATTATTAAACTGCGCACTGTTTGCTGAACAACAGTTCCGTCAAGTATTGTTTAGATAAAAAAAATAGCGTTTATACAGGGTTCTCGTTTTTCGCGGGCCACTATGGGGATCTCGTAAACGGTAAGAGTTACGACTTCGGTTAAATTGGGACAAAGTTGTATATTCAGGTGCTTAATATTTTGACAAAAACAGAACTTATCTAGCTCTTTTAGTTTTTGAGATATAGGGAAAAAAGTAAAAAAGTGGATTTTTGTTTTTTGCCCGTAACTTTTTCATTTGATTTCAAATTTCATTTTTGTAAAAACATTTTTATGGCCACTTTTTGCAAGGAATCAAATTCCCCAATTATATTTTCCATGCGACGTTTCATTTTTTTAAAACCATCATCAGGTCAATTTTTTCTTATGGACGCTATATCTGATTTTAACGCCAATTTGTAGAGCATTTTATTCTGAATTCGACAATGTATAACAGTTGGCACTTTTTTGAAACAATTGTTGTTAAAAATGGCAAAAACAAGTATTTTATTTAAAACAAATCCTAATCGCCATGGTAAATAATTGTCTTTGTCCCTTTTTCCTTGGAAACAGGTAAGTAAAACGCATAAAAGTACTAATTAAAAAAATAGGTTCTAATAAATATGTTAGGAATGCACTAACATTGTTCACTTATTAACAAATATTTTTAGAATAAATTTCTCTTAAATGTGTATTTAATTCTTATTTGGCATACAATTATTTGATAAAAAAATAACGAGTTATGCCTTTTATCTGCGTTAATGACTTCTAATAAGCAAAAAGCGTAAACAGATTTCTAGACGTTTTTTGTTAACTATGACCACATATTATTTGATTACGAACATTTTGTTACCATTAATTGCATGTCAAATAAGGGATTAAATACACATTTTAGAGACATTTATTACTTAACCGAAGAAAATATTCTAAAAATATTTGCTAATAAGTGAACAATGTTAATGCATTCCTAAGATATTTATTAATACCGATTTTTTTAATTAAATCCCTTTAATAGTAATTTCATACGGTTTACTCACCTTCTTCCAAGGAAAAAGGACAAAGACAATTATTTATCATGCCGATTAGAATTTGTTTTAAATATAATATTTGTTTTTGCCATTTTTAACAACAATTGTTTCAAAAAAGTGCCAACTGTTATACATTGTCGAATTCAGAATAAAATGCTCTACAAATTGGCGTTAAAATCAGATATAGCGTCCATAAGAAAAAATTTACCTGATGATGGTTTAAAAAAAACGAAACGTCGCATGGAAAATATAATTGGGGAATTTGATTCCTTGCAAAAAGTGGCCATAAAAATGTGTCTACAAAAATAAAATTCGACATCAAATGAAAAAGTTACGGGCAAAAAAACAAAAATCCACTTTTTTACTTTTTTCTCTATATCTCAAAAACTAAAAGAGCTAGATCAGTTCTGTTTTTGTCAAATTATTAAGCACCTGAATATACAGCTTTGCCCCAATTTAACCGAAGTCGTAACTCTTACCGTTTACGAGATCCCCATAGTGGCCCGCGAAAAACGAGAACCCTGTATACTATAAATCAATATTAGAAAGCTATCTGCCCGGGCTAAAGCTATTTGCCTGCGACCGGTAAACGTAGACGTGTTTTTAACTTCAATATTTTTTAGGACTCAATAATGATAGTGCTATGAAAAATTTAAAAATCTGAAAACAAAGTATTTTATTAACAAAAATAAGTTTTCCAGTTGCCAAAATTGAAAAGTAAAATAAATGTAAGACAAGGAAAACCGAAAATAAAAAAATTCTACAGAACGACGATGTACAAGTACTAATTGTGTAAAATCAAAAACACCACGAGTTTGCTGCTAAATTTACTTTATTAGATATATTTTATTTTTAACAACTACAAACGTTGCATTTTTTTGTTATACGTAGGTCAAGCGATTAATGATCATGTCCGTGTTCATGTTAATGATGACCGTGACCGCGTCCATGACCTCCGCCATGACCTCCACCATGTTCTCCGCCGTGTCCTTTACCATGTCCTCCACCACGTCCACCACCAGAGCCACCATTGCCGCCACCTGAACCACCACTTCCTCCTCCACTGTGCCCACTTCCTCCTCCACCGTGACCATTTCCTCCTTGTCGTGTAGCAGCTGATTCGCCAACAACTCCTGGCCATGCAGATTCGGCAACCTCCATAGAATCGACCTGTAGATGGGGGTGAGGACCTTTATGGTCTTCGTTATCAGTTGTTTTAAAGGCTTCCAGGCCCACAATCACAATCGACAGCAGTACGAATAGCTTTTAAAAAAATGTTAAAGGGGAATTTTAGTGATCAGTCTCTTAAAAGAAATAACTAGAATTCTTCATAGTTTCTTATCATTTAAGTACAGAGGAGACCGGGGATGAAAGTAAATTTTTTTTTTTAATAATTTCTTATAAACTATAACAAGTTTTTTACATCCAAATTGATTTAATGATAGATTTGACATTTGTCTTAATTCCAAGATTTTTATTTCATGTGTTTCGTAAAGCATATGTAAGATTTTTTTTTTCTGTAGTAAGACAGCTGTTACTTCCAACCTCAACGTTGGGGCTAAATGTAACAATGATCGGGGTAAGTTGTAACGGCAAAATAATTTACACAGCTCATAAGTATTAGGTAATAATATTAGTATTCATCAACAAAATTAATATTTGATTCCAAAATACACATTAGCAAAATAAAATTATCCAAAAATGTGAAACAAAAAAGTACAACAAATTGGAAAATTAATCCGACAAGTTTTGTATGTTCTCATCTACGAAGAAAACCACCAATTATGGGCTAAGAGTGAACATTTGCAAGTGAAAACATTGATTGGGATTGGTTGTAATACAGTTACTTTTGATCCCAAGTGTACACAAAAAAAAATGGAGGGAATCCACAATTCCAACGTCAAATTGTATTGCATCCACCAATAGCCAACAAAATTTGGAACATAATAATCTAGGTACTTTTTTGTTTCTCTTTTAGAGATAGCCTAAAAGTCACTCGACCGGTGACACAACGCATTAACTTTTAGGCGGAAAATAGTGACTCTGACTGGCAAAAACTTAACCTCTATGACAGATGAAAACTAGCAATGTAGGTAGGGAAGTGGATGACACATTTAGAACATTGCACAAGAGCTTAGGGCGACATAATACAGGGTGCGGCAACATAACTTCCTTTTTTGAAATGCGCGCCATTTAGGCTGTAGAATTCGTAGCGTGACAGTAGAAGTCTCATTCGATAGGCGTACTTCTAAAGTTTTGTCCCCTACGTCGGTCGTCGCCATCATGCGCTGGAACAGTGAGGAGGGTGCGTTTGCCGTAAAAGCCTACTTTTCGAACGGATGTTCTGTGATCGCGACATGTTGGAGGAATTTTTCTTCCACGACTTGGTGAATTGGACTTAGGGGACATATGGTTCCAACAGGACGGAGCAACGGCTCACACTTCAAGGGCATCAATGAATGTTTTGAGGGAACACTTCCCGGAACGCCTCATCTCAATAAGGGGCGATTTGGAGCGGCCAGCCCGCTTCCCCGATTTGGCCCTTTGCGTTTTTTTTGCGGGGTTTTTTAAAATCGCGCGTTTATGTCAACCGTCCACGGACCCTACAAGACGTGAAGGCCAACATCCGGGCAGAAATTGCCAGCATACCCGCTGCTATGCTGGTAACGGTCATTACAAACGCCAGAAATCGGCTTATTCAGGGTTTGGGCAATGGGGGGTGTCACCTACCTGATATAATTTTCAAAACTGTGTAAAACAAAACTTTAGTTATGTACCTAGTACCTACCTACATTATTTTAAAAAAAAATCTGATTCATAAAATGGGTTTTATTGCGTTTTGCAAAAAGGAAGTTATGTTGCCGCACCCTGTATAACAAAAATTAAAAAATATATACGCACTGTTACAACCTACCCGTGTTACTTTAATCCCCGGTCTCCCTTACTATGTGCAGAGTATTTCGATAGGAAGGGGAAATATTTTGGAATTGTGTCCAGAAGGTCAAAATAAAAAAGATTAAACCATAGGTTTAAGTTCAATTCTCTACCGTTACAGAAGTAATTAGTTCTAAAGTTTTATTACATTTTCTTGATATTGAATAATTGAAAAGTGAAAAACTGCACAAAATGTATAACGAACATCAATCAAATAACATTCAGCTAAAGAATAATTTTGAAAATACCACCGTCAACTTCGATGTATCTTGTGCTCTGCTCGAGTAGCTTGTTGAATTAAATGGTGATTGTTTCTTACAATACCTACAGCATTAATAATGCAATCGAGTATTATCTTCCTCATTTCTGCCCTTGTTGCACAAACCAATGATTTCACCCACCCCCTAAGACAATAATCAAAGGGGTTTAGATCTGGCGACCTCGGAGACCAATTGTTGGACCGCCTCTGCTAATCCAACGATCAGGGAAACGCGTATTCTAGATATTTCGTATACATTGTGAAAAAAATTAAAAGGCGCGCAATCATGTTAAAAGTACTTCGTTGTTTAACTTTTGAGCAGTTATTATACGAGCTTCAAGATGCATCGAAGTTGGTGGCGGTATTTTTAAAATTATTCTTTAGCCGAATGTTATTTGTTTGATTTGTAAAACATTTTGTGCACTTTTCCACTTTTAAATTATTCATTAGCAAGATAATTGTAAAAAAAAACTGTATACCTAATTGTTTCCGTAATAGCTGAGAAGCGGACTTATACATATTGTTTTATTTTTCTTATATTGCCGTTCTGAAGACAAACTCAAAATATTTCCCTTTTCTCCGGAAATAACCTGTATAAACCAGGGATGGAAAACGTAACGTAACGATACCCGATAACGTTATAATAACGATTCAACTATAATTTTTTATACAATAACGTAACGATATTTTTAAAACGTTATATAACGTTATAATAACCGATAACGTTTCGTTAAAAGTTATTTTGTATCGTTATTCTCTATAAGTTAAATTTTTATATGGCGATCTTTTTATTTTCAGAAGATATAATATTTTGTTTGTATTTTAGAAATTAAAATTAAAATAAAATATCTCAACCTCAACGTAATTTTGTAGGTACTATTTTTTAAATTTACATTTACAGACCCCAAAAATAATTTCAGAGTTACAAATAAAAATTATTTTTATACAGCATGTTTCTTAAATAATGCGAAAAAATTCGGGAGGTGATACTTAATCGAAAATTAAGAGGGGTCTTTCATTTTTTTTTCTTTAGCGTCTCCTTTCGGAGTTACACCCCCCTAAAGGGGATCGGTAAAATTGGGTTTGTATTTTGTTTCCCAAATTTGGATAAATGTGGGAGATTTATACTTATAAAAAGGTTTCCCATAGTAATATTTTTAATCATCTCCCACCTTCACAGGGGGCTGAAAAGTGCGACCCCTGTTGGTTTTTTTATCAGGACTTTTTGGTGGGTTGAAATCTAGCAATTTTAAATTTTCTTTAAAAACTTGATTTATTTAGAAGTTTTTTTTATTCTTTAACTGTTCTCGTTCAACTCACCAAAAAGTTCTGATTAAAAAACCAACAGGGGTCGCACTTATCAGCCCCCTATGAAGGTGGAAGATGATTGAAAGTAATACTATGGGAAACCTTTTAATAAGTATAAAACATCAACCAAATATAATTCTCCTATATTTATCTAAATTTGAGAAATAAAATAAAAACTTAATTTTATCGCTCTCCTTTAGGGGGGTGTAACTCCGAAAGGAGACGTCTAAGAAAAAATTGTTATATAAAAGACCCCACTATTTTCAATAAGGAATCACCTTCCGAATTTTTTCGCATTATTTAAGAAACAACCTGTATATCATAATTTATGTAATGTTATATAACGTTATATAACATAACAATTCATTTTTTAACGTTATTTATAACGTTATGTAACGAAAACAAATAATAAATAACGTTATACAATAACGTAACGATTTAAAACGTTATTCCATCCCTGGTATAAACAGATGATAATTCAAATTATACTCAAATATTTTAAGAAGTGAATTCCTGTTAAACCCTGTTATGCCTAGAACTATTTATGCTCTTTAATTTAATTCATATTGAAGTCTACGATACATATACCTACACTAATAATCATAAGAATATGCGAAACACTCCACATATTCTAAGCACTGATAAAGATGCTCGTGATAATTTTTAAATAGACAAGTAGATATTTGCAAATCTGTATTTACTAAATCAGCATGAATTGGCTGGGTCAATACCAACCTTGTGAACATAAACGAATCATTTAAATTACTTTACTTCATTATAATTAATTTTTAAAAAGTATGTACTAAATAAATATAGCTAAATTAATTTGGAAATGCACTTACCTTCATCATATCGGAATTGTTAAAACACCTAGCGACAGACTATGGTTTACATCACTAATCATTTCCTTAAATAGGACCGTCATTAAATTTTAAGTCGTATTCTTTTTTCAGATATAACAATGCTTTTTTGGTTTGCCTGTGAAATTTTAAATTTATTGTAAAGAATTTATTTTAAACCAACGTTTTTATGGAACAATATCTGTAACAAAAAGTGATGAGACATAAAAGTTTTTAACATAATAGTGGTCTTTCAAAACATTAGTTCCATTAAAATGTGTTTTAATAATGGACTCATTTTACGGTTTAATTCGTTCGTATAAATTGCTGTCCAAACGTAATTTTTGCGTTAATAATTGACCAAAAAGCGACAAAAATATCTACTTGATCTACAAAATTTTAATTTCTGTCTAAGAGAAAACGTTTTAACAATTTTGTTTTTATTTTTCTACACAGATTGTTTTAGTTTGACTGTAGTATAAACCAAAAACCTTATATTTTTGTAAATCGTGGAAGATTCTCTATCGAATGACGTTCAAATGTTTTTTCTACGATGAAATATGTCAGACTGGCAACAATCAACTTTTTTTTAAATTACGTGATATACTTTTTTTTATTGATTTTGATAGAGAATAATTGTGTTTTATTTTTCGAGGCAAAAACTATATTTTGTGATCATTAAACTGATACGCCTTGAGTACACACTAACAGAAGGTCCATTTTTATTTAATACTCACAAAATAATGATTTTTTGTCAAAGCATAAAAAAAGACAAGAAGGCAAGTTATAAAATGTCAATTACTACAGCGATCGTGTTTTGTTTGGCCAAATATAACGATTTTGTGAAAAATGATAAATAACTTTTCAACTCATTCTTTTCAAAAAATATTTCTTATGTAGGCTCACTTTTTTAATACACAGTCAAATTTAAAATTTAATTCTCTATGAGAAACAATAAAAAAAATATATAGATTTAAAACTTTCGCCAGTCTGACGTTCCATCGCAGAAAAAACATTTGAATGTCATTCGATAGAGATACAAAAATATAAGGTTTAAAGCGGTTTCCTCCTAAAACAACAAAGTTATGGTGGTGCGACAGTCAAACTGAATTACCCTGTATAGGTATCTTTAAATGCATTTCATGACAAAATCTTAATAACGTTTCGTTAATGTAAACTATAGGAACAACGACAGTAATTATAATGTCATAATATAACGCATATATGGAATCACGTTACATAAAGAATAACTAGCGGTTTCAGTTTGTTATCATTTTATTACAAGACACTATAGAAAAACAGTAATTGTACTAGAAGACCATAATCGTTTCATAATTTATTTGCATTTGATAATTAGTTTCGATAGTTGGATAACTCCGTTGTCACCTAAATTGGCGTAATATTTGTATTATGTTAATTAATCTAAAATTTTACAGTCATCATAAAAATATGACAGAAAATTGCGGAAAAATATGAATACACCGTGACAGAAGTTGGTACTATAAAAGGGCAAAATACGTTGAACGCTTAATTCAATATTCTGCACCTAGCTGAAGTTAGAGGAAAGATGGTAAAGGTAAGATATGTAAACATTAATCTGATTAGTATTAATTGTAACCGGTCAATATGATTATTATGAGTGTTTTTTTAAATAACTTTAACCGACCATCAACCTGATCGTCATTCGTTTGCTCATTAATAGAGGGTCAGGTTAAAGTTTTTCAAGAAACACTGTAATTGTGATCCTAGTACTCATATTAATCACATTGGCCGGTTCGTATTATTACTAAATGGTTTTAATACCTGAACCATAACACATACATTCTTAGAAATAATTAAATTGTAATTTTAATTAAATGATCTTATGCAGCTATCGGTATTTCTCTTCTTTGTGATCGTCACCGTGGGAGCTGCGTTGCCATCTGAAAATGAGAAACATAAAAATCCAGAACCGTCTCTTCAGCTAGATGAAATGGAAGCTGCAGAGTCTGCTTGGCCAGGTGGTGGAATGGGTGGTATGGGTGGAGGAGGTGGAAGTAATGGCGGCGGTGGCGGTAATGGAAAAGGTGGAGGTGGTGGAGGTATGGGACATGGCGGTGGTGGAAGTATGGGACGCGGCGGTGGTGGAGGTGGTCGCGGCGGTGGTGGAATGGGCTCAAATGGCGGTGGAATGGGTTCAAATGGCGGTGGAAGTGGCGGTTACAAAGGGGGTGGGGGTGGAGGCTCTAAGGGAAGTAGGAATGGAGGAGGTGGTGGAGGAGGAAAAGGAGGAGGCGGCGGTGGAGGTGGAATGGGTGGAAAGTATCACAAAGGATAAACATGCCTTGACTAAAAACTTTAAAATAGCAGTATTTGTAACAAATGCACCAAAACGGTAACAAATGTACTTTTGTAGATAGTCATAAAAGCAAATATATTTAAAAAATAAAATAAGCAACAAACAATTCGTTTGATTGATCTACCTTGCTTTTGTTGCTTTCTCATTAGAATGCAGTGTTTCATAATTTTACTTATAAAGAAAGGTGGAAATATTTGAATGTGTATTCGACTATAATAATAATTATTATATATTTCATTTTTTTACGACTAAACTTAAAACAAGTAGTTAATTATTATCTTATTTGTTTCTAAAAATTGAAGGCTTAATTTCATTAATAACATATACGTTTAAGCAGGGTTGTGTAGTCGGAGTCGGAGTCGGAGTTTAGAAGGAATTTCTAGTCAGTGGAGTCAGAGTCGGAGTCGCAAAAAATATACCGACTCCGACTCCGAATACAACAAAAAATTGCGAGATAGTCCTTTTCCGCAAAATTTAAACTCAAATTTTAAATCTTTTCTTTGTATTTCTTTTTCTTTTTTATATTACACACACCATAAAATGTCTTAGTATTTAATTTTGTCGGAGTCGAATTACTAAAATTATCAGGATTCCCAGTTATAGGATTAATAGTTAAAAGGTATTATTCGCAAATAAAAAGTAAAAAAATTGTTACTGATTAATAAAATAGTAATTATCCGTAAACGAATATACGAGGTAGATGTTAAAAAGGTTATAAATGAATGCCTGTTTAATTTTTTATACAAACCCAAACAGTGAATATGATCTTAACACAAATATTACACACTATTTTATTTTAATATTTTCTCTTCGTTCTAATTTTGTCTTGTTTTTTAATGCACTTATACTAATAACCATTAAAGTTTCTTGATATTTCTGATACATTATAGTCCGCATGTACCTACCTACTTAAACTCTATACTTAAACCAGTATTTTGGATTTCTGATTTTTTGTAACTTTGACTTAGCTGTATACTAGTATAAGCGAAATATTAGTAAAGGCATATCACTTGGAAATGTGCGCAAAGTTACCCCAACGTAGGGCTTTAAATTTCCCAATATTTTGAAATTTTCAAGTGTACCGGGATATGGTATGTCTTGGTAATTTTTGTGAATTCCCAATATCATCTTTTTATTTAATTTTCATAGAACACCAGTATTGAAAAATGAAAATAAATTATAGCCAAACATATTTAATGGGGTTTTTTGCATACAAAAAGAATATATTATTTAAAAAATAGTGCGGCGCAGTCATAAATTTCTTTAGGAATTTTTTTTATGAAATATTATATATTAGGTAGTAGGGGAGACCGGGAATAAAAGTAACATTTTTTTGTTTTTATTTAATTTCTCATAGATTATTACAAATTTTTTACATCCAAATTGGTTTAATGATAGATTGGACATTTGTCTTGCTTCCAAGATATTTATTTCGTGTGTTTCGTAAAGCAACTGTTAGAAAAAAAAAATTTTCTTTAGTAAGACAGCTGTTACTTTCAACCTCAACGTTGGGGCTAAAAGTAACAATGATTGGGGTAAGTTGTAAAGGCAAAATAATTTACACAGCTCATAAGTACTGGGTAAATATATTAGTATTCATCAACAAAATTAATATTTTATTCAAAAATACACATTAGCAAAATGAAAAAATAAAAAAAAATATCTTTGGTACAATACAAAATGATAAGTGAACAGTATGGCATACCAGGTAAGGGCGGTCCCAAATTATTAAATTTATACTGGATCATAATAACTGTTTGTTTTATTTTCAAAAAATCTAACCGCCCTTAAACTGACCGTCATTCATTAAATCAGTAAAAGAGGAACAGGTTAAGTTGGGTTGGTTAAAGCTTGGTTTATATTAAGTTATAAATATTAAGGTAATAGAATAAAAACAATGGCGGCTGGTAGGAAAACCAAAAGTACCAGATCTTACCAATAATTTACATAGGTTTTATAATTTAAAATGCTTTTTAAGAAATGATTTAGCTTTACATACATTTCCATCATTAAACCGATATTATATACTGAGTTTTATAATTTAATAATTTGGGACTGCAGTTACCAGGTTTGCCAAAAGAATATAAGTACCTACATATTTAAAAATGTGAATCAAAAAGATACAACAAACTGGAAAATTATTCCGACAACTCTTGTATATTCTCATCTACGAAGAAAGCCACCAATTATGTGCTAAGAGTGAACATTTGCAAGTGAAAACATTGATTGGGGTTGGTTGTAACACTTTGTTACTTTTGACCCCAAGTGTACACAAAAAAAATTTCAGGGAATCCACAATTAACCACGATTCTAACGTCAAATTGTATTGCATCCACCAATAGCCAACTAAATTTAGAACAAAATAATATAGGTACTTTTTTGTTCCTATTTTAGAGATCGCCTAAAAGTTACTCGACGGATGAGACAACGCAGTAACTTTTAGGCGGAAAATAGTGACTCTGGCTGGCAAAAAGTTAACCTCTATGACAGATGAAAACTAGCAATGTAGGTAGGGAGCTGGATGTAAATGAACATTGCAAAAGCGTTTAGGGCGATATAAAACAAAAATTAAAGAAACTATAGGCACTGTTACAACCTACCCGTGTTACTTTTATCCCCGGTCTCCCCTATAATAATTTCAGTTGTTTTAAAGGCTTCCAGGCCCACAATCACAATCGACAGCAGTACGAATAGCTTTTAAAAAAATGTTAAAGGGGAATTTTAGTGATCAGTCTCTTAAAAGAAATAACTAGAATTCTTCATAGTTTCTTATCATTTAAGTACAGAGGAGACCGGGGAAGAGAATACATTTTTTTTTTTTTTTTTTAAATAATTTCTCATAAACTATAGCAAGTTTTTTACATCCAAATTGATTTAATTATAGATTCCTTCCAAGATTTTTATTTCATGTCTCATGTGTTTCGTAAAGCATATGTAAAAATTTTTTTTTCTGTAGTAAGACAGCTGTTACTTCCAACCTCAACGTTGGGGCTAAATGTAACAATGATCGGGCTAAGTTGTAACGGCAAAATAATTTACACAGCTCATAAGTATTGGGTAATAATATTAGTATTCATCAACAAAATTAATATTTGATTCCAAAATACACATTAGCAAAATAAAATTATCCAAAAATGTGAAACAAAAAAGTACAACAAATTGGAAAATTAATCCGACAAGTTTTGTATGTTTTCATCTACGAAGAAAACCACCAATTATGTGCTAAGAGTGAACATTTGCAAGTGAAAACATTGATTGGGATTGGTTGTAATACAGTTGCTTTTGATCCCAAGTGTACACAAAAAAAAATGGAGGGAATCTACAATTAACCACAATTCCAACGTCAAATTGTATTGCATCCACCAATAGCCAACAACATTTGGAACATAATAATCTAGGTACTTTTTTGTTTCTCTTTTAGAGATAGCCTAAAAGTCACTCGACCGGTGACACAACGCATTAACTTTTAGGCGGAAAATAGTGACTCTGACTGGCAAAAACTTAACCTCTATGACAGATGAAAACTAGCAATGTAGGTAGGGAGGTGGATGACTTACATTTAGAACATTGCACAAGCGCTTAGGGCGACATAATATAACAAAAATTAAAAAATATAAACGCACTGTTACAACCTACCCGTGTTACTTTAATCCCCGGTCTCCCTTACTATGTGCAGAGTATTTCGATAGGAAGGGGAAATATTTTGGAATTGTGTCCAGAAGGTCAAAATAAAAAAGATTAAACCATAGATTTAAGTTCAATTCTCTACCGTTACGGAAGTAATTAGTTCTAAAGTTTTATTACATTTTCTTGATATTGAATAATTGAAAAGTGAAAAACTGCACAAAATGTATAACGAACATCAATCAAATAACATTCAGCTAAAGAATAATTTTGAAAATACCACCGCCAACTTCGATGTATCTTGTGCTCTGCTCGAGTAGCTTGTTGAATTAAATGGTGATTGTTTCTTACAATACCTACAGCATTAATAGTGCAATCGAGTATTATCTTCCTCATTTCTGCCCTTGTTGCACAAACCAATGATTTCACCCACCCCCTAAGGCAATAATCAAAGGGGTTTAGATCTGGCGACCTCGGAGACCAATTGTTGGACCGCCTCTGCTAATCCAACGATCAGGGAAACGCGTATTCTAGATATTTCGTATACATTGTGAAAAAAATTAAAAGGCGCGCAATCATGTTAAAAGTACTTCGTTGTTTAACTTTTGAGCAGTTATTACACGAGCTTCAAGATGCATCGAAGTTGGTGGCGGTATTTTTAAAATTATTCTTTAGCCGAATGTTATTTGTTTGATGTTTGTAATACATTTTGTGCACTTTTCCACTTTTAAATTATTCATTAGCAAGATAATTGTAAAAAAAAACTGTATACCTAATTGTTTCCGTAATAGCTAAGAAGCGGACTTATACATATTGTTTTATTTTTCTTATATTGCCGTTCTGAAGACATACTCAAAATATTTCCCTTTTCTCCGGAAATAACCTGTATAAACAGATGATAATTCAAATTATACTCAAATATTTTAAGAAGTGAATTCCTGTTAAACCCTGTTATGCCTAGAACTATTTATGCTCTTTAATTTAATTCATATTGAAGTCTACGATACATATACCTACACTAATAATCATAAGAATATGCGAAACACTCCACGTATTCTAAGCACTGATAAAGATGCTCGTGATAATTTTTAAATAGACAAGTAGATATTTGCAAATCTGTACTAAATCAGCATGAATTGGCTGGGTCACAATACCGACCTTGTGAACATAAACGAATCATTTAAATTACTTTACTTCATTATAATTAATTTTTAAAAAGTATGTACCTACTAAATAAATATAGCTAAATTAATTTGGAAATGCACTTACCTTCATTATATCGGAATTGTTAAAACACATAGCGACAGACTATAGTTTACATCACTAATCATTTCCTTAAATAGGACCATCATTAAATTTTAAGTCGTATTCTTTTTTCAGATATAACAATGCTTTTTTGGTTTGCCTGTGAAATTTTAAATTTATTGTAAAGAATTTATTTTAAACCAACGTTTTTATGGAACAATATCTGTAACAAAAAGTGATGAGACATAAAAGTTTTTAACATAATAGTGGTCTTTCAAAACATTAGTTCCATTAAAATGTGTTTTAATAATGGACTCATTTTACGGTTTAATTCGTTCGTATAAATTGCTGTCCAAACGTAATTTTTGCGTTAATAATTGACCAAAAAGCGACAAAAATATCTACTTGATCTACAAAATTTTAATTTCTGTCTAAGAGAAAACGTTTTAACAATTTTGTTTTTATTTTTCTACACAGATTGTTTTAGTTTGACTGTAGTATAAACCAAAAACCTTATATTTTTGTAAATCGTGGAAGATTCTCTATCGAATGACGTTCAAATGTTTTTTCTACGATGAAATATGTCAGACTGGCAACAATCAACTTTTTTTTAAATTACGTGATATACTTTTGTTTATTGATTTTGATAGAGAATAATTGTGTTTTATTTTTCGAGGCAAAAACTATATTTTGTGATCATTAAACTGATACGCCTTTAGTACACACTAACAGAAGGTCAATTTTTATTTAATACTCACAAAATAATGATTTTTTGTCAAAGCATAAAAAAAGACAAGAAGGCAAGTTATAAAATGTCAATTACTACAGCGATCGTGTTTTGTTTGGCCAAATATAACGATTTTGTGAAAAATGATAAATAACTTTTCAACTCATTCTTTTCAAAAAATATTTCTTATGTAGGCTCACTTTTTTAATACACAGTCAAATTTAAAATTTAATTCTCTATGAGAAACAATAAAAAAAATATACCAAGATTTAAAACTTTCGCCAGTCTGACGTTCCATCGCAGAAAAAAACATTTGAATGTCATTCGATAGAGATACAAAAATGTAAGGTTTAAAGCGGTTTCCTCTTAAAACAACAAAGTTATGGTGGTGCAACAGTCAAACTGAATCACCCTGTATATCTTTAAATGCATTTCATGAAAAAATCTTAATAACGTTTCGTTAATGTAAACTATAGGAACAACGACAGTAATTATAATTTCATAATATAACGCATATATGGAATCACGTTACATAAAGAATAACTAGCGGTTTCAGTTTGTTATCATTTTATTACAAGACACTATAGAAAAACAGTAATTGTACTAGAAGACCATAATCGTTTCATAATTTATTTGCATTTGATAATTAGTTTCGATAGTTGGATAACTCCGTTGTCACCTAAATTGGCGTAATATTTGTATTATGTTAATTAATCTAAAATTTTACAGTCATCATAAAAATATGACAGAAAATTGCGGAAAAATATGAATACACCGTGACAAAAATTGGTACTATAAAAGGGTAAAATACGTTGAACGATTAATTCAATATTCTGCACCTAGCTGAAGTTAAAGGAAAGATGGTAAAGGTAAGATATGTAAACATTAATCTGATTAGTATTAATTGTAACCGGTCAATATGATTAATATGAGTGTTTTTTTAAATAACTTTAACCGACCATCAACCTGATCGTCATTCGTTTGCTCATTAATAGAGGGTCAGGTTAAAGTTTTTTAAGAAACACTGTAATTGTGATCCTAGTACTCATATTAATCACATTGGCCGGTTCGTATTATTACTAAATGGTTTTAATACCTGAACCGTAACACATACATTCTTAGAAATAATTAAATTGTAATTTTAATTAAATGATCTTATGCAGCTATCGGTATTTCTCTTCTTTGTGATCGTCACCGTGGGAGCTGCGTTGCCATCTGAAAATGAGAAACATAAAAATCCAGAACCGTCTCTTCAGCTAGATGGAATGGAAGCTGCAGAGTCTGCTTGGCCAGGTGGTGGAATGGGTGGTATGGGTGGAGGAGGTGGAAGTAATGGCGGCGGTGGCGGTAATGGAAAAGGTGGAGGTGGTGGAGGTATGGGACGTGGCGGTGGTGGAAGTATGGGACGCGGCGGTGGTGGAGGTGGTCGCGGCGGTGGTGGAATGGGCTCAAATGGCGGTGGAATGGGTTCAAATGGCGGTGGAAGTGGCGGTTACAAAGGGGGTGGGGGTGGAGGCTCTAAGGGAAGTAGGAATGGAGGAGGTGGTGGTGGAGGAGGTAAAGGAGGAGGCGGCGGTGGAGGTGGAATGGGTGGAAAGTATCACAAAGGATAAACATGCCTTGACTAAAAACTTTAAAATAGCAGTATTTGTAACAAATGCACCAAAACGGTAACAAATGTACTTTTGTAGATAGTCATAAAAGCAAATATATTTAAAAAATAAAATAAGCAACAAACAATTCGTTTGATTGATCTACCTTGCTTTTGTTCCTTTCTCATTAGAATGCAGTGTTTCATAATTTTACTTATAAAGAAAGGTGGAAATATTTAAATGTGTATTCGACTATAATAATAAATATTATATATTTCATTTTTTTACGACTAAACTTCAAACAAGTAGTTAATTATTATCTTATTTGTTTCTAAAAACTGAAGGCTTAATTTCATTAATAACATATACGTTTAAGCAGGGTTGTGAAGTCGGAGTCGGAGTCGGAGTTTAGAAGGAATTTCTAGTCAGTGTAGTCAGAGTCGGAGTCGCAAAAAATATACCGACTCCGACTCCGAATACAACAAAAAATTGCGAGATGGTCCGTTTCCGCAAAATTTAAACTCAAATTTTAAATCTTTTCTTTGTATTTCTTTTTCTTTTTTATATTACACACACCATAAAATGTCTTAGTATTTAATTTTGTCGGAGTCGAATTACTAAAATTATCAGGATTCCCAGTTATAGGATTAATAGTTAAAGGGTATTATTCGCAAATAAAAAGTAAAAAAATTGTTACTGATTAATAAAATAGTAATTATCCGTAAACGAATATACGAGGTAGATGTTAAAAAGGTTATAAATGAATACCTGTTTAATTTTTTATACAAACCCAAACAGTGAATATGATCTTAACACAAATATTACACACTATTTTATTTTAATATTTTCTCTTCGTTCTAATTTTGTCTTGTTTTTTAATGCACTTATACTAATAACCATTAAAGTTTCTTGATATTTCTGATACATTATAGTCCGCATGTACCTACCTACTTAAACTCTATACTTAAACCAGTATTTTGGATTTCTGATTTTTTGTAACTTTGACTTAGCTGTATACTAGTATAAGCGAAATATTAGTAAAGGCATATCACTTGGAGATGTGCGCAAAGTTACCCCAACGTAGGGCTTTAAATTTCCAAATATTTTGAAATTTTCAAGTGTACCGGGATATGGTATGTCTTGGTAATTATTGTGAATTCATCTTTTTATTTAATTTTCATAGAACACCAGTATTGAAAAATGAAAATAAATTATAGCCAAACATATTTAATGCGGTTTTTTGCATACAAAAAGAATATATTATTTAAAAAATAGTGCGGCGCAGTCATAAATTTCTTTGGGAATTTTTTTAATGAAATATTATACAGGGTGTGTAAAAATTGGCGGAAGCGCTACACGTAGCGATGTTCTTGGTAAAATTCTAATTCGAAAATCTTAATACGAAAATGTTGTACCATGCTTGCTATGTCTGCAAGAGGTCCTCAAAGTTTTGACATTCAGTCCTTTAATAAGCGTTATTATTTAATACTTGCAAATGAAAAAGCTGCAATTTGGAATTAAAATAAATTTCGAATAGTATTTCTTCCTAGATATTGTGTTCTTCCTTTCAAAAATTGGTGTTGAAAATATGTAAATCACTGATTCGAATGAAAATAATACATATGGCAACATTGTCATTAGCTGTCATATCTGTTTTTCTGGTAATTATTTCTAGTTTGTGTTTTACGATACCCAAAAGTTTGCAGCTATGTTTACGAACTGAAGGCTTTCAGTTCAAACAAAAATTGTAAATACCCAAGTAAAAATTGCTGATAAAAAAATGTCCAAACGCAACTCAATGTATCCAATGTTGCCAATCTTTTTTTTCTTTAAATGGTTCCTGAGGCCATAGGAAGCATGTTACAACATTTTTGAATCAAGATTTTTGACTTAGAATTTTACGAAGAACATCGTCACGTGTAGCGCTTCCGCCAATTTCTACACACCCTGTATATTAGTTAGTATAATAATTTCAGATTAATAGGGTCTCTTAATAAATCTTCACAATAATTTGAAGTTTTTGAAGCAGACTCTTAATAAAAATACAAGTTATTGGTATCGATGGATTCATTAGAAGATGCTCAATTTAAATAACCGCTTGTACCACCTACCACCATAGTTCCATTTTTAAAAAATTTACTTTTTGTCAAAAAACCTATTCCGCAACCTTCAAAGCCGATTAAAGTAACCTAAATGTCAATTAGAATTTACAAAAACATAATAAAATTCAATTTATGCAGGTCACGGCACACTTTATAAAAAACTAATTTGTTTCAAAAATTATTTGAGGTTATAAAAATTTTCTTGGTGGTTTCGGATTGGCTTATGTGCAGAGCATTTTTCCAGTATGTGTTTGATATTGATTGTCCAACATGTTTGGCAGGTATCGCAGTAAGGTATTTGTTCACCTTCTAGAAAATGTCTGCGTAAATTTGATGTGGCCTATTTTTAGTTTATTTAGCATGACCTGCTCATTTCTGTTGTAAGGAAAGTGGGACTTCAAAAAAAAACTTTTGAGGCACTTATTTAACGCATATAAACACGTACTTAAGTGTCACAAAATTGCATTAAAAAAAAAAAAGTATGTCGTTTCATAGCAGAAATTAAGATTTAAATTTTCAAAATTATGTCATTCATAAAACGATCGACACCTATTGAGCTCAGATATCTATTTCAGGAAATCATATTTTAAAACTATAAGAATCGCTTGATCCTAAAAATTGTAATGACTACATTAACTGTCAATATATTTCTAAAAATCTAGGTAACTGAAAAACTCCACCTGTAAAATGTAGATTATGCACGTATATGAAATAGCTTAAAGAAATTGAAAGAACATTTCAAAAACGTCAAAGTATTAAATTAAAAATAATCAATCATGTAATGTTGTAACGTATGTAACATGTAGAGTAAAAAAAATCTATTGTATCTTTTTCCACCTTAGTACCTTAAGTACTTAATAGATAACACTGCGCCACCAAAAGTCATAATTATTTAAAAAGTTAGCTCTTGAATTCTTTTGATTCTCAATTTTCTTGGAGATAGGGGTGGACCTAAGAGTTCTAGTTACTAGCTACTGATTATGTCGATATATGTATACTTTACACCTTAAGCATTCTGAAAAATTTTATTTTATATTAATATGTGAACAATCAAAGGTTTCGTTATTTCAATAAACCTTGTATATCAAATTACAAACAAATTAGGAGTAATATTATATTTTAATGTAAGCTCTTAGCTTGTGATAAAATTTTTCTTTTAAAGAACGTCAACTTACAACATTGACAGTCGTTTTTAAAGTTCCTCATCTCATCAAACTATAATTTTCTTTATCATAAGGGTTCTTTAGATCTAAAATCATCTAGTAAATAACGTTTTAAATTATAATGTAGCAATTAGTGCGTCAGTAACATTATTAAAAAAACGTTTCATATGAATACAGACAAATAAAAAATTCATTACATTGCATTTAACCTTTGTATTTGTTTATTTGTAAGTAAATGAGCTTAATAAAACATTTTTTCTGCTTGGAATTTATTAAATTAATTAAACATAATTGTTAATATACTACTAATATACTAATAACAGACATACATTAAATGTACAAATATGCGGTAACAAAATATTTAATTAAAATTTGTCACTTTATATTAACGTCTTCCACCTCCCCCACCTCCGCCACCGCCTCTTCCTCTTCTACCACCTCCACCTCCACCACCCCATTTACCACCTCCACCTCCTCCAAATTTACCACCTCCTCCTCCACCAAATTTACCACCGCCTCCACCTCCATGTTTATTTTCTCCTTCTCCAGCACTACCACCTTCTTGTTGAACCATATGACCACCTCCACCTCCTCTTCTCCCCCCGCCACCTCCACCGCCTCCACCACCTCCGCCTCCTCTACCACCTCCTCCACCTCCACGACGTCCGCCTCCACCACACATTCCACCTTCGCAGCCACCCATGTCACCTCCTCCGCCCCCTCTACCACCGCCTCCTCCTCCTCCACCACCTCTTCGACCTCCACCTCCACCTCCCCAGCCACCTCTACCTCCTCCACCTCCTCCACCTCCACGACGTCCGCCTCCACCACACATTCCACCTTCGCAGCCACCCATTTCACCTCCTCCGGCCCCTCTACTACCGCCACCTCCTCCGCCACCACCTCTTCGACCTCCACCTCCTCCTCCCCAGCCACCTCTACTTCCTCCACCGCCACCTCTTCGACCTCCACCTCCTCCTCCACCTCCTCCACCACCTCCTCCACCACCACCTCTGCGACCTCCGCCTCCTCCACACGTAGGACTTTCGCAGCCACCCGTGTCACCTCCACCTTTTTCTTCACCACCCCAACCGGTTTCTGCCGTATCTAAAATATCTTTTTCATGTTTTTCTGTTTTTTCTTGCAGTTTTAAAATTTGCTTCTTTTGTTGATCTTTGTTGTTTTGACTATCCGTACCCAAAGCCAGTAATGCGAATAACAGAAAAACTATTATCTAAAATTACAAAAATTAACGATTAACTTAGAAAATTTAATTTATAATTATTTGTTTTCAATATTCATACAATTTTCAAAATTAATTCTAATTTTTATGATGTTTTACCTTTTTTTTACCACAGTTTGGTACAATATAAGTCTTTTCATGCATTTTATTTATTTTGTAATTCATACAATTTTATTTATTTATTTCACAATTTGTTAAATATAAGATCCAATTGTTTAAGATTGCTCAATGTTAATCAAAACTTTAAATTATTACTGACAGTGTTCATGGAACAGTAACACACTAGCTTTTAAATAACTACTGCTTTAATGAATGTAATTATGCTTTACTAACAACCGAAAAATTGTTTAAAGAATTTAATTAAGTGTTACAATGGCGTTAATTATTTAAAAATAACGATTTTAAAATTAAAATGTTCATTGCGTAATCACAATATAATTTTATTAAAACTGTTTTCTTACCTTAGTCATATTGAGGTTTTAAACACTATTAAAAAATTATCATAGCTTCACCTTTTTATAGAAAAGTGTGTGACTGATAAAAATAATTATTAAAATTTATTTCCTGTAAATATAATAATAAATTTTTAATATTCTTCATTTTAGGTGTCATTATGTTATAAGACTAATCTAATTTACGTAGTACTTGGCATCTGTCTATTCATTTATTACGTATTGTTTGATATAAGGTACACTTAAATAAGTAATTATTACTTGTGAATAGTAAAACCTTATTTATAAACATGAGTCAAAGTTAAATTAAGGTAATTGGTATTTAATCCTATTATACAAAGAGTTGTTTCCAAAAATTTTCGATGAGCTAAACTACAATTACGTTTTGAGCAAACAATGTCTACATAAATAATTGAGGCTTGTTAAAAATTTCACGTTCAATATATTGTAAAATGCTGTAGCAATTACCGTTTTTTTCTTTACATTTCCAATTAAATTATTGTATATTACATAATCAAAGCAGGTGGTTATTACCAAAGTCATCTGTAACAATAAATTATTTAGTTATTTATGTTGCCTATATGCAGCTTACCTTAAAATATAAAAAAAAATGTGATTACTAATGAAATAATGATTTCTGCTAATAAATATAACAAAATTAATGCCATTAGGACAAAAAAATATGTAATTAAAATTCAATGCGTGAATTAAGAACTTTTTACTCAATATTTTAATTCATTTAAAATAAAAAACCCAATAATAATAATAAAAATAAATAAAAGGATCTTTTAAAATAGTACGTTTATATACTATGATATTATTTTAATATTCTGTTTGAAAACTTGCTTAATAATTGGATCTACAAGAATTTAAAAGTATGAGCCATAAAATAAAATTCTGCTTTGACCTTCTACAAAATCGAACAGCTGTAGGTATATTAATTTATTAATGAAAATTTTATATAGTAATGTCATTGTAAAATATGAACATATCTATATCATTATCACTTTCTTAGATATTTCGTAAAGGTACCTAAATTAATTTATTTTTGTTATTTAACGTTTTTATTGTAAATGTTGGTTGTATTTGGCTGTGACACCAATAAAAAGGGGTTTTTCTCGTTTCATAGAAGTGAGTTTGTTAGGTTTATTTTTAAAAGTATCTTTAAAAATGAGGACAACGTCGACATACACATGCAGGAGGTAAAGTAAACAATGATCTTTATACATTTTTCTTTAACATAATTGATGTTGCAGCATTGAAGTCAATAATGGTTTTTACCAAGAAACGTCCCAACTACAACATAGGTATAATTCAAACGCAGAATATTCTTAAAAGATTAAGCAAAAGAACTCGTGATACCACACATGCAAAGAAGATCGACTAACCCTAACATACGGTGTAGTATCCTGAAGTATATAAAAAAAAATATTGATATTTGTGATTCACTTACTGTCCAAACAAGTGTAACGATTAAAAGAAAAAGATGCTCACTCAGTTTGCACTTTAAAAATCGACCGTAAATGCGAAACAGTATGTATTATACAGGCTGTTTCATAAAAAGTGGGAAAAATTTGGGAGGTGATTCCTTATCGAAAATTAAGGAGGTCTTTTAGATAAGTTTTTTTCCTTAGACGTCTCCTTCGGAGTTACATCCCCTAAACGGGAGAGGTAAGATTAGGTTTTTATTTTATTTCTCAAATTTGGATAAATGTAGGAGAATGATATTTGGTAGATGTCTTATACTTAATAAAAGGTTTCCCAAATTAATATTTTGAATTATCTTCCACCGTCAAAGGTGGCTGTAAAGTGCGATCTTTGTTGGTTTTTTTATCAGACCTTTTTGGTGGGTTGAAATTTTTCATTTTACAATATTTTTTTTGAAAGCTTATTTTCTTTTATACTTTAGTTTTTTCGCAAAACCTACAGTTTTTAAGTAAAAAAAAAAGATAAACAAGCACTATTACATATTCCAATACAAAACGATTCATTTTGGTGTTTACCATGGTTTGTTTATGTTCATATTGGGTAGAATTGACGGGCGTTTTAGCGTTATCGCCGTGTAAACGTCAAAATGAATTACACCTGTCATTTCTACCCGATATGGACAAAAACAAACCATGGTAACCACAAAAATTAATCGTTTTGTATTAAAATATTTAATGGTGCATGTAACTTATTTTATTTTATACTCAAAAACTAAAGGCTTTACGAGAAAAACTAAGAATTAAAAAAATCCAAATAAATCAAGCTTTCAAAAAAAATATTTTAAATTGCAAAATGTCAACCCACCAAAAAGTTCTGATACAAAAAAAAACTAACAGGGGTCGCACTTTTCAGCCCCCTGTGAAGGTGGAAGATGATTGAAAATACTACTATGGGAAACCTTTTAATAGGTATAAAACATGTATCAAATATCATTCTCCTACATTTATCCAAATTTGAGAAATAAAATAAAAACCTAATTTTACCGCTCCCCATTAGGGGATGTAACTCCGAAGGAGTCTAAGGAAAAAATGTTATATAAAAGACCCCCTTAATTTTCGATAACACCTTGTATATAAAAATAATATCTACTTGTGATGAGCATAGTATAAGAATGTGCACAACTTGCTACTGTAATCAAATAAAAATCCTTTTTTTACAGTAATATTGTTAAATTTCAGGTTAAATCTCAAATTTGTAACATATACGTATACCTATATTACCTATAATAAATGTACTCCAATAAATTGGTTTCCATTGCAACCTAATATGATTTTATAAGCCGGGTCTCCAAAGCTCAACAAGTATACGTTTTATTGGTAAAATATGTTCTAGTTAATGTAATTGTCAGATAAGATTAGGTTTCTTATAACCCAAATGTATCAATTAACATAAACCTGAACGTTTCATTTGAGTGTGACATATGACACATGCCTCACTTTTTACCTGACATTTAAAAAACGTTATATAGCTAAGTTTAATAACATATGTGATTGCATCATCAACCTCTTTACGAATGTTGTCGAATGGGTAATCCTATCCATTTGTTCGTTTTATAAATGATCTCTTAGGAACGTAAAAATAACGTAAAGATAACGTTAACTATTTATTACCAGAAATTAACAAAACAAAAAAATTCAGACACCTATAAGTTTTATTTGCTTTTTTAAATTCTTAGTCCTCTTTTGAAATAACATAAATTCCTAAAAGAACAGATGAGTAATTTACAATAATATTTAACAAATATTATAATATAGTCAGCATTGGAATATTTAACATTAACCCTTTCCACCTTTTCCGGCTCCACCAACTCCGTCACCTTTCCCACCTCCTCCACTTCCTCCACCACCTTTTCCTCCATCTCCTCCGCCACCTATTCCTCCTTGTCCTCCACCACTTTTTCCTCCATCTCCCGCACCACCTTTTATCCCATCTCCTCCGCCACCTCCTTTACCTCCGGCATCCCCTTTAGCCCCACTTCCAGGCCCTGCCGTTTCAGCCATAGCTAGATTGTCTGCAGGTTCATGTTTTGTAAGTGGTTGTAAAACCGGTTGCTGGCTTTCTTTCTTTTTGTCCTGTGGAAATGCTGCTACTATCGAAACTGCTATTAGCAGAAAGATAAAAAAATGAAACTGAAAAAAATATTTCAGGATTAATAAAAAAATATGTACAAGATTTTTTTTAAATTTTCATTAATATAGAGCATGGCGTTGTGTCTTCGCTAGCACATTTCATTATTAACAAAGAAACAAAAAACACTAATAAAACTACATAATTTTTGAGCGAACACATTATATAGCAAGTGTTAAATAAATTTGAACCAAAATGGCACACGCTTTTTAATAATCGTAATTTACTTTAAAATGCTGGTGTATGTAATTAATCAATAAATAATTTATTAAAGTAATCTGGCGTGATAACAAAAAAAAATGTATTTAACATTTATTTTAAAAGTGCTGCCTTTATACAGAAACAATAATTATGCAAATAAACTAATTAAATATTTTAATGTCTAAAATATAATTCATAAACATCATTGAAACGTTGCATACTATTATACATAAATTATATATTTAAAACAAAATAAAATACAATTACTACAATATATTACATCAAAAACTTTTCGACTATTTAACCCATCTATTAATCAGTGATTCTCCACCTGTGACGCGCACCCTAAGGGGTCTCGAAATTATTAAAGTGGGGTTGCGAATAAAAGTGGAAATCCCAGGCAAAACTATTTATTGAAAAAACAAAACAAAAAAACTGAAAATTACAGTATTCACACATACGATAGGTTCTTAGTGAGCCAAATAATTAATTTTCTGGATTTCGATGTATTTTTAAGTTTATATTACCAAAAAATTATACTAACAAAAATACGAATTTTTAAAATAATACGCTCAGTCCAAACAACGTTAAAAAATAAAAACCAATAAAGTGTTTTGGCAGGACAAGAGGATTTGAATGGGGCGCAAAAGAAATTGAGAAGAAAAAGGGGGGCGCATTAAAATTTAATAAAGAAAAGAGAAGCACAAATACAAAACACTTGAGAAACACTGTATTAATTAATAAAGATTTTGTTAGACGCTAAGTAAATATGCTTACCTTAAGCATGTTTCTTGTTGTCAATTGTTTCTTGATTTAAAATCAATTTTGAAACGCAGCATTTATATATGATTTTAAACCCCACACAATGTTGGTGAATTAATCAAGCATGCAGAAAAATGATTTAACATCATCAAGGTGTTTTTCATTGCAGTGCTGTAATTTGCAGTTTATATATATTAAGTCAGCTAAACACAATCAAATTATTTACAAAGTGATTGTTTTTATATTATTAGGTGCTATAACTAGTATTTCTGTACCTGATTTAATTTACAAAACTTTCAAATATAGACAAACTGGAATTTTATTATATTATTTACAGTGTGTATTTAATATGGTCGAGTTAAGTACAATACTTTAATTAAAAGAGTGTGTGTAGCAGTTTATTACTATGCTTTGTTCAAAACATTACGTTTGGTTTTTAATCAATTACATGATATTCCATCATTGGATTACGTCCTTCAAACATTTTTATATAATAAATTATTTCTATTGATAAACCAATCATGAAGTTACATTATTTAATTTGGCCTTAAATAATTCAACTCGTACTTTTTATGTTACTGAAATATATTATCAACCCCTAAATAACTTTTAAAACTGTTTACTTATTGTCCTACTCTATTATTTTTAGACGTCTTGAATAATTATGTGAATATTAGATTGCACCAAATTCGAATGTTTTACGGGGTATTTCGGTTATACCGTATTAGTTTGAAAAAATCTGATATCGGTCTCTTGGGCAATTTTTTTGAGAAAAGAACGCCTTTGTAATCAGATTTCTTATATTGTTTTTCATTTTGGCACTACAGACGGAAAATTAAATTTCATCATTTTTGAAAATTTACTATTAATTACTTCTTTATTTGTTAAAATAGAACAAAATGTTGAGTAGGTTTTTTATACAGATATTAATGCTTATTTAAAAAAAAATATATATTTTTGTGATTTTGATTTTCGAGATATGATGCAAACTTTTTTAGGAAAACCTAGTTGGCCGTTATGAAAAAACATGTTTTTTTAGCTTTTAAAAAATGTAAAATTTTATATATTTGTTGCAAAAAATAACCGAGATATGGCTAACATTGTGAAAATTTCACTATCAAAGTTTGCCATAATTTCGTAAACTAGTGATGTTTGCAATTATTAAAAAACTAAACGTCATATCAAAGTAAAATTTTCACCTTTTAAGCAAATCGGTGTATTCTTTGCATTTTTTAGCTGCTTATTGTGGTATTGTAAACTTAGCTAAATTTAAACACTTTGAATAATTTAATATGTTAGCGGTTTACATTGTAAGTGATAAAAACCTAACGGCTGCTGCAGAATTTTCTTGGAAATAACGTTTAGTTGTTTAATAATTGCAAATATCACTTGTTTACGAAATCATGGCATACTTTGATAGTGAATTTTTTACAATGTTAGCCATATCTCGGTTATTTTTTGCAACAAATATATAAAATTTTACATTTTTTAAAAGCTAAAAAAACATGTTTTTTCATAGTTTACATAGTTACAGCTAAATCAAAAATCAATTTGGTATTTTTTAGTTTCAAAGTTAAAATTAAACATAAAAACAACAACGTATTAAGTTTCGTCGGATAATGTAAAGATATCTCTTATTTTGGTAATACTGGATCATCCTGTATACATTTTCACGATTATGTTTTATGATTAGTAAAATAAAATCAATTAACTATAAAGCTATAATAACAGCTGAAAAGAATAGACCGTGAAATTAGTTAGGAGTATTTTATAACGAGATGTTTTCCCTTTATGTAATTCTTTTGTTTTGCAGATTTGCATTGTTTTTTTTTCACGTCATAAAGCAAATTGAATAAACATAAACAAAATAAGATTTATCAATGTAATGTACGTAATTCAATACTTTTTTAATTTCTCAAAAAAAAAACAGGTTGTGTTGTGTCGTTAAAAATATTTTAAGTGTTCTAGAGTTCTTGTGATGAGTTAAAACTTTGGAACAAAAATAAACCGGTACGATTCTATCAACTTCGGGAAATCTTTTGCAATAAAATATGTACAAGTATTATTGTATTTATAATTATTTACATAACGATTGTGCCAAGACATGTTTGGTTGCAAAGTATGAAGTTTGTCATATTAGGCAAAAATATGTTACCAAAAGTTACTAGTTAAACATCATTTTTTTAGGGTAATGTGGATCAATGATATTTAATTTTGACAGTAAAATACTTAAACCATTGCAATTTATACTACTAGCTGGAAAAGTGAGACTTTTTGTAACACGGCGTGGAAAACAGATATTTTTTCCTTGTGTTACATACCTACTTTAATTGTCTTATTTCGACCCTTGCTTGTCTATTATAATAATTGTGTTAACTGGAAATAATGTAAATGAACATAATGTAAATATTTTTTACTAAGGTCTTAGTAAGAGGTATAATATACATTCATATTATGACTATTAGTTTGATTATTTTAATTTCGCATTACATTTGTTTTAATGTCACTGTTTAAACAATGGCATGATAGACAAGCAAGGGTCGAAATAAAACAATTGGAGTCGGTTATTGTTTTTTTCCATTGCAACCTTAATTTTTACTTAAAATTTTGAATTCTTAGGTTATTTCGCTTATTTTTGAAAATAGACATATAAAATATTATATCATTGTAAAGAAAAAAAAAAATCTTTAAATCTAAGTCATCACCTACTACGACAGCCTTTAAAAAAAAAAGTTGTTTTGTCATATATCTCTCACGGTAATTTATTAAAAAATCTGACTATCACACCATCTTATAGCAAACAATATTTACAAAACATTTTTATCTAGGCGTTTTTGTGTATTCGCAACAATAGCCGGGATATTTAAGTTTAAAAGTTTTGTTGGATATCGGTTTTTTCGTTATATCACGCAAGCCATGAAATTTTTAAACAAAACAAGATCTTCATTGAAATACACTTCTAAATAGCTAACTTTTGTCCCATTTAACCAACCTTGTATTTTCATTATTTACGGAGATAGCAATAGTGTCCCATGGAAAAGTGAAACACCCTGTATATACCGAGTGCAAACAAATTGTGGTACACCCCCTTTTTTTCTTTAGTACATGCACAAAATTGTTTCAGTTCCGGTTTCGCCGGAAATGACCCCAACTTTGTTATTTTAAATAGAACACACTGTGTATTTTTACATTTTTGAAAAGAGGAAGCGATTTTGGACCCAACTGCACTATTTTGGTTAATTTTTATAACCTCAAATACTTTTTCAACCAAAATTTAATTTTGTATTAAGTTTTAGTTTAATAACTTTGTAATCATTTTTCTTCCACAGGAATGACATACAAACACGTAAACAAGCATTTGTTTGTTTCCACAGCGATCTTCCATAGCACCTTTGTTTTTATTTTGAATGATTTGTTTTGTTGCAGTTTTGCACAGTGTACTGCGATTAAGAGTAACTGTTTTTGAAGCGGACTCTCAATAAAAATACTTGTTATTGGTCTTGATGGATTCGTTAGAAGATGCTCCATTTAAATAACTGCTTGTACCACTATAGTTCCATTTAAAAAAATTGAATTTTTGTCAAAAAAATCGATTCCGCAACCATTAAACCCGATTAAAGTTACCTAAATGTCAATTAATAAAAATGTACAAAAACGTTTTCTTAACAAAAAAAAAAATTGCTTAAAAAATTATTTAAGGTTATAATAATTAACCAAAATGGTGCAGTTGTATCAAAAATCGCTTCCCCTTTCCAAGAATGTAGAAATATACAGGGTGTTCCTTTTAAAATAACAAAGTTGGGGTCATTTCCAGCGAAACCGGAAGTGAAATAATTGTGTGCATGTACTATGTACTTAAAAAGTCCTGCTTTTTTGCACGTATCATATGTCTAAAATTTCATTAATCTAAAATCAAAACTAAAGAAAAGAAGGAGGTGTACCACACTTCATTTACATCCAGTATACCTATAACTAAAGTAACTGGAAATGGTTTGCTCCGTTTAATTTAATAATAAATAACAATAATAATATTGTTATTTAAAACAAAAGCAAACTGGAAATAGTTTATTCCACATACTTTATTATTATTATTATTTATAACAGTTATCAAAAAAATTTGTTTTGGTAGTAGTTTTCCCAAATAAAATGTGTTAAAAAAATTAATAGAAAATTTTTGTAATATTTCCAGCATTTGAGACTCGCGCGCAGGTCCCACTAGTTAATTTACCTTCTGTATAGACCAGAGGTCGGCGAACCGGGGTAAATTACCCCAAGTGGGGTTAAAATGAAATTCTTGGGGGTAATGAGAACTTAATTGACATAAATAAAATTATATAAAAAGGAGGATATTCATTTATTTTATACTTTTTATATTTATAATTCTATTCTCCGTATAGGTAAATAGATTCATAAACCTTTTGAATTAAAATAATCTATAATTTTTTTCCTTTCAAATAAAGGGGGTAACGTCGCCGTAAATCAATATATTTTGGGGTAATAGGTAAAAAAGTTCCCCGACCCCTGGTATAGACGATTGGGAAAGTATGACAACATAAACTGCGAACGACATGGTACGGTTCCATTTAGTAAAATACGACGTTAGACTGCCAGCAGGTCTCACAGTTCCAGGATTATGAGCCAATGAGATCTGCCGGCGGGTCTCATCGTCGCCAACGTGTTAAGGGAATATTTTCATTTGCATATCGTATTTACTTATTTACTATTATCAGGATCATTGCTACATCAATTTTATTTTTTAATTTAAAAGGTTAAACGAATGATTGTCATCGAATAAATTAAATAAAACATCCATTGCTGCTAACGAAACTTTATTCAACAAAAGACTTTGCAAATTAATAACATAAGCTGATTTTAATATAACTACTAAAATAATAGGTGAATATGTAGCTGTCGAAAAAAAGCTGAATCTTGGTTGGAAGTAGGAAGATTAACCTTTTTTGCCACCACCACCATGATCGCCATGTCCCTCATGAGCTGTTTCTGCTCCAACAAGGCCTTCGTTTTGGCCATGACCTTGTTGTTTCGGTGGAGGCATACTGGGGTTTTGTTGGTCCCTACGTTGCTCGCTTGGCTGTTGTTCAGGGAAAGCAGCAGCTAGCGCCACAAGAACCAACAAGAAAACGACTAACTGAAAAATAAATTTAATAGGATAAAACAGTAAACAAATAAAAACTACTTTTGTTAATGGACAGTTTTTAGAGGTTTGGAAAACTGCTCATATAGTATATTATACAATTAATCACGATCATATTACTGTAAAGTGGCAGTTTTAACAGAACAACAAAATTGTTTTTTTTTTTGTATAAGATCATTTGATTAAAAAACTGGACAAAATTAATTTTTCTCAAATTTTTGAGGTTAAATATCATTTTAGATATAAAGTGTCATATATCATTGAAATCGGAAGACAAAATGCTATCCGACTACGAGATTAAATTTTTTTTGCCGTATTTAAAAAAATTAAGTGATGATGTTTCCGAAAAAACAAAACGTTGTTGGAAATTTTAGGTTATCTCAAAACATAAAGCGTAAGAAGTTGCCGAAAAGAAGTGCTTCCAGATTGTCGATATCTTAAAACATGTAGGAAATAGAGCAAAAAAACTAAAATCAAATTTTTCAGTTTGTCTTGGATAACTTTTGAATCTAATTTCGCAACCGGCCTCGTAGCTCTTAAGATAAGCGAGATCCCCATGCATTTACTCGAATTTGGGACACCCTGTATAATATTATAATTCTTCTTTTAAAAACTATTAACAGAAAAACATAAAGACGACTGTCTAACACTGAAAATTAGGTTATATCAACCGTTAAACTCAATTTAAATTGATTTTTTTTTTACTATTAAAGTAAGTCATCGATCATCGTAAATACAAAAATGTACAAGTTGGATAAAAATTTGGTATTTTGTATTATAGATGAAAAGAAGCAAGTCCTAACTAAGTCTTAAAAAAAACTATTTTTGCAAACTATTTTATTCTTTATTTTTTTAACTTTTACATATTTAACGCATTTTATTTATTTACTTAATGTTACATGAACATGCACTTTAACAATATAATTTTAATTTATTTCCTCAGTATATTACAATAAAAATTGTTTTTATTAATTATTGGTATTTTTTACATGATTAATATTAAATTATTTACACTGGAAACGCATGTAATTATATTTATATATTTGATAGATTTCGCTAGCGGTTAAGTCTTTTACATTGCATATAAATGTTTTTGTTTGTAAACACTAAACACCAACCATATTATAACCGAATTCCTTTTAAATTAAATAAAAGTATTGGTCATTAAAATCCAATTGCACAAACGGAAACTGAAGGAGTTGTCTACATAAAAAAAGTACTGGCAAGATCATAGACCAAAAAATATAAACTTTTCAAACATTTTCTTTTTTTTTATACGTACTGCAAGCTTCTTTTTTTTTAAATTGAACATAATAATAACAGCAAAACTATGAAACGGAAACATTATGATTTATAAGTAATAAAATAAAATCAAAGTACATTCTGTTAACTTTAAGCTTCGTAATGAACCTTATACAAACAAATAAATATGAAATAATCTAATTGTATAACACAGAAAGTTTGGACTTACCTTAACCATTTTGATGATTGCTAATTTGTAGTCAAAATCTTCTATGCAAAATACTACGAAATTTGTCTTTATATATCATAGCAAATCGTTAACCACGCCTGCTAAAAATAGTTATATCAAATAAGTACAGTCATCGCTTGTTCAAGAAATGATTAGTTTTTATTGGATGTATTGTATTTTTTATTTCTGACAAACGATAATGAAATAGATGGTAATTTTATTCAGTTACATAATTAAATTTTTAAGGTGCAATAATTAAATAATTCACTAGGAAGTTAGGTATGAAAACAATAGGCCAATGTAACTAAAATCTGTGAGGATCACCATACGAACCATTCTAATTCATTATATTTAAAATTAAACAATAAAAAATAAATATTTTTGTTGCTGCATTGGAATCCACCAAACACTAACAATATTTGTACCTATTTAAAAAATCAATAAATGAAACAAAACAAAAATCTGATACAATGTAGAACGGGTTAATCTTCCTATTTAAAACAAGTTTTTTGTACGCAAATTAACCAAAAATTATGATTTGGTTTATTTAATATGAGCTTATGAATAGAATCGTAGCAAGTGGTTAACGAATTTGTAAATCCAGTGTCAAATCTAGTTCGTTTTTTTTTTGTCATTTTGTGTATATTTGTGTCTACTTGTGTCGTAATATCATTAATAAATTCCTAAATTAGAAAATATGTTAATATACTTACTTTTACCACAAATAGTTTAGCTTGAAAAAAGTATTGGTTGTGATAGAAAAAAAAATCGCTCAAGTACAGTTGTGGTCTTGAGCATCTAGGAATGTAATCCATGCTATTTTTGAAGTGGTTAATGGGATATTTCAGAAAGTTGAATACAGTTTTTAAGGTACACCCGACAATTTTTCTAGGAGAGTTGCTGCGGGGTGAGCAATTCCTCATAGCGCGGGCAACGACGCGACAGTAACGTTACGTGTGAGTGTAGTATAACGACGGCCTTAACCTGCGAACAAGCCAGCTCCAATTTTTGTCGAAATTGAGATTTTTCTTCCATTAGCTTCTTTAACACGCTGTCTATAATTATGTTAAAGCAATAACTCCTAAATTACATACAGACTCAAAACATCGCATACAAAAACAAGCTAACTTCATGCATAATATGCATATTACCGCGCAATTTAAAAAATATTGTCAACTCCACCTACACCGTATTAGGTCGAGCTACAAAGATTTTTCTTTTGGCGACATTTGTAAATGTCTCTTTTTCACGAAAAAAATTGTACTGGCTGTTGGAACAATGAAGACTCCAATTGGCAATTAGCAACTTTAACAGTAGGTACATTTTTTTTGTTTTTAATATATTTTTAAATATGTGAATGCTCCTTTTTCGTGTTTAAGTTGTAATTAAATATATTTAAACAATTTAAACAACTTTTAATAAATATTATTTCCTACTAGATACAGGGTGAGGGCCGCCCTCACACGCGGGCAACGGCGCGGCGTTACAAATGGCCACGCGGGTAATGGAGGGTTAAATTAAAAACAAAATTTAAACTTTTGTTACCGACCTTGACTTCCGAGATATGAAGTAATCTTATATTTTTTTAATGGAAACACTTGTTGGCTATGACTTTATGTAAAAGAGTATTTGTTTAACTTTACACAAATGTATGATATGATATGGCTAATTTTGCGATAATTTTATCATCAAAGTTTGCCATGATTTTATAAACAAGTGATGTTTGCAATAATTAAACAACTAAACATCATTTTCAAGTAAACTCTGGAGCAGCCGCTACATTTACTACATACAATGTAAACATTTAACATAACTATTAAACTTTTTGAAGGGTTCAAATTTGGCCATGTTCACAATACCACAACAAACAGTTATAAAATAGAAAAAATACTCAGACTGGCTTACAATTTTAAAAATATACTTGGAAATGACGTTTAGTTGTACTCCTATATTAATTGTAAACATCATTTGTTTAATAAACCAAAGCAAACTTTGATGATGAAATTTTTACAAAATTAGCCATCTCTTGGTCATTTTTTGCAACACTTATAAATTATAATGCTATATATTTTTAAAGTTAAAAAATGCTCTTTCACCTTAAGCCTTAAGTGTCATAGCCAACATTTAAAAAAATAAAGTATAAGTTTACTTCATATCTTGAAAGGTCAAGGTCACTAAAAAGGATATAATTTTTTTTAACTCATACATTAAAATCTGTATAATTTTTTTTTATAACATTTAGTTCTATTTTTATAAATAAAGAACTCATAATAAATTTTTAAAAACGAAAAGATTTAATTTGTTCTCTATAGTGCCAAAATGAAAGCCATATAAGAAATTTTATTACACAGGCGTTCTTTTCTTTAAAAAATAGCCCAAGGAAACAATATCAGATTTTTGCTAACCATTACGGTAACTGAGATACCCCCGTAAAACATTCGATTTTGGTTCACCTTGTGCATGTTGGTGTTTATAATAAAAAATTTCGAAATTTCTTCTCAATAACGCCTACTTCAATTTTATTTAAGTTTAGTAAGTTGTAGTTTTTTTTTAATGAAATTCTATTTGTTTTAATTATTTAAGAAAAACTGCAAAATTGATACCTACCTTACATGTTATAGCGTTTTTAACTGTATAGCAATAGCTAATTGATTAAACTTCAATAAATAAACATTATGCCGATTAACTTGTGACTACTTAAGACATAATTATAATTTTACAGAAAAAGTTGCGTGAAATTAGTGCACGCCTTAAAATAATTATTTCGCAAGTTATCAATTATCACAGCCATATTGGTTAGGATTTTTAAATCGTATATAAACAGGAGTTTTGAAATGTTGAGCACAGACTGATAAGTGTACGATTCAAGAGTAATATCTTGAAACAGCATCATGATAAAGGTAAGTCTAAATAGTTTTGCTGAAGTTGGTATATGAGTTGCTAATTTTCTGTTTTCTGTAAATATTAAAATATAATGTATAAACTTTTGAACAAACTATATTTAAGATCTTTAAAAATCTGTATGCTTTGCTTAAAAGAAGAAGTTATTGTAAACCTACTGTGATATCTGCTTGCTCTATAACATTTTCTCACTTAAAGTAACTCTCCAATAATTTTAATAAACGATAATCATTTGGTACTGCATCTGGGAAATATGGTGGACTTGAACAATCAAGTTTATGGATCTTCTTTTGAGTAACTGTTGGTTGGTGTGGCTGCGTTGACTTGTTTCAATGCCCTATTGCGTTGGTATGTAAGTGCAGGTCGTTTTTACATTGAATTTGCTGCAGACTACCAAAACGACTGCATTACAATGTATTTTTATCAAACGGTTACTATCGTTTGATAAAAATTTAAAATCTTAAAAGTTCTTTAAACTTTTGTATTGTATAGCAACAACACAGCAAAACTAAAAATGATAAAAGTTACTCAAAAACATATTTAGACTTATTCACCTTACTCCTCAGATGTTTTACACCCATTGATTAGCATCTATAAAAATCATTGTAATATTATCTTTCGGAAGGTATGATCATGTAAAACTGATTTAAAATAACTTTTCAACTCTACACATTACTTTAAAATTAAACTTAAAAAAATGTATGTATAACAAATACAAAGAATAAGCTATATCGATAGTTTGTCTATGAAAAAAAAAATAACTACCCTAATAATACCCTTATGATTTGTTGAAACTGGTAAAGTGAACAATGAGCTTAAATTTAATAACTTAAAAAAGTATATGTGATTGTTTTCAACCATTCTGCAATATACATAGTCTTTATCGCGAATTTTATACATTTTCCAGTTACTGGTTTTCTTCTTTTTGGTGCTTGTGGCTCTGGGACTTGCAATACCGCAATCCCAACAACAACCAAACGATAAACGCGGGGGAGACCAGCAACCCCCAAGTGTACCACAACAAGCAAGACAACAAGGTCAAGGTCAGAAGGACAGTCTTGTTGGGGCAGAAACAGCTTGGCCTGGTGGTGGTGGAGGAAAAGGAGGAGGCGGCGGCGGTGGCGGTGGAAAAGGAGGAGGCGGAGGCGGCAAAGGCGGTGGTGGTGGAGGAGGCAAAGGAAAAGGTTAACAACATATTTTCAACTGGCGAGATTCCCAATTATGTCAACTTTGCTTTAATTTGCTTTAATTTGTTTAGTAGCCGAAATTCAGTTTTTGTTGTAATAACCAAGTGTTCTAAATTTTGTGTTTAATAAAGTTATCTTAGCAGCATGCTTTTGTTTGAATTTTGTTTAGGTTGTTATATGTTAATTATGGCAATTGTCCATTAAAAAGCGGCTCTCAGACCAGGGCTGCGGAGTCGGTAAAAAAAAAGTCGGCTCCGACTCCGACTCCGACTCCTGATAATTTTAGTAGTTCGACTCCGACTCCGACAAAATTAAATACTTAGACATTTTATGGTGTGTAGTATAAGAAGAAAAAAATAAATATAAAAAAATTATTTAAAATTTGAGTTTAAATTTTGCGGCAAAGGACCACCTCGCAATTTTTTGTTGTACATACTCGGAGTCGGAGTCGGAGTCGGAGTCGGAGTCTGTAATGGGATTTACGTGAGCGCCATCTGGCGTGTAGGAGGACTGATGAACAAGGAGTGAGGTTAGGATACATATGACAGTAACCACGCTGATGTTTTGGCGGCTACAATAAATAAGTTTGTGTTATGTATAATCTAATTACTAATGTAATGAAAATAAATAAGTTTGTGTCATGTAAAATTAAATTAATGTAACGAGAATAAATATATGTTGAATAAAACAGAACCGTTACAGTCGGTACATTTTTTCCGACTCCACTGAGCAGAAATTCATCCTAAACTCCGACTCCGACTTCGACTCCGACTCCGCAGACTATCAGACGAAAGCCTGGGTGGCGCATAGTCTTTGAAAGCGGGACGTGTGGTATATAACAAACATAGAAAACTTTTGGTATAGATTTTTTAAACAAGATGAACAAAAATACTGGATGATACCGCGCAACAGTAATATAAAATTCTGTTTAAATTATATTGTATTTTCAGTTATAATAATTATATTAAGGGAACATTATTTTGCCGGAAACATTATTAACAAAAGTTTGTTGCTTTGGTAACTTCCTGAGACAAAATGACATTTTGTCGAAGGATGTAATCTATAAGCAATAAACTTAAAGATAAAATGTTTCCAGCAAAATAATGTTCCGAAATATATTTGATTAGACTATTTCCCAAATAAATTACCAAAAATAATTACAATTTTTGTTTATTATTAAAATATGTACTATAATTTTCAATATACATACTTTACAAATGTCAAACATCTGTAAACAAACAACCAGGTTGCTATGGAAACGGTATGTTTTCGCTTTTTTGTGGCTGAAAACATCCCAAAGGGACGATTTGGCGTTATTGCCGCTTTAAAATAAGCGTGTTTGGTCATAATATGAAGACGTGACTACTTGCATAATTTGAGTGATTGGTTTATATTACATATGAGGAAAAGTCATTTGTATACCATATTTACAATGATCAAGATCATTGCTACATGACTTTTATTTTTAAATTTAAAAGACTTTAAACGAATGATTGTCAACAAATAAATTATAATGTTATTTGATTGCTGCTAAGAAAACTTTATTCAACAAAAAAATGATTGCAAATTAATAACATAACAAGCTGATTTTGATAAAACTAATAAAATAATAGCTGAATATGTAGCTGTCGTAAAAAGCTGAATCTTCGTTGGAAGTAGAAAGATTAACCTTTTTTGCCACCACCTTTTCCTCCACCTCCACCGCCTCCGCCACCACCTTTTCCTTTACCGCCAGCATAAGCTGTTTCTGCTCCAACAAGACCTTCCTTTTGGCCATGACCTTGTTGTTTCGGTGGAGGCATACTGGGGTTATGTTGGTCCCTACGTTGCTCGCTCGGCTGTTGTTCTGGGAAAGCAGCTGCTAGCGCCACAAGAACCAACAAGAAGAAAACCAGTAACTGAAAAATCAATTTAATAGAATACAACAGTTAACGAATAAAAACTAAGTTTATTAATGGCCAGTTTTTAGAGGTTTGGAAAACTGCTCATATAATATATAATACTATAATACGTCTTTTAAAAACTATAAATAGAAAAACATAAAAACGACTGTTAAACACTCAAAAATTAGGCTACATCAATTATTATTGTTACCCTTAATTTAAATTGATTTTGTATTTGAACTATTGAAGTAACTCATCATAAATAAAAATGTATAAGTTGGATACAAATTACGTATCTTATTTCTGTGAAGAATCTCCTCTTGAAGAATATCTCTCGTCTCTTAGTTGGTAGATTTCTTATATTGACTTAAAAAAGCAAGTCTTAAAAAACTTAAAAAAAAAAAAAACTTGCAAACCATTTTATTCATTTTTTTAATTTTTGTATATTTAACGCATTTTATTTATTTACTTAATATTACAGTTACTTTAACAATATGTTTATAATTTATTTCCTCAGTTTGTTATTATACAAATTATTTTTATTAAATATTGGTATTTTTACATCATTAATATTAAATTATTTACACTGAAAACGCATGTAACTATTTTTTTTATATTCGATAGATTTCGCTAGCGGTTAAGTCTCTTACATTGCATCTAAATTTTTATGTTTGTAAACATCAACCATGTTATAACTGATTTCAGTTTAAATCAGATAAAAGTATTGGGCATTAAAATCCAATTGCACAAACAGAAACTGAAGGAGTTGTCTTCATAAAAACGGACTGGCCAGTTCATAGACCAACAAATATAAATTTTTTAAACATTTTTTTTTTATTTATTCGTACTTGTAGCATTTTTTTGAAATTAAACGTAATAATAACAGCAAAATTATTTTAAAAAAACGGAAACATTATGATTTATAAGTAATAAAATACAATCAAAATACATCCCGCAAACTTATAGATTCAAATGAAGCTTATACAAGTATGAAATAATCTTATTGTATAATATTAAAAAAGTTTAAACTTACCTTAACCATTTTGTTGATTGCTAGTTTGTAGTCAAAATCTTCTATGCAAAATACTACGAATTTTGTCTTTATATATCATAGAAAATCGTTAACCACGCCTGCTAAAAATAGTTATATATATTAAATAAATACAATCATCGCTTGTTTAAAAATTGATTAGTTTTTATTTGATGTATTGTATTTTTGATTTCAAACAAAGGATAATGAAATACATACTATTTTTATTCAGTTCAATAATTACATTTTTAAGGTGTAAAAATTGAATTGTTCGCTAGGAAATTACCTACGTATGAAAACAATAGGCCAATGTAACTAAAATCTGTGAGGATCACGATACAAACCATTCTAATTAATTATATTTAAAATCAAACAAAATGATTAGTTTTATTTCTGCATTGGAATACAACAAACATTAACAAGTTATTTTAAAAATCAATAAATGACACAAAACAAAAATCTGATACACTATAAAAGGTTCATTTTTTTAAAACGAGTATTTTCTGCACATATTATCGAAAAATTATGATTCGGTTTAATTAATATGAGCTTGTGAATAGAATTGTAGCGAGTGGTTAACAAATTTGTAAATCCAGTGTCTAAGTCTAGTTCTCTATTTCATTGTTTTATCTCATTGTTTTTTTTTGTCATTTTGTGTACATTTGTGTGTATTTGTGTCGTAATTAATATCATTTATAAATGCCAGAACTAGAAAATATATTTACTTTTGCCACAAATAGTTTACTATAACAAAGGTATTGGTTGTAATCGCAAATTTATGCCCACGACGGACGGTAAAACTATACCTACTTATTTAAAATTAGTAATTCCTATAACCTATATTACAAAGAGCGTAAATTTAGTTGATATTTAAATAAATAAATAATACACAGAGTGTCTAAGTATAAACGTTAATTCAAAATTAAGAAAAAACGGTAATACATACAAATATTTTCTATAGAGTATATGTTGGTGTCTATAATAAATCAATAAAAGATTTTTTTGTTAAATTTTAACATACGAATTTGTTTTAAAAAAACATGATTTTGAAAACTATTCTCAATAATACCCACTTCAATGTTTTTTAAATATTTAGTATGTTGTAGGCAGGGGTTTGGAGCAGTCCAATTTTTTAGTTGCTCCGCTCCAGCTCCGCTCCGGCATCAAGATGCCTGCTCCAGCTCCGCTCCCGCTCCGCTCCGCGCTCCAAATATTAATATTATAAGTTTTTTATTTAAAAATTTGTTTTTTAAAACAAAGCTAAAATTTTATGAGATATGTGGAAATGGACCAAAAATTACAATATTTGACCCTAAGAAACAAGTGAAGTTAAATAAATGAACAAATTATTGATCATCAAAAGTTAAAAAAAGTTCTTTAAACTTTTTGAAAATAAACTTTATTTTATATAATTGTACACGATTAATCATCACCATTTATTTTGTAAAACAAAATTGCGGAAACACAAACAGACCGTAGCGTCACCCAGCGTCAAATACAAAATAATGAAAATTAATATTCAGAAAAGTTACATTACAATAATTTTACTTCAAAAAAATCAAATTTAGTTTATTTATAATTTTATTAAATTCCATACCCATGAGAATAATTCATTAAAATTTTTTTTTTGTAGTTTATAATAGTAAAGTGGAGCAGTGGAGCAATCAAAATTCTTTGCTCCGGGCTCAGCTCCCGCTCTGGGCAAAAACCCATTGCTCCACTGCTCCGCGCTCCAGCTCCGCGCTCCGCTCCAAACCCCTGGTGTAGGTGTTTTCATGAAATTCCGTTTGTTTTAACGAATTAATTAATTATATACATATGATAGACATGCATACAATAAAATTACCAATTACTGAAAGCTTGCATAATTTATTTGATCTTCCCAAACATTTTAGTTTTTGCTAATATTTAATTTATTTACAACTACTATTAGGTATTATCCACATTTTTTTTTAATTTATGCTTTTTAAAGAACGTTTGCATGTATTTGCAACAATTGAAATAAAGGTATATGAAAAACGTGTAGGGGAAAGTACCCATGAATGGGACAGTCCTTGGATGGGACATTCTTAATAAACTATAACACAAATCTTTATGTACGTGCATACAATCGTGTTGTACACAACATGAGAACTTCGAAATGTGGTTGTACATTAGGTACGCGATTTACCATCTATGCACGTACATAAAGATTTGTGTTTAACTATAGTTTATTAAGAATGTCCCATCCAAGGACTGTCCCATTCATGGGTACTTTCCCCTACTTTAAAAAACTTATTTATCTATGTACAAAAACTGCAAAATTAACACCTTACATATTGGTATAGCATTTTTAACTGTATAGCAGTAACTAATTGATTAAACTTCAATAAATAAACATTATGCCGAGTAACGTGTGACTACTTAAGACATAATTATAATTTTACAGAAAAAGTTGCGTGAAATTAGTGCATACCTTAAAATAATTATTTCGCAAGTTATCACAGCCATATTGGTTAGGATTTTTAAATCGTATATAAAGAGGATTTTTGAAATGTTGAGCACAGACTGAAAAGTGTGCGATTCAAGAGCAATATCTTGAATCAGCATCATGATAAAGGTAAGTCTATTTACTGCTAAATAGTTTTGCTTAAGTTGGTATATGAGTCGCTAATGTTCTGTTTTCTGTAAATATTAAATATAAGGTATAAACTTTTGAACAAAATAAATTTAAGATCAGTTAATTATATATTTATAATTTTTTCACTTCACTTTTAAAATCTGTATGCTTTGCTTAAAAGAAAAAGTTATTGTAAACCTATTCTGATATCTTCTTGCACTATAACATTTTCTCACTTAAAGTAACTTTTCAGTAATTTCAATAAACGATAATCATTTGGTACAGCATCAGGGCAAAATGGTGAACTTAGCCAGTCAAGTTCATGGATCTTCTTTTAAGTAACTTTTGATTGGTGTGGCTTTGCATTGACTTGTTGCAATGCCCTATTGCGTTGGTATGTAAGTGCAGTTCGTTTTTACGTTGACTCTTGCTGCAGACGACCAAAAAGACACTGCAGTACAATTTATTACTACCGTTAAATAATTATTAAAAACCTAAAAAAAAATTAAACAACACAGCGAAAGACTACAAATTATAAAGGTTACTCAAAAACAGATTTGGACGCATCCACTTTATACTCCAGATGTTATACACCAAGTGATTATCATCTATTAAAATAATTGTAATATTACCTTTCGGAAGCCATACACATATAAAACTGTATTAAAATAACTTTTCAAGTCTATTTTACTTTCAAACCAAATATTACAAAATATATGTATAACAAATACAAACAATAAGCTATATCGATAGTTTAACTATGAAGAAAAAATAACTCTCCTAATAATACCCCTTATAATTTGTTGAAACTGGTAACGTGATATTGACGCAACAGCTTCTCAATTTAACTGCGAAACAATGAACAATAAGCTTCAATTTAATAACTTAAAAAAACATAGTCTTTATCGCGAATTTTATACATTTTCCAGTTACTGGTTTTCTTCTTTTTGGTGCTTGTGGCTCTGGGAGCTGCAATACCGCAATCCCAACAACAACCGAACGATAAACGCGGAGGAGACCAGCAACCTCCAAGTGTACCACAACAACCAAGACAACAAGGTCAAGGTCTAAAGGACAGTCTTGTTGGGGCAGAAACAGCTTGGCCAGGTGCTAATGGAGCAACAGAAGGTGGTGGTGGTAGAGCAAAAGATGGCGGTGGTAGAGGAAAAGACGGCGGTGTTGGAGGAACAGACGGTGGTGGTGGAGGTGGCGGTGAAAAAGGAGGAGACGGTGACGGCAAAGGGGGTGGTGGAGGAGGCAGAGGAAAAGGTTAACAATATATTTTCAACTAACGAGATTCCCAATTATGTCAACTTTGCTATAATTTGCTTTAATTTGCTTTAATTTGTTTAGTAGCCGAAATTCAGTTTTTGTTGTAATAACCAAGTGTTCTAAATTTTATGTTTAATAAAGGTATCTCAGCAGCATGCTTTTGTTTGAATTTTGTTTGAGTTGTGTTATGTTAATTATGGCAAGTGTCCATTAAATTGTATTTCAATAGAACGTTTTGCCAGCGTTTCTCAAAGTATTAGGCAAAGCCTGGGTGGCAGTGTAGCATGACGTGTGGTATTTAAACTCAATGAAAACTTCTGGTGAGGAAATTTTAAACAAGATGAATAAATATGCTCATCAAACTTAATTTATATTTTAAATAATACACGAAGGTATTTGTTTCTTATAATCAAACATTCTACCAAGTTTTCACAAAATATAGATCTAATACTTTTTGTGTGCCTGCATTAAAAAGTAAAGTTTTTTCAATCCCATAATTTTCTTTGCCATGAATACTTTAAAAGCGGCGTTCAGACGATCAATTATATTGTCAATACTGTCAATAAATATTGACAAACTGCATTTGCCTCACACTATCAATATTTATTCTAGTTATCGGTGAAAACGCAAAAAAACAAACATGGGCAAAGAAATGGCTTTTATGGAAAAACGCGTTTTCCCACGTAAATTTGCTAAATGGAGCTTGTACTAGCCAGCCCAAAAAAAAATCAAAATAATTTTCACATGACTAGCACCTAGCATGTTTTTCGAGTAATTATTCATCTAAGTAGAACCAGCTACAGCTTAACAAGATTGGACGTGTTGATGGAAAAGTGTGATTTTGATGCTTTTAAAACGATTAGCATACTTGTTGACTGTGGCTCTTCTCGATGCAAGATAAGTTTTGTTAAACATCACTGTCAGACGATCAATGTTTATTGTCAATGTTAAAAATATTTTGCTTTTCAGCAAACAACTAATCAAACTCGAAATATTGACAATACGTCAATATACATATACCGTCACACGTTCAATAATATTGACAATACTGAAATATCGATAAACTATCTTAATCGTCTGAACGACGCTTTAAGTGCCCTTTCAACATTAGTTTTGATCTGTATTTAATCTTCAAATCGACTATAGAAGAAACCTTGGTTTTGAAAGGTAATAAGCGAGAAAAGGTATACCTACATATAATAATAATAGTAAATATTTCCCAAACCGATAGGTACATTGTCTCTCTGCCTTAAAAGTAGTGTGTTCTTTTATTAATTACAGTCATCGCGAAAATGAAGTAGACTATTTTGTTTATCGATTTGCTGACGTTTTTTTGCTGACCAATTTTTTATAAACTAGATACTTTTATTATTCATAATGACTTTTCTGTTGTCATTTTTTAAATGATTTCATCTAAAAGCCCGAGCACACTACAAAATTATCAATTTGTTTGGTGTTTAAGGTAGTGGTACTCAACCTATAGGGCACGGTCCCTGGAGGGGGCACCAAATATTTGAAGGGGGGCGCCAAATATTTGAAGGGGTCGCCAAGAAATTAGAGGGTTACCTATTTATTAGAACAACATTTTCTATTAACGCCGTTTGGATAAGATTATAATATTTATCGGCACAATAGCTATTCATTTACTAATACTTTGCTTTATTATTGTTTACGATTATTTATTATCATTATTATTAATATTATTATTGGAAACCGGATGCAAATGCGTAAGAATACCGTTTAAGTATTTTTTAAAAACATTCAAACCAATGTGATGGAAAATATGTAACACACAATATGCTGCTAAAAAAATTTTATTAAACAAAATTTTGTTGTACAGTTATCATTACAAAATAATATCACTAAAAATTCATAAATTGGCAGTAGAAATAGTAGAACATGATGTATTCACAAGATTAGATGTATTTGGTAGTGGTAGTTAAGTCGGCTACCACAAAGAAATTAGCCTTTGCCTTTTCCACCTCCTCCACCGCCGCCTCCTTTTCCTCCACCACCTCCGCCTCCTTTTCCTCCGCCACCACCCCCTTTGCCACCACCACCACCTCCTTTTCCTCCACCGCCGCCGCCACCACCGCCTTTGCCGCCTCCGCCGCCGCCTTTGCCGCCTCCTCCTCCGCCACCGCCTCCTTTTCCTCCACCGCCACCACCTGGCCAAGCAGATTCAGCGGTATCTAAGCTATCTATTTGGCTTTGTTGTTTAGGTGGCTGTGGTACAGTAGAGGGTGATCCTCCACGTTGATCATTTGGCGGTTGTTGCTGAGTTTGTGGAAATGCAGCTCCTAGAGCCACAAGCACCAGGAAGAAGAAAACCAATATCTGTAAAATGAAGGACTACATTAATCTGCACCAAATAAATAAAATTGAAGCGTCAGTTCTTAAAATTTTAATTTATTTGAAGCAAATGCAATAGAATTTTAGGTAACTTAAAGATATTGATATAAAATTGTGTGATGAGCCTATTTAACTTTGAGCAAAATTTGTGCAAAAATAACAAAAATTTTAATTTATCTTAACTGTAAATTAAAACCTACGATAGAAAATATGGTGGTTGAACTTACCTTAACCATCTTGTTCCAACTCCTAGGAGTTTATGCTCGATACTTCGCGGATTCTCCTTATATACGATTGATATTTCAAAAAAAAATCTTTTCGAAATGGTATTTCTATTTTAAATATTTAAAAAATTCTTACCACCTTAGTACAACTTCTATTAAAGCGTATAATTAATTTGTTTTATAATGTTCATTGAATAACAATGAACTGCAAGAGCAATTAATGCTACAAGTACTGTTAAAGAAAAACATTAATTGAAAGTAATAGGGATACATACAACTCAAGGGTAACAAAAGGTAAAAACAAATATACTGGAAGAATTATTGAAAGTTGTAAGTGAAAAATAAACATTTTGTTAAACAATGCTCCTTTAAATACATTTGTCGACAAATTTATTTCCAATAATTTTTGTTTATTCATTCACCAAATGTTTTATAAATTTTGCAGTAATTATTACATGTAGCAAGGTACATTAACTTCAAAGCTAATATGATTATATTATTTAAGATGCTTATAATGTACTACTACCTGCATTATTTGATTTGAGAAACCTGTCGTGCTTAAATAATTAAAGTAATATGACTATTACCATTATAAAATTTCAAGTCACACAAAACAAACTACACTTCTTTAATGTTTTTAAAAATGTAGGTACAACATAGATATTTTTAAACAGTATTTTTACATAAAATATTTAAGAAATTTAAAAAAAAGGTTTTTAAGAGAAAAAAAATCACACGATGTAGTACTTTGTTTGGTTCTAGAAGTAATTCGTCTATTAATATAAGTCAGCTTAATTAAAATGGCTTTTTTTCGAAGTTTACATTTAAAAAAAAGATATGTGAATTTCAATTCAGCTTATGTATATTAATATAATGCAGTTATACCATTTTAAAACTTTTTATAGTGCCATTTTCGTTTATAGTTAGCTTTAAGCACATCTCTGCTAAAATTACACAAATACATTTAGGCTCGCTACACACGTGCGTTTTTCTGCAGCGCGTTGGACGCGCGGTTGCCGCGCGTTGCCGAAAAGTTGCTTTGATGCACACGTGCGTTTTCTAACCGCAATTGTGATTCGTTCCGGCATCTCTTCTGTTTTGGGGAAGAGCCCAGCGCTACAGTGTGCTTTTCGCATCCGAAATGGAAGCGTATCGTAGAAAACGGGTAACATTCGCATACCTTGTATACAAACATTTTGTTTCAAAAAATAAAAGGCGTTATTGGGTGCATCCATTCACCGATCAAAGACTTGCAAGGGGAGGGTTTGTAAGATCTTTTGCCGATTTGAGAGAAAATCAGGACAAATTTTATAATTACTTCCGAATGAGCGTTACATCATTTGACGAGCTGCTAGCTAGAATAAGTGCTAACATTATCTCTCAAGATACATGCATGAGACTTGCCATACCTGTGACTCTTAGGTTAATAATAATTTCGAATGTAATCAAATTGTTTAGTCGGAAATATTTTTAACATTATGGGAAAACAGCCATAGAATTTATCTAAGTGTGATATACAAAGAATTAATTTACCTTTAAATACTTGTATTAATGGAACCAATCATTTATACTTTTTTTCCACCTTGAAGTTCTATATTTAACGGATAAAATTGTATAAAATAAAAAATAAATATTGAACAAGTTCATGTGTCACCTGTAGGAAATTCGCAAATGAAATCATTATTAACTAAATTGTTATTATGTACATCAGCTCTTGCTAAAATGAAACGTTTTCCATCCCAGTATGTAATTTAAATATATCTATCGGGGCATTTTTGCGGCAAGCTGCTGCACGTGTGCACTGCGCCATATACTACAATGTACTATAGAAACGCGCGTTTCCTTGGGGATCTGCGGCACCAACTGCAAGCAGCTTCGACGCAGCTTAGACGCAGCGTCGACGCATGTACGTGTGCAGCAGACAATATGTTTTCTAGTACTTTGAGACGCAACTGCGGCACCGCGCGTTTAACGCGCTGCAGAAAAACGCACGTGTGCATCGAGCCTTAAAGTCGCGACTTTAAATGGCCCGCTGCACACGTACGTTTTTCTACCGTCCGGCAGCCGCACGGCAGACGTACGGTGTCGAGTTGCTTTGATGCACACGTACGTTTCCTTGGACGACCGGCAGCCGTGCGGCGACGGATGTACGTGTGCAGCAACCAATATGTTTTCTAATACCTACTCTAGGCCGCACTCCGGCACCGTACGTCTACCGCACGGCAGAAAAACGTATGTGTGCAGCGGGCCTAAATGTCACCGTATGAACTACCCAAATTGAAAGTCGCGACTTCAAAATAAAAATGGCCGCTCTTGTAATTGCAGCATCGAGTGTTGTAGAGCAACTAATTATTTTTAAGTTGCTATTTGTTGATAATGCTCTAAAATCGTTGGAACATCTATTGGGGACATGATAAATTGGAAATCGATGACAAACAATTGCATATTATTTTTCTGTTGTCAAAATATAAAAATATGGTAGGCTTACGTCAAATGCCGAACTGTCAATATCGCGTCAATAGGCGTTCACACGGTGACATCAAAAGTCGCGACTTTAAATGTCACCGTGTGAACTACCCTTAAGAACCTCTGGGTAGACAAAACACGATCGCTGTAGTTAAAGACAGTTTGTATAATAATCTGTGTAATTATGTTTTATGATTTTTCGACGAAAAATCTTTATTTTGGTAGCATTAAATTGAAAATTTACTTCTCTCGAATTGCTTTTAAGCATATACAGGGTGTCATTAGTGCGGGATCAGTCGATTGTGGCTAATCCGTTTGAGATAAAAAGTTGATTCAAACGCCGTTTCATACAGTTTTTTCTTCGGAGCACGATAAAAATATTTTCAAATATACATCATACAGTCACCTCTCTGGAACTAATAGCAACTTTTATATTTCAAATACAACACCTCATTTTTTATTTAATATTTATGACTGCCTTTATTTTAGCTTTACATTAATATAAAACTACAGGTTTTTATGCGGCCGTTAGTAAAAACAAAAAAATTTAAAGGTTTAAAGTGTTTATTAAAAAAATTCTCCTGAAGTTATTTTTCGAAGTAGGCCTACAGCGTTGTAATTTGGTAAGGACATACAGAACCCCTGTATACTCTTATGCCATCAAATTCGTTTTTAAGAGAGCTTCATTTTTGTTAAGTATGCCCAATATCCAAAACTCATACTTTTCGATATATCCGAATTTTTTTCTTCTAATCATTATTGAAGCAAATAGAGTGCCGTGGAAATCGAAAAAACTGACTGTTCACTTCACTAACGTCAAAACTTGTCATTTATTTCTTGAATTATTGCATTTCCACAATTAATTTTACTTTACAAGAGGAAATTAAGATGATTTATTTACAATTTCGTGTATTTAATTACTAATAAATAAATTGGTAACCAAATCAAGTCTCGTCAAAAACATAGATTGCCACGATTTGTAATGTAATGTATGTAATTTATGTATTTTTTTTAAAAGTCTGATATGCATTATTGTAATAAAAAAACATTTTAACGTCATTTGATAGAGAATTTTCTGCTATTTGCAAAATTTTAAGGTTTATTAAGGTTTTCTTATAAAGTAACAAAGTTATAGGGTGCGATAGTCGAACTGAATCACCCGGTATATAAATAAATAAAAACATTTATTTGCTTATTTTATCTTTGTTGATAATGTATTAACAAATGGCAAAAAAATATTACTCAAATTTAGTTTAACAATCAGATTATATCCCACCAAATTTATTTATTGATACTTATGAAAAACTTCATATTTAAAAGCTTTTTAGCAGAATACAAGGTTTTAAAAAAAAATTTAACAATCAGAATACTTTTAACATGTCAAACTACTTTTTATTCAGTACAAATTGTACCAAATTTAAAAAAACTTTTTTTTTTATCATGTAAATTACCTATATTAAATGTATATATTTGTGTTTGCTATTATATGTTTAATAAGGTGCCCCCATGATTGTTAGTATTTCCTTAGAAACAAATACATTAAACAATTATTTTTGCATTCAAACAAATTCGAACTGGTAAAACAGTTGTTTTTTTTAGTCAACGGAGGTATGTTCGGTTTTAATCCTTATGGGCGGCAAAATAAAATAATCGCCATATTGTTAAAGGCATTTAACATACGAACATATCCCAATAACATTTGTACATTGTATTTAGGATAACTTTGCGCCCGTCAGGTGTAAAAACACAACTCAACTTATTTAATAAAAATGTACACACTATATCTATATCCTATTTCCTATAATGTACACTGAAAAAAGTAAAGCTCACTTGTTTTGTTTTAAGTGATATAGCATCGGGAGAGTCCCCTATGCACAGACGGTAAATCACAGTAGGTATGTGTTTAATGAATAAAATTTGAACAGTAATAAAACCGGTAATAGAAATTATTTATTCATTGTTAATCTTGAACGAAAAATAAGGATTTGGTCCCATTTTCTACTTAAATAATTTAACGTTTTCGTTTTTGTTCCGTTCTCAGTCATGAGCAAGAATTAAATACTGACCTATTAAATACTGACCTATTAAATACTTGATCTAATAATTGTAAGTAAGATTTTAGAAACTGTACCGTTGTGAGCCGAAAGCAACAAAAATGTATGCAAAAATAAAATGTTCAAAATAGATTTTAAAAATTAAACCCCATAAAAAAGTCACAGTGTGCTATGAATTGTACTTCTAAACTAAACAATTCAATTAAGTTTTTATTGATTTACAATTCTACGTCAACTTCTTCTGGTGTTGTAATATCCTTGAATGATATAAGTAATCTTCACAAAACACTGTTATTAATTAATTCTTTTTCAAACAAAACCTTGATATAAATGCATTTTATGTAACATCACGGAACATTATCCACGGATTATTAGATTATATCACGTACCATAAAGGGCAACTTTCAAGTGCAGAAACTTTTGTAACAAGCGATGATTGATCATTCATTGTAAATATCTATTCTGAACAAACATGCTTCAACTGCATTTAGTATTGGTTTACTTAACAAGCAGCTATTTTACAGCATTTATTTTGTCTGAGATGAATCACTGACGATATCAAAATGTTATTTAAAGTAATACGCTTTCTACATGTAAACTAAAATATGGAAAAGTCTACTCTGAAAATAAAATAGTGTAAGTAGTTTGTTGATTGTTATTTGTGTAATATACTTGTTTATGTAGTTAAGTAACTTTGCAATATGTTACAAGAACCCATTTTATTAAATGTAAGGCATCTGAGATACCACCGCTAAAGTCTAAAATATATTATTGTTTTGTAAGCAATGAAATCTAACTAAGTTACGCAATTCGTATTATGGAAAAACAATATCAATTTTTTTAAATATACACTATATTTTAATTACTTTCTTGAGTTATCATTTAGAATCTTAATACCGGTCACAAAAACAATATATTAATAATTATATTGCACGATTGTTTTTGATTTTATGATGTATAAATCCTTATGCTACTACCTTTCATACTAATAATATAAAAAATAAAACAAGTTTCAATACTGATCTTAAATGAATTTTAAAAAATTGCCGCATATGTTTTTAAAAGTCTTGTAAATTTATTATTAAAATAACCAAGATTAAACGTCGTAGTTTTTCTATCAAGAAGTATTTCTCTTTTGCTATTTATTAATTAAATAATTAAGCTTATCGTATTACAAATGAAAAGATTAAACTGGTTTAAATATTTTTCAACAGGCGATATTAATTAAAAAATAAAGAGTCTATGAATAAAATTCAATATTATTGCGATATTAGTCATTTTTATTTAGCTTATGCATTTGGTTATTATAAAGTGAGTACAAAACTAACGTAACGGATGAATATCTCGACTTGTGAATACTTTACAAATAAAAGTTGTTTGTGGTCATTTAATACATAACATTAAACAATTTTCAACTATACACCGTGTTTTGTTTTGGCGCACTGATACGTCACTTTGTTTTTTTTTTAACAAAACACAGGATATTTTATAATTTTTGGATGTAAAATTGAATTCTCTTTTAAAAATATAGGATTTATGTATCTAAAATCATTAATTTTCGTGTTATTTAAGTTTTTCTAAAAATATTGCCAAAAACAGGTGTCTAAAAAAAGAATGATATATCACAACTTGGCTCGTTTTAAAATTTTTTAAGACAATATTGTCATAGTGATTTTTGACTAAACAAAATTTTTAAAAAAATACACATGAGGCGCCTAATGCTAAAATGGCCTAACCCACAAAATCGCAATGTATAGTACAGATTGATTACTACCGTTAGACGCCCCACTTTAATTTCCCCTTGTAAAGTATGGGTTGAACCAAAAGTTTGTAAATGCGTCAGAGTAATTTACTGTTTTTTCAAAGCTATTCTGACCTAAATCACAATTTTGTGGGTATGGTACTACTGGGTGCATTAAACATCGAACGTTTAAAGCAGGGTTTGGGGAACTTTTTTAACTATTACCCCAAAATATATTTATTTACGCCGACGTTACCCTTCGATTTGAAAGGAAGAAAATGATTATTTAAATTCAAAAGGTTTATTGAATCTGTTTATAAGGAGAATACTATTATAAATATAAAAAGTATAAAATAAATGCAATAAAATAAATTAATGTCCTCATTATGAAACAAAAGAATTTCTTTTTTATGTAATTTTATTTATGTCTATTGAGTCCTCATTACTCCCAAGAATTTCAGTTTTACCCCACTTGGGGTAATTTGCCCCGGTTTGCCAACCTCTGGTTTAAAGCATAACCAACTATAAAAGCGTATTATTTGTAAGTGTATGTTTAAAAATATAAAAACTAGCTGAAACTTAAAATGCCCTTTCCTCATTGGTTACTGTGATGGGGTTAGGCCACTCTAGCACTAATATTCAAACTTCAAAAGAGTAAGTTAGTTTTTTTAAACGAACACTCTATACAGGGTGATTGATTGAGACCGGTACTTAAAAGTATATGAAAAATTAAAAAGTGTATTGATCTGAAATTTTGGTTATGGCCATAATGGCATCTGATCTGTTTAATGAAAATATTTTCAAGATGGCGACACTACCAGAAATACCGGAAGTTGCAGTCTACTTTCTTATTTCAAATACAATGGAATATTTTTTATTGCAGTTTTAAATTAAACACGTTATTTTAGAAGAACTTTTAATAGCATTCCCTGTACCTAAGTGCAGTTGTTTTTTAAATTCTTAAATTTTTTTAAAACTTTTTGATTTTCATCGTGATGCTTAATATTATCTACCGCCGCCATTTTTGAAGAAAAAACGCTTAAATTTAGATTATGCATAGAAGGAACCTTGGAGTGCTACCTGGAATGTTTGCAATTGATACTTACAGGGTGTCCAAAATTTAATTTGTTTTTAATATAACTTCAGACCACTAAAACTCGTTTTTTTTCAAATGCAATAAGCAATTTTCTTTCATTTTCTAATGCATCAATCTGTCTGAACGTTTCCTATACCTAACTGCAACAATTTTCGAGTTATTCCTTGTAATAATCATTTAAAAACGAAAGTGTCGTATATCATTTATAAATAATTGAATTCCCTCATAATTAATTTACAATGACCCTTTAAGTGGAATAGATAATTGCGTTTCCAGCATTATGGCATCTATCCTGATACCATTGTCCATTGTTTTCTTAGATAACGTCTCATTGCATTTGACATTTTTAAATAAAGTTTATGGCAAAAATTAATATTCTTCATTAATTACTTAGATTACTTAATTGTTGCACAAATGGATAAAATAAAAGAAGGTAGAGGATCAACTGGTTATGTTGCTTATTCTTACCTCTGCGAAGGTTGGGAATCATAATCAAGCAACAGTTTTAAAAACACCTTTAGCAATTCTTTGATAATTTTAAAGTAGCACATTTACTTTTAATACCACAAACTTGAACACTTAGATCAAAGCGGCGCCCAGAATTTTTTTTTGTAATTTAAAACTTATTATATTTACATTTTTTGACAGATTATTCAATACGTAAACTTTTATGTGATTTTATTTTGCACATATTGCTTTCTATGGACAATAATCTATTGAAAATCCAAGTTATATAAATAAACATTTAATTCTCACAAAACTATATACAAACCAAAACTTATAAGACATCGACAGTACACAATGCAATTTTTCTAACTTAAATATAAAATATACTACTTTCGTGTAAAGGTTCATAATTCTATCCATAACCTCTGTGTCCCCAACCGCCACCCCATCCACCTCTTCCTCCCCAACCTCCGCCGCCCCATCCCCCTCTACCCAATCCACCGCCACCCCATCCGCCGCCACCCCATCCTCCTCTTCCTCCCCATCCTCCTCCGCCCCAACCTCCTCTGCCATAGCCACCCCATTGGGGATTAGCAGATTCGGCCGCTTCAAATATTTCTCCGGTGTTCTCTCCAGGCAATGCCTGGCAAAGTGCAACGTAGAAAAGTACTAAAATGATAATTCCCTGAAACAGACATGCTTTTAGTTTAATGTAAATATGCTAATATCTTTTTAACAACCGATCATTGTAAACACCAACAAACAGCAAATATACTATAATAGCTTAGTGACGTAAATAAAAGAAGGTTTTGATCCAAATAATTAAAATCAAAAATACTCTAAACGGTAAGCATAAAATACTAATTTTTGTGTCTATTGACAATTTTCAATACATTATTAAATTAATAATATGCAATTTTTAGGTACCTTCATCTAAGTAAAAAAATAATTTAGATGTACAACACCATATAAAAATATTTTTTCTACTCATGTATATGAAAGTTGTCATTTTCTCACTGCCTACTGTGCCTACTATACATGAAATTTTACTGTTTTACATTAGTGGCGAAACTAATGTCAAAATCAAATTGTAAAATTTACGATTTTTTTTAGGCTAAACTCATAATAAACTAAAATTGCGTTAATGATCTTATTAAATAATTTAATTTTAATGTACCATTTTATGTAAAAGCCTAAGAATGGACAAAAATTAATATTAAATATACTTCGTTTGTAGGTTATAATTTTAGTTCTGTCAATGTCAGTGTGGAGGTGTCGCTATGGAAATGAAATGATTAATTAATACTTTACATAATAATAATTGTCATTTAGTTCGTTTACATTAACTTTCGTTCTATAATACAATTTTAAATTCGTAGAAAAAATAGCATTTACTACTCGAGATGAAATCACAAATCAGTTGTTTTCGTGAAGTGAGATTTATTCACGAACCGCGAAGCGGCGAGTGAGCAAATCTTACAAAAAAAACTGGACTTTCATCTCTTGTTGTAAAATATACTATTGATATACAACACAGACTGTTGCAAACTGTAAGTGATACGAAACTGATTAACAGGAAGAAAAGTTGTGTGATTAAAACTATATAAAGGTAATTTTACTTTTAAAAGAACATGCATTACCAAGAAAAAATAAAAACCAATGATTTTCTCAAGTTAAGTTACCTGGCTTAAATGTCTGTGTTTACTTGTTAAGCAGGATTTAAGTGCTTACGATTTCCTGTTTTGTAAAACAAAACAGACTCAAACATATATAACCATTAAATGTTCCTTTTTAAAGGAATACAAATTCTTAATTTTTTTAAATTGATTAATACTAAAAAAAATTGTTGACTTTTTATTTCTCGAAAATTAAGGCAAAATGCGCCGTTCTCCATTCTGGCCAGAGCGTCAAAATATTTATGCACGGAGTGGGTATTTCGGTATATCAAGTTTTTGAATGTATTTAATTTTTTTAATGGTCTGCAACTAATTCTATTTTAAAATTAGGTTACCTTTTTCATATTAACTTAACTTTATATCCATTTATTATATAAATAACCCATTTATCTATATAAACTTGCATATGATAAACATGCTTTTTTTAAAGTTTCTTAAATCATTTAAAATTGTAATTTTATGCGAATAATGTACAAATTATTCCCTTATACATCGTATTAAATATTAAATTACTATAAATATTGAACTTAAATACTTTCAATTGACACTTACCCTCATTCTATACTAATATAATACACTTTTAATGTTTGTTTTAATAAACAATTGAAATCCTACATCGGTTTTTATATATAACTTCGGAATACCCCCAACCACGGAAGGGGCAGCAATATGCAACATAAGTGCATAAAAAAGTGAGATGATTATGCTTAACATAAAATTATTCAAACAGGTTATTCCGTACTGATTAGTTGTTTTTAATTCGCAAATAATTTGCTAAATTTATGAGCTGCTTATTAAAATAATTATGTTAGAGTCATATGCATTTCCAACGCAAACAGACTACTGATTGTAAACAAAGGTAATATTGCTGTTGATTAAATAGGTAAAAAAATCTAAACAATGTTTTGGGTTTGTGCACTTTCTGTGCTAGGTGAAGAGTTATAAAACAACGTCAAATATAAAATAAATTTAAAACGTATTTTCCATATGATGAAACCTTGAGCTATTGATCGATAAACGCATTTTTACATTATTTACATATATTCTATTGCGACTGTACATATATTAAGCTAAATAACATGAAAATCCCATCAAGCTAAATTACAGAGTATTAATTTACTCCAAGAAAATCCACATAATGTTTTGATAACTATGACGTTAATGGTAAACACCTCAATATGATTCAAGGATTTAAAGTAAACGAAGATTTTCATCACTATATTAAAAATAGCTGAAGACTTCATTAAATGGAGTATACTGTGCATTTTTTTGGAATGTTATAATAAATGGCCAACTAAACAAAGTAACTTTTTTCTGTTTTTGAGTATAAAGATAATTTAAAATTTGAGGGTGACTGTTGGAATCTTTATTATTATCATGAGATAGATTTAAAGGTTAATTTTGACAAAGTTGATAAACTTCATGTTGATTTGCAAATATCAAAACAGTTCGCAAATATCAGCAAAAATTTTTTTTAAACTGCAAGATTACTTTTTGACTGTCAAATTATCATTCATAAACTTTTTATAATTATGTGAAATCTTCTAACTGGCAACTTTTTTTTGCATTTAAAGACTATTAAATTTTTTGCTTTTTTGTTTTTTCGACATAAACCTTTTAGTTTCAAACGGACGCCATAATTAATTTTGACATACTTGACTAGGACTCATTTTTGTGTCTAGGAACATTCTTCGCCCACAATTCTTCTCCTCCACAATTCTTCGCCTCAACAATTCTTCGAACACATTTCCTCGCCTACACAATTCTTCGCCGCCGCAATTCTTCACCGCCACAATTTTTCGCCGCACACAAGCATATCACAAATTTTATTTGTAAATGTGATTGTTTTTATTTACAACGTAATTTTTCTGATTATTTTACATTAGACTAAAGTTGTTATTATAGTATGAATAAAAATTAAATTAACCTGACCTAACCTAACCTTTTGTAAAATAATCTGTAAAAATGACGTTATAAATAAAAACAATCACATTTACAAACAAAGTTTGTGATATGCTTGTATGCCGCGAAAAATTATGGCGGCGAAGAATTGTGGCGGCGATGAATTGTGTAGGCGAAGAATTGTGGGCGAAGAATTGTGGGCGAAGAATTGTGGAGGCGAAGAATTGTGGGCGAAGAATTGTGAGCGAAGAATTGTGAGCGAAGAATGTTCCGGACACGATTTCTTGTTACATAAATAAATCGGAACCTAGCTTAAAAAAGCAAAATTTCTCGCTAAATATTAGACATGCTATAAAGAATATGAAAAAAAAACTACTTATATTACGTATTGCACTAAATTCGTTGATTTATGAACATCAATTGTAGTTAATTGTCGATTAATTATTGAGCATTAAGGATTGTATTTTGACTAAAGTTTTGGTTCAATTTTAAGCAATATATGCAGGGCCGGCCAACGCACCCGAGCGGCGACTCAGAGGGCCTCAAAATTGCATGTATAAGAAAGATTATGTGCCACCAAAAAAAAATATTTATTAGGTGTAATGAAATGAGTGAAAGAACAGGAAGAATATTAAATTTAATAGTTTAAGATCATCATTTTTTGGAGTCCCAAAACGAACAAAAGTAGAATTGGTTAAAAAAGTAGTAACTCCAGAACTTTAATACGGTAGTGAAAATGAACACTCACGAACAAAAATAGTAGCCGTGTGAATGCAGCAGAAATGAGATTTCTTAAGAAAAATTCAAGGAAAAACCAAAAAAGACCGGATCAGAAATAAAACATATAGAGAACAATTAAAAATAAAATCAGTTAAAACCAAAATACAAGAAAGATAGCTGGTATGATTGGGTCACATTTATAGGAATAAAGAAGAAAGGTTAGCCAAAAAGCTTATGAAGCAACCAAAGAGGTGGACCGAAGCAAAAAGATCATCGTAACACGTACCTTAACATTAAGAATACTGAATTTGAAAAATCATCAACAAAAAGTAAAACAATTGTTCAAAAACTAGGTGGAAGTGCGAAGTTTCCTACCTATCGCATCAAACACGTTTTTTTTAAAGAGATAGGTGCTGATAAAACTTTAGATGATCATGTAGAAATTAAAAGATTTTTTTGTTTTATCCCCTTATCTTTCTTAAATTTTAAAAGATTATAAAATATTGTATTTTTTAGTCAAAGAAAATTGCTCTCCTGAACTATTAAAAGAATTATGTAAACAAACTTTGTGAAAACTTTTGGATGTTCTAAATATCTAAGTGAAGATAAAGAATTTACAAACGAATTTATTTAATATAAACTGTAATAAAATAAAAATTCCCATTCAAAATCAAACCATTACCTGCTGAAATTTGTCCTATAATAGTTATTTATGTATCAAGGCCAAAAGTGTAACTTTTTCGGCCGCGTCTGGTTTGCTGCAAACAGGCAAGGCCGAAAAAGTACGTTTTGGCCGAGGTGCATATTACATTTTTTGTGCGATAGAATTAAAAACAATTTAAATTTTTAGTATTTTTCAAAAATATAGGTTAGAAACTACGTGACATTCTGTCACTGACAGATGACGGCGTATGCTGTTAGCTTTAATGCAAATTTACGCTGTAGCGGCCGAAAAAGTTACTTTTCAGGCCGTTGCTAAGGGTAACGGCCTGAAAAGTTTATTTTTTAGGCCGTTGCTAAGGATAACGCCGGTAATGCAGTACTTTATGGCTGCTAACGCGTCCGTCAAACAGCTGTTTCTAGTACGATCGCACAAAAAATAATTATTATAAAATTTTCCCTAATATTACATTGCTTTTGGAATTTATTAATACTTCAGGTAACTATGGCCAGTGCAGAACGCTCGTCTAATAAATTAAAGTTATTTGAAAATACCTCAGATACCTATACAATGGGCGCGTTCAGATAACCACAACGGATAAGTTACAGCGTAAAATGTGATTAGTGTAGTTGACTACCAGCGCCCAAATTTCCTGAACCGACCGCTGATTCTAATATTTACACACAACACAGCGAAAATAATTTCTGATGGGTCAAACGAGCAGCACGTAACATTTGCTGTAACTCAGCTGTTACCAAGCGGGTCGGTTCAGAAATTTTGATGCTCAGCAACTCCAGCGCTGTGGTTATCTGAACGCGCTCTCAAGGTCTCAAGAGAGACAATTCTTTAGCAATATTATCCATCGAAAATACAGAAATTGAAATAACAGACTGAAGATATAATCAAAAAATGGTATGTTTAATACCCAAGTATAAAATAATAAAAGTTTAAAAGTCTTACAGAAAAAAAAATTTAATTATTGTGGTTTTGTTGTGTTTTAGTAAAATTGTTACTCTGATATTTTTAAAGTAACTCAACAATTAAAATAGTATAAACTCGTCTTTATTCATTGCAGTTAAACAGGCGACGACCTTTTTGAAAATAACTTTAAAAAAAAAACTCATAATTTTTGTTGGGTGAAACTGACAAAACGTTTACTCTGAATAATGCTGAAACGTATAGTAATCCTTTTTTTTTACATGGACCTTGCATTGGCGAGCATTGTAACCGCTAAAACATGCAAAATTTTGTGCAACCTAACTTTTAAAATAATTTTTGTGTGATTGGACCAATTTGCGCGCGTTTCACTTTGCCATTCCAATGTATCATATTAGCTGTTTATGGGTCAATCGCTAGATGAGGAGAAGGATATCTGTACCGTTTCGTGCGTAACTTGACAGCACCGCCATACGTTCCAGATAAATATTTAATCTACAAAAGCAATATTATTTAAGATATCTTAGAAATTCAGAACACAACTTTCGCCATAATAAATAACACAAATGTTTACTTAAAAAATTTATTAACTTCCACGCACAACAATATTATGTACATGGCACTTTAATGAATGTATGTTTATAACTTATTTGAAATCACATGCAAATTATAAATAAACTACAACGATAATAAATAACACTTAAATAACAATAATGAATGTACACTAGCTTATTTACTGCCATAATTTATCAAAAATTCGTTGCCTTCCGACTTTGGAGTGCCGTAAGTATCATGAGGCTGGATTGGTGCAGAATGTGTAAACTGACTGCCAAAATTAAAGCCAACCGATGGAAAACTTTGTTTCCATTGGAACAATGCTTGAAAGGCAAATTCTATTATTGTTCTTAGAGCTCTGATGCCCACCAAAGTAAATGAATGAATACCTGAGATTTTCTGAATAATAACAGTATACACAGATCTTAAAATATGGAAGTTGTCGGCAATAAGTTCGTGAATGCGTTGGATCACTTGAGACTTAAGTCTAATAAAAGATTCGACCAAGTTTAAGATTTCAATTTGAGGAGCCAACAAGTTTGTAGATACATGAGCTGGTGGCTTGAAAAAAGTTGCTTGTGTGTTGAAATCTGCATTTTTGTTGATGGATACATGCGGTGGACTTGTTAAGAAACTAACAACATTATTTGAAGATCCATAAGAGTCCTCTCTATTGGAAGATCCATAAGAGTCCTCTTGATTTGAAGATCCATAAGAGTCCTCTTGATTTGAAGATCCATAAGAGTCCTCTTCGTCAGCAGATACTAACCTACCAGAAGCAAGAAGAGCCTGAAAAATAGTTTTTATTTATAACCTTTACTTTGACATTTAAGTTCTGATAAAAAAACCAACAGGGGTCGCACTTTTTAGCCCCCTGTGCAGGTGGGAGAGGATTAAAAATATATAAATGGGAAACCTTTTTTCTTATAAAAAAAGAATCCCCTTATTGTCGATAAGAAATCACCACCTGATTTTTTCGCAATATTTAAGAAACACCCTGTATATTTAGAACAAAATGATGAGCAATGCAAAGATAATTTGATTTCTCGAGCAGTTTTTGCTAAATGTTGTTCTTATATTTTCCGATAATAAACATTTTATATTAAGTAATTGCTATGTACCTACATGTTTTTGGCAAATAAAATATTTTATTTATTTAATAATTAAATTAAATTCATTTATTGTAACGAATAGTTGTACGAGATTTAAGTGGTGAATATTTAGGAATACTACAATCATTTCTGACCGCTTACCTAAATAAAAAATTCAAGGAAAATCGTAATTAAAGAATTTTTGCAGTGCGTGTATCGGCTTAGCTCTCATGCTTAATCACTGGCTGCAGTTCGAGCGGTACTTAACTACAAGGGATTAAAATTTTTGCAGTTCGAGTGTGCCCCCTTCAAAATGACATATTCTTAACAGTTGTATAGTATGCAATTTTGAGCTTATTTATGTTATTAGATTAATAAAATATCAAAAAATCTTAAAAAGTTTTCTAGTTACTAGAAATTTTAAAAGGGGGGCATAAAAAAGTAATAAAAATTCACTCATTGTGTCTTTGGCTCTGTATAAAATAATATATTGAATACTTGCATAAAAATCTTCTCTAATTTTCTAAAAAATTTTACGATAATTCACTTTAGAAAAACTCTGGAGGATACATATGCCTAAGTAAGAACAATCAAGTTTGACAAATTTATCAATGAAAATAGTTTCGGAAAGAAATCTGTTCGCTAACATAGTTTAAGTCAGAGTTGGCCAAAATTTAATTTTATTTAAAAAAAATCAAAAATCATGATTTTAAATTTAAAAAAAAAAAAAAAACGTGAATTGGTTTAAGAAACTTGACTATTTTTCGTTTTTACAACTAATTTATTCATTATTCACACTACATTGTATCATCTATACAGCATCATTCAAAAAGTATCAACAAACAAAATAGTTTTTTATTAAAAGTTTCTCAGGAACTTTTATTCTTGATAAAAATTGGTGGATGACCTAAAAAAAATTAATTTTAAGATGAAAAAATTCATTCAATACTGAATTTTAGCAATTTCAGATAAATTCACAATAGTAAAGTGACCTTATTTTAAGAGTTACAAAAAAATACTTTAAAGAGAAAGATTGTTTAGAATCTAAAAACATATCCGACCAAAGGTGAAATTTGTCGTTAAAATGTCAATTTTTATTTTTATGGTAATTTTAGCATCCAAAAAGTCTGCAGCAAATGGAAAAAGTTTTTTATTATTGGTTTCTCAAATAATAATATTCTTGAGAAAAGTTGGTGCATGATCTACTAATTTTAAGTTAAAAAAAGTTCATTATAAATTCATATAACACTAGATTTTAACTATTTTAGAAATATTTGTAAGAGTTAAGTGTACTCATAAAAAAAAAAAATTAAAGTTTAAGAAAAGTTGTTTACAATTTAAAAATAATATTAAATTATCGTTTTCCCTTGAATTCTTTTTTTTAATTGCTGAAATAAGAGCACTTCAATCTTGCGAATTGTTCTAAAATCGCTAAAAGTTAGTGTTGTATGAACTTATATCGGGCTTTTTTAAACTTAAAATAAGTTTTAGACCATGCACCAACTTTTCTCAAGAATAAAATTTTTGATCAACCGATAATAAAAAACTTATCTGTTAGTTGCAACTAGGGATTCTGTCCCGGGAATTTCCCGAGACGTAAGTCCCGGGAATTCCCGGGACTTTCTTAGTCTCGAGTCCCGGTACATTTAGTTCGAGACTCGAGAGGAGACTAAATGCTACAGAACACTGAAATAAATTTTTTATCCCTCTAATTTTGAGACAAATTTTACTGCAACGAGTTTAGCAAAAATATTTTGTTTCATAATTTTTTATGTTTATAGTTTATACCTACTAACAATCAGTATTTACTTAACTTTATTTTTTTTTTTTGACTGCCATATTTAATTATTTATGTTTATTTCTTGTCTGCTTTAAAGCTAAAGTATAATTGTTAAGTTTATTAGTAAAAATATATTTTACTTATACTTGTTATGTTTTAAAGTTTAATGAAAATTGTCAAGTTTATTTAAAATAGGCATTTACTTGGAAATATATACTTTATTTACTGTAGAATGTAGACTTAATTAAAAATAATAATACTACTACTACTACTATACTTTATTTATAAAATAAATGCTTCAAAAACGAAATCCGTAAATTTGGTTTAATTAAAAAAAAAATATTCTGTCAACTGTCACGACCGATTCACGATCACGATACGTGCAAATATGTAGCGGGTGCTTTCAGAAACAATGTCACTGTCTAGAAAACTTATTTTTTACAGTGAAAATAACCGATGAATTTTGAGTACATAAACATATCATAATTTTTCTTGCACGTTATAAAATCCCGGGAATTCCCGGGACTTTGATAAAAAAAGTCTCGAGTCCCGGGACTTCAAAAATGGTCGAGACTCAGAATCCCTAGTTGCAACCTTTTGAATGTTGACCCTACTATAAAATTCGAAAATGGAATATAACGTCAAATTTCGTATTGTCATATTTTTGATTTGTAAACAATTTTTTCCCATGGATGTTTCTATAAGTTTTAAAATAAGGGCACTTTTGCGAATTTTTTTAAACTAGTTAAAATCTAGTGACATATGACTTTTTTTACATCTTAAAATTAGTTTTAGGTCATGCATCAACTTTTATCAAGAATAAAATTTCTGAGAATCAATAACAAAAAACTTTTCAAATTGTTGCAGGACTTTTTGAATGAGGCTTTTGATCTTTAGACCCTAAAATTAATTATTATTGTGAAAATTTACCAAGTAAATCTGCCAGAATAAGTCCCCAACAAGAAAATTTCTGTAGAAACTTTATTTCTCCCTAACCCGTAAGAAGCCAATAGGCAATATTTCCGGCGGTACTTTAAGGTTCCCACACACGGGCACGCCCGTGTAAGGTGACCCTTAAGCGGGTGGAAGTAAAATGTGCATTTAATTTATACGTGACGTATGACGTTGAATCGTGAAAATAAATAAAGTTTGACTTAAATCATTTTATTAATTTTTAAAATCAGCTGATTTAAATCGTGATTTAAATCAACAATTATCATACATGCAGAATGATATTCTGCATTATGATAGCAAGCATATGAAACAAAAATGCTTTAATCAAAAATTAACTTTCAACAATTAAATTCGGGTTACGTATTTTAACCAAGATCTTACGCTTAGGATATTTTTTAACACAGACCAAGTCATCAGATATTTTAATATAAAACTGTGTGAATAAAGTCCTCATACCGCGACCAAAAATTGCACCACCATAAAATTGTAAATTAAATCATTCATTCAATCCGTTACAACTTTTTCCGTCGAAAATTTAGACAAAAACAAATTGTTTGCAAAAACTCTTTGCATAAAAATACATTGCTACATTAGTCACCGACACATCCGACAAATGTACAAAAAGTAATATTTTACTTACCAAAACAGCAACGTATAAAAATTCCATGATCACTACTATTATTAACTTGCAAGCAAATACTGTACTAAGGTTACCTTACAAATGATATATTTTGAAAATAATCTTCCCATATATAATCTTCTTGCAGGCCTAATTACTAGATATTGTAAGTTAAGGGTTAATAAATTCTTGAAAACTTTCCCTTGTAAATGGCTTACAAATGAACAGGAATCAATTAAGAAGTACACCTGGCAATAAGTTGTTAATATATTTACAGAAACTACATTCAACAACTTTTTTTTCAATTAACAATGTGGTCACAAAAATTCAAAAATATTCTACAAAATTTGCGACAGAAATATAACGTTTCTAAATAATTATTTTAAAAAAGAAAAACTAAAATAAACGGTTCTCTACACAAAAAAAACAATTGCTTGCTTAAAATTATTTATCAATCTACATTTTTTTAATATAAAATTATGATCAATACTTCAAAGAGTCCTAAGATTTTACTTTCACCATACTTACCTACTTTTCACTCGTTAAAAGCTCAAAGCCAATCTCCGTTCGGAAAACTTGCAAAATATTAGTAAACCAAATTTGTTTTAGGTTCCAAAAATTGCCAAGTCAGGTGAATACGGAGGATGCTCTATTATATTAATATTTTTTTTATCTAACAAATCAATAGTTAAAGCTTCTGTATGAGAAGATGATATATTGTGATAGAGCAAAATTTGCTTTTCTGATACTCTCCTAAGTAAATACTTTGGACGAACATTATTGTATGTACCGTTATGCTGTAACATTCTGTGTTTTAGCTTAATTTCATGTACAGGTCCGTACTTTTAAACAAAACTGCATACGCTACTTTTTTTATTGCTATTTGCTTTTTAGTCATTTTGGGAGTTTGATCATGTAAATTTCGTTATCTGTCACAATTCTGGAAAAAAAACCATTTTGCCCGCCTTTATTGAGAAGATTCAAAGTTTAATGGCAAATTCTTACACGCTCTGCTCTTTGAAGTTCAGAGAGCTGATGCGAGATGCGACACCAAGCAACTAACAACCTTTTTAATTGCAGGTTAACGTGGAGGATCCAATCTTAAATTAATGTGCTATTACCCCAAATTTGGCTCAATTATCATCTTAAATTATGTATATTTAATAGCAGCCATTTTTGTGATAACAGGCGTATGAGAACGTAATTCAATTTTTTTACTCCTTCAACTATTTTAGGTAATTAATAAGCTAGGTTTGATCGACTTAAGTTTAACAATTAATTCTCAAACAAATATCTAAATAACATAAATATGCATATTTTGTTTTTCACGGCCTACTAGTTTTCTTTTATCCTCAATTAATTTATCATGATCTTAGTTTTCATAGGTTCATTAATCACACTCTACAGCGGACTACCAGACAATGTTCAGTAAACTTACGTGTAAATGAGACAAAATGTCTACCAAAGCATTAAACCACTGTTACAGAAGGTCAAAGACAACAAAAAATATTCCTTTAAAAAAAACAATTGTAGCCAAGAGGTCGATCGCGAAGCAATTATTAGTCGATCGCTACTACGATTGCGAAATGTGTATTACATTATTTTAAACTAATATGATGACTACATTTTCTTTTGTTTTAAGTAAGTTACGGCCGCTTAAAAATGGCACTTAAAAATGGTCATTTTCGCGGTCGCGTTAGCCAAGAAACCATCCGAGATAAAATCAAAACTACCTTATCTACTGATGCGCGCATCTTTTGCGAGTAAAACGGTACAAAGTTTTTGATAATACGTCAACGGTTCCGGCGAAAAACGCGAGACCCCTGTAAAAGCGGTTTTTCCTCGGTGTTCGTATGTAATTCTCTTAACCGAAAAAATAGTATTTTATAAAACAGACTTTAGTAACAAAGAGTTCTGTCAAAAATGTCAATTATTTCTAACCAACAATGGTTTACCTATATCGCAAATATTAATTCATTTTATTACCAATTAATTAAAAAAGCATATCTATGCACAATTCTATTTATTTTTAAGTTTTAAATTACAATTTATTCATTAACAAACACTTTGAAACAACAATAATACATTTCATGTTTAAACGATTGCGTACAAATTTAAATTTCAGTGGATTTATCAACTACCTGGTGTTTTCTTAAAGAACGAGATGTAATTTTTTTGGGCGGTAAATCTGGAGTATCATCTAAAATAAGATTAACCATTGACAACGTTAACATGCACCACAAAGAAATGTTAAGAGGCAGGTTATTAATTTTATTATTGTTACTCGAGGACAAAAAAAAGGATAAAAATTACTCGAATTAAAAGTTAACCGAAATCGAAACCAAAAATTTTAAAACGGTTCAAAATACCAGATTTTTGTCCTGGATGCAACAAATAGTTTTTATCTCTAGTAGGAAATTAAAGCGTATTTCGAGGAAGAATCATATACATTTTGTAAATTTCAGTTGCTTGCCATGTATGCCACGTAGCATTTTACAAAATTTGCCATATCTCGGTTATTTTTTGCAACAAATATTGTATAAAACCACATATTTTTGAAAGAACGTTCTTTCATATAAAGTCATGGCCAACTAGGGTTTTTCATTTAATAAAATAGAAATTTACTTCATCTCGAAAGTCAAGGTCGTTAAAAAAACTTATGTTTTTAAATTACGCATAAAAATCTGTATAAAAAATATCCATAACATTTTGTTCTATTTTAATCAGGGACTGAGAACGGAACGAAAACAAAAACGTTAAACGAAATTAACCGAATTTTTTTTTAAGAACGAAAACGAAACCGAAAACAAAATTATTATTTTTCGTTCAAGAACGAAAACAAAATAAATATTTTCCAAAACCGGTTTTAACCGGTTTTAACCGGTTTTGTCGCTATTTCAATTTTATTTGTTAAACACAAACGCGAATTTACCTTCTGTGCTGGGGAGACTCCACGAGGCAGTAAAAAATCTCACTTGAAATAAGTGAGCTTCACTTTTCTCCATATATTTACGTGAATATGTATTAACAACTTTATTGTTTATACTTGCAATTTCGTGTAACACAATTAACGGTACAGATATTCTCTATTTCTAATTTTTTTTTTAGATCATCAATATAGAATATACACTTGATTGGATATATAATATCAATGTGTATGTTTTATTTGCGTTTAGACATAATAATAGTAAAATTTATTCTTACTTCGAAAAGGACTAATGTAAAAGAAGATTTATTGGAAGATGTGTTGCTAGTAAGATTTAACGGAATGTGAAAATGTATATTGTATGATATGTACAAACTATAAAGTTAAAGTTTATTTCAAGTTAATATGATATTTTTTTTATATCTTTTTTATTTATAACATTTAGTAAATTATCCACTTGAATTCATTCTTTTGTCTTTTTAAATAATGACAGCAGGATCTTATTTAATTCAAATGCATAGATTTTTAGTACTAAAACAAATTTAAAACAGCACTTGCTATATTTTCATATATTTAGATAAAGATCGTGTGTCTAATTGAACCTAATCACGTTGTGTTTTTGCACCTTACGGGTGTTAAACTTAATAAAATGGTTAAATGTTAATGTGTTTAACGATTTGGTAAATTTAATATGGCGATGGTTCGCCAGTCTAAAATGCTGTCCGTGAGTATCAAACCCCATCCTCATCGTTTATATTTTAGTTGAGACGCAAATATTGTTATCGTATTTATAGAGGGTTGTGGTGACTAGAAAAAAAATTGATTTTTTTACGACAAGAAAATATTGTAAAACCGGTTTTAACCGTTACTATTTCGGTTCACGAAAACGAAAAAAGAATTTTTTCGGTTAGAACGAAAAGAACGAAAACGATATGTTTCGTTTTCGTTTCGAACAGAAACGAACGGAACTTTTTTCGTTTTTAGTCCCTGATTTTAATAAATAAAGAAGTTGTAGTACATTTTAAAAAATGATTATATTTATTTCTTTGTCTGTAGCGCCAAAAATAGAAAGCCAAAAAAAATCTGATTACACAGGCGTTCTTTTCTTAAAATATTATCCCATATCAGATTTTCGCTGATTATTACGGTAACCGACATACTCCGTAAAACATTCGAATTTGGTCCACCCTGTACACAAACATACACTGACACCACATCGTTTACACTACAGGGTCTTACTTCTGTTACTTACGTAATTTTGGTTAAGCAGAATGTGTACTAACCTGGAAAGACTTCACGTATTGGTCTTTCATCCTCTCCAAATCTTACATCATGTGTTTGTCTGTAATTATCGTCAATAGTGATCAAAATAGTTGCAAAAATCGAAACCAGCAACAAGACGAGAGTTACAAATATATCACAAAAACTTGTAAAAACTTGAAGCACTATAGATCTGAATGCCCTATGGTAAAATATTGCATAGCACAAGTCGCCAAAGCCAAAAAGTAACTAAAATGTAAAATTTGTTTATTTTAATTTTTCTGGTCGCACCACTTTTTCAGTACTAAAAGTTATTTTAGAACCAACAATATCCCAAAATGAATCAACATAAAATATATCACATGGCAGTAAGAAAAAAAATTGACGTTTTCTCAGGAATATTATAATTACTGTATTTTATTATTCACTATACTCAGCCAAGTTTAACGTTAACGTTAACGATATTCTCCATCATTGTTGTTAATATTTAGAAGCGTTAAGCACAGGGTTCAAAAACATTTCTTTTATTTTGTAAGTTATACAGGGTGCGCTAAATATTTGAGATACTTTAGGGCAGTGGTCTCTAAAGTGTGGCGCACGCACCGCCGGGGGGTGCGCGAGGTAATTTCTGGAGTGCACAAGATATTTTGTAATAAATTAATATTTTTGTTTACACAGCATAGTTTAAAGAATGTAAAAAAAACGTGTGTGAATTTTTATTCTGGATTGCGCGTGGATTCTCTGACATTTACCAAAAAGGTTTGGAGGCCGCTGCTTTAGGGTACCTATCGTTTATTACGAGAGATACAAAGTCGGTTAAATTAGATAAAATTATTATTTTTTAAACAATTACTAACAAGGGAGGGTCACGATACGTTGTCGCTAGAATTTGATTAAGGCTGTGTTTATTTCATCAAGGACATCAAAACTAAATGTTATACGTCCCACTGGCCATAACCTTCGGAAAATAGGGGAAAAACTGAAAAATTGGTATAAAAAGGTCGGTTTTTGCGATCGCGTTGCCAATGAAACGGTCAGACAATTCGAAATTCTCCTATTTACCAATGCGCGCATCCTTTGCAAGAAAAATGGTGCAAAGTTTTTGAAGAAATCTTGAACGGTTCCAGAGAAAAACGTCAAAAACGAAACCCCTGCACAAGCGCTATGATTTGAGAAGTTGTGGTATTTCTGTATAACTATATCTATGCGACTTGCACAGGCTTTTAACATAAGGAAATACGTTTTTACAAAGGCCTCGTTTTTTACATTTGTCTCCAGAAGTGTTTAAGATTTTTTCATAAACTTTGGACCATTTTTCTGGCAAAGGATGCGCGCATTGGTAAATAGGAGAATTTAGATTTTGTCTCTGACGGTTTCATGGCCAACGCGATCGCAAAATTGACTTTTATTATTCAGCTTTTCAATTTTTCTCCTATTTTTCCAAAGAAAATGGCCAGTGGCACGTATAACACTACAAAACATTTAGTTTTGATGTTCTTGATGCAATAAACACAGCCCTAATCAAATTCTAGCGACAACGTATAGTGACCTTCCCTGGTAAGCAATACTTTCATTTTTGAAAAAATCCATGGCACACGAAGAAGAAAAGAAAAACCAAAGTTGACATTTTTTAAATTATAAATATCACGATTAAAGCTGTCATGTCATACAGTTAGGTACTAACGGTAACATTCGTTTGTTTAAATATGTACAGGGTGGTCCAAATTCGATGTGGTTATATGAGTATCTCGCTTAATATTTAAGATAAAGAAATGGTTAAGTAACCTAAATGTGCAGTGTGAGAGAAACATTATAAATATTTGAAAATAAGATAAAAACAATATAGTCGGTTCGCCAGTTATGTAGTGTATTGTTGTTTATTTTATGTTCAGATATTTATATTGTTTATCAAAACAACAAATTAAAAAACCTCTTAACTTGTACCACATGAGTTTAAAAGTTTTTTCATCTTGTTTTTTTTTTTGTTTTCACAGCCTACTATGTTTTCTTTAATAAAAACTAAAAACCTCCCTTACTTGCGTGTTATTGAAAATAACTAGGTACATCAATGTTTATATATTTGGAATAAGAAAAAAATAATAAATTTAAGTAGGCCATAGCCTAGCTTCCATTTAAAATAATGTAAGTTTGTGTCATAACTTTTTAATGGCAAGCGTAAAAAAAATTGTTAGTAATATCGAATTTTACATAAAAATATCTAAAAGTAAATCTCCATAAACTTTTCAATTGCGGAGATATGACACATTATTAATATGCCAAAAAAATACTTTTTTTAAATAACTCTAAAACCGGAAATGATAGAATAGTTTTGAAAACGGTTCTGAGTTTATCTCAACAACTACACATTTTTTATTATTTAACCGTTTCTCTCTCTTAAATATTAAGCGAGATACCCATGCAATCCCATCGAATTTTGACCACCCTGTTAAGTTCAGATTCTTAGAAAACTGACAAAATCACTTTTTTTAATTGAAACCATAATTGGCTTTTACATATTTGACAGATTATTGTTCTCACAAGTTAAATTTGCAGACAAATGATAAGATAAGTATGCAAACATATTTTACTCTATAACAGCTAAATTAAAAATCATTTTTCTTTTTTTCGAAGAATTTCTTGTCGAAATGTTACAAATAAGTCAGTTTTAACTAAGCTAATTATATTTTTAAGATTTGTTTATCTCATAGCATAACCCCCTCAAATATCTCCTTATGGCCTTACTATTTTTTACATTAGTGAATGGTACCAAAAAAAATACAGTTACAATGGCAGACTTAAATTTATTGGATTTTGTGCAACCCCAAAGCTTTATTTAACTTTTTTTAATGGCTAAATACCGTTTAAAATCAAAATTAGACACTTTATGTAATTATCATTACGGTTGTTTGAACTATTAATATTTTTGCTAATAATTTTCGAAAATGTCAAGATCAGTAAACAATGAAGCAATCTCTTTGCATAAGGAAGAATCAGGACGATATTTCTCCATCTAAAACTTCATCATATGAAAAAAAAAAAAATACTTACAGACAAAACAAAAATCTTTATAAACTCTTATTTAGATACATAACAAATCGTTTGCAGATTTTTAAATTTTCCTGGAAAACGTTATTATCGAAAGTAGTAAAATGTTCACTAGATTGAAAAAGTAAGATCATTAGCTCTCTAATTTTTACTTTTAACCATATTTATAATTATAATAGTGCCATTTGTAGAAACAAAGGTGAATAATATATTTTCAACAGGGACTGAGAACTGAACTAAAACAATAACGATAAACGAAATTAACCGAATTTTTTATGAAACAAAACGGAAACGAAAAGGAAGTAATAATTTTTTATTTTAGATTGATAACGAAATAAATAATTTCCACTCACGTTTTTTTACTATATATATTTTTTTTGTTAAAGGCAAACTGGCGGACAAACTTAATACGATTCAAGTGGACAATGTTTACATGAGGAACCAACTTAGAGAAAAAAATGAGAAGAACCTAAGAAAAAATAAATTGGCAATGTCCGGTGTGCCAATAAATACTAATGATAGTATTAAAATGCTTTGTTGAAGAGGTCCTAAAAAGATTTATGGGAATAACCCCGCCGATAAGATCAGCCACAAAAATTAACAACAACATATCAGTAGAAATGAATAGTTTCGAAGGTAAGATGGAAGTATTGAAGAACAAGGCTAAACTCAAAGAGGTAATGGAGGCAAGGATATTCATAAATAGGGATATGACTGCGGAAAAAAGAACGATTGATGTAATGGTCAGGAAAAGAGCTGATACCGAAAAAAAAATGGAAATGCGTTAAAGTTAAGATATCAAAGATTTATAATAAACGGAGAAACATGGCCGTGGGGCCAATCTGAACAGAACCTAATATACGTATAAACCTAGGACAGACCCAACCCCTATACAAGAATCAAAAAACTAGAAGAGGGCCGAGGGGGAAGGGAAAACTTCTAGACGAAACAAGGGAACTAAAATGGACGTGAGTAAGAAATCATATGCAAGAAATAAAAAGAATAAGGTACCAAATAAAAGTAATAAATGTAAACATTGACCTATAAATAAATTGTGTAAAATATGCACCTAGAATATAAGGAGACTGTTTGAAAAGGAAGAGGAACTAGTTGATGAGTTCGAGAAGACAGGGATTTTAACAATCACAGAAATAAAGTATAAAGTACAGGGGATTAAATATCTGAAAAATCGCCACGTTCTACCGTACAGTAGCGTAACCCTAGACAAATAGGCCCAAAGTGGAGTCGGTTGTATTGTGATGGGAATCCTGTGAAAGAAATAGCAAAGGGAGACCAGGTAAAAGCTGGAACAAGAAGTATGCCAAGTATTGTCAAGGAAGAGCACCACATGGAACGAAATTGCAAAATTAGGCAAGAACAGAATTACATGGAAAAAGTTCTGCAAATCAGAATACCTCGACGCCTAACGGCTAAAGGGGAACGGATAACCAACTAACTAACTAAAGACAAACGGTGATTTACCGTTTGTGCTTAGGGGACTCCCCCGAGGCAGTAATATATATACAGGGATGCGCAAAAGTATGGAAACAAACAAATATCTAGAACACTATTAATTATATTTCAATAACATTTGATATTTGACCGTTATCGTATATTCCGGATTCGATAAAAATATTGAGGTTGCGATACGACTTCCGGTTCAACCGGAAACGGACTCAAACTTTGAAATTTTAAATGGAACACCCTGTATATTTTTATATTTTTGGATTCCTCTTTAAATTTACTTCAAAAATTGTTTGAGGTTGTATGGGGCTTAAGTCGACCGTTTTCGTTAAAATCACATTTTTATGAAAATTTTGAGCTATACAGCATTGTTAAAAATTTTCAACATTTAAGAACTTTGAAATTGCAAGTAATTTTTTTTTTAAGTTTATGTTGACAATAAGCTTACTAACACTTTGCACAACGTACATTTAAAAAATATTATACAGGGCGTTTTTTACGCTTGTTCAAACTTGTACAACTTTAAACATCTATAACTCATTTTTCTTAAATACAACACCCTGTATATTTTTACACATTCTTATAGAAAATTGATTTCTCTTTCGAAAACATGAAGGCTGTTTTTCACCTAAAATTGATATTTTCCGAGATATCGCGATTTTATTGTTAATTATTAGGGCAACGTAATATTTTCAAGTAGGCTATGAAGGAAGACGGTGTTAATTTTAACAATTGAAAGAAAAAAAAAAGAAGAAACTTATAAATTTATCTTTTCCGTACAAATTTTTGACATTTTTGTTAACGAATTTAACTCCGTTAGCTTTCTTTTTTGGGGGACATTTAAAATCTAATGTTTATGCACACCCACTTGGTGATTTAGGCGAACTGAGAAACCGAATAACAAAAGAACTTGGAAGAATCTCGCCAGATGTGGTTTTAAACATTCTTACGGAATTTCGGCATAGGTTAGCCTACTGCCAAGAAGTAAATGGTGGTCATTTCGAGCATCGTATCCATTACATTTTTGTATTCCCTATTTTGTTAATTTTTATAAATTCGCAATATTTTCTGTTCTGCGTCCTCTTGCCCAAGAAGACCGAGAAGAAACCTTGAGCGCTTCGTATCACACGACTTGGCAAAAATTAATCGGTCCTTATCAGGGCCAAAACATTGTTCATACAATTGAGTTTGATCGTTTACAAAGTCATAATAAAACCAATAGATAAAGTATTAGGTACGCGAAAAAAAAACGCTGATTAAAAAAAATAATAACTGACCTGCCTTGTTTAAATTTAAAAAAAGGTTAGGGTTGGGTCGGTTAAACCAAAAGTCGTATTGCAAACACGCAAAAAATAGTTTATAGGATTTAGTATTTGTCATCACACTGGTCCAACAAAAAAATGCATAAATAATTTAAAAAAATCTTAATTCAAAAGTAATAATGGTAAAATTCGTTAACAAAAATGTCAAAAATTTGTACGGAAAAGATAAATTTATAACTTTCTTGTTTTTTTTTCTTTCAATTGTTTAAATTAACACTCTTTCTTCATAGCCTACTTGAAAATATTACGTTGCCCTAATAATTAACAATAAAATCGCGATATCTCGGAAAATATCAATTTTAGGTGAAAAACAGCCTTTATGTTTTCGAAAGAGAAATCAATTTTCTATAAGAATGTGTAAAAATATACAGAGTGTTGTATTTAAGAAAAATGAGTTATAGATGTTTAAAGTTGTACAAGTTTGAACAAGAGTAAAAAACGCTCTGTATAATATTTTTTAAATGTACGTTGTGCAAAGTGTTAGTAAGCTTATTGTCAACATAAACTTAAAAAAAAAATTACTTGCAATTTCAAAGTTCTTAAATGTTGAAAATTTTTAACATAGCTGTATAGCTCAAAATTTTCATAAAAATGTGATTTTAACGAAAACGGTCGACTTAAGCCCCATACAACCTCAAACATTTTTTGAAGTAAATTTAAAGAGGAATCCAAAAATATAAAAATATACAGGGTGTTTCATTTAAAATTTCAAAGTTTGAGTCCGTTTCCGGTTGAACCGAAAGTCGTATCGCAACCTCAATATTTTTATCGAATCCGGAATATACGATAACGGTCAAATATCAAATTTCATTGAAATATAATTAATAGTGTTCTAGATATTTGTTTGTTTCAATACTGTTGCGCATCCCTGTATACAGTGGCGTAGCAATCGGAGGTGCAGCGGGTGCGGTGGACACGGGTCCACGAGCCAAGGGACCCATAGGATACAATTTTTGTATTATTATGAAAAACAAACTAGTCTTTTGCGGCGATAAAAATCTTTAAAATACAGTTCTCATTCACCGATTATTTAAATTGACAATTATTTATATTTATTAATCTAAAACTTGTGCAATGCTTGTATTAGTATCAAACTACATCTTTGCCACAATTATATAGTTAAACGATTTACTTATCAATGGACTCATTTTAGAACATATTATACACAGTTATTGTTGTTTTTAAGTTTTTACCTGTAGTACTAAATAAAATAAGAAAACGAAACCATTTGCGACTGTCCTTAGACCTTTTGTCACGATACTACTCCCCTTTCTCTTAAGCTTTTTAACTGGCGGTTCATTAAGACGTTTTAAATTATCTGGAGTTTCCTGAACGAACTTCGTATGATTTGAGCGATAAGTAGCAAATTCTGCCTGTCTAGCTTGTTTCCCTTTTAAATCAGGATGAAGTTCTATCTCATCGTCGTAATCATCATCTTTATCATCCATAACGTCTGATTTTTCCCATTTCTCAAATTTTTCTAGAAATATCGACCAATCAATACAAAATAAATGATCGATTTTGTTTTGACGAAAACTTGTGTTACTGAAAAACAATAAAATTTACCACTAAATGATTCACAACCAATTAACATACTTTTCAAAGTTGATGACGGTTAAATATGTACTAATTTTTCACATTGTATAGTATAATGATCTACTTAAATTTCTCCGACACAAGAATTTTGACGTTGACATTACTAATATTTATCACCATAGACACTAATTACAGGCAATTTTAAATATGCTAACATTTTGGTCTCTTAGGTATGGTATCATTAAGAAATCATTACGCTCTTCTTCGTTAATGTTTAATATCCTAGCATAATTGAGAAGATTGTAATATTCTCACAATTTACAAAGAAAAACAGTTGGTTAGTGCAAATATTTTGTACAATGTACACCATATTCTTTTTCATTCAACAAATAAAACTGTAAATTTTACAACGTTTAGACAAAAAAGCTATTGTTTTCTTCTAAATGAGATATATAACTTAACAAACTCGGATAATTTAAAAATAGGAGGGCAAGCAAATTCACTTACGAAAACAAATAAAAATTGCTAAAAGCCAATGCTTATATTTGCTTAAATATTAATATATTTGTACGGATATTTATTCTTTTGTTTCAACTAGAAGTACATTTAAAACAAGCAATTTATGACATTACGCTACTGGAATGTTGAAAACCGCAAACTCTAAAAGCTTCTTAGTCATGCACAAAAAATTTAAATTATTTGGAAACAATTGTATATACATCTCCCACCCATTTGTTTTGCTATACTACTTTTTTGCAATTTTAATGTTGCATGTTGTATTATGCTTGATTAAAAATGTTGCAATATTTACTTAAAAAGTTTTTAATTCATTTTACTGAAATAACAGATTTCATTAAAATGCTCCATTTAAATAACCGCTTGGTGGTACCATAGATCCATTTAAAAAAATTTACTTTTTGCAAATAAAGTAACTAAAAGTCATTTAAAATTTACAAAAACGTTTTTTGAACAATTGTTGACATAATAAAATTAAATTTATGCAGGTCACGGTACCCTTAATAAAAATCTAAATTTTGTTTCAAAAACTTTTTGAGGTTTTAAAAATTAACCAAAATAGTGCAGTTGTATCCAAAATCGCTTCCTCTTTCCAAAAATGTAAAAATATACAGGCTGCTTCATTTAAAATAACAAAGTTGAGGTCTTCCGGCGAAACCGGAAGTGAAACAAATGAGTGCATGTGCTCAAAAAGCCCGGTTTTTTGCACATATCATATTTCTAAAATTTAATTTATCTAAAATCAAAACTAAAGAAAAAAAGGAGGTGTACCACACTTAATTTACACCCGGTATGTCTAGTAAATTAACAACAATAATTAAATTTTTACATGTAACGCAAAAAAAATGGGGCGTATATTTCCTACCAAAAACTAGAGAGGCCTTTTTATAAAATCTTTTCCTAAAACGTCTTCTTTCTAAGTTACACCCCACTAAAGGGGAACGGTAAAATTAAGTTTTTATTTTATTTCTCAAATTTGGATATATGTAGGAGGATGACGTTTGCCAGATGTTTTTAACTTATTAAAAGATTTCCTACAGTAACATTTTCTATTATACCCTACCTAACAATTGCGACCCCTGTTGGTTTTTATCAGAATTTTTTGGAGGGTTAAAATTCTGTAATTTAAAAAATTTCTTTGGCAAGCTTGATTTATTAAAATTGATTTTGTGTAAATTCGTTTTCATCATTACTTTTACTGGTAATTTGTAACAGAAAATAAAAATACAAATGCTCGATATTTATGAAAAATTTGTAAAGAGTCCGTAAACAAATATAGGATACTTTTTGTCTTCTTCACTAAGCGTGTTAAAAAGTGACAAAAGCTGTAAAATCGGTCAATGTAGAACAAAATATTACAATGGTAAACTATGGGTACATAAATTTCGAGATAAATTGAACTTCTTCGTTTATATTGAACTCATATTTGTATCCAAAATACTAAATAATTTAAAACTCTTTGAAGGATGTTTTATGATGAATAATTTTTATTTAATTTAAAATATTTGTTAGTGAATAATAATATAAAAACAAAAAGACCACAATTAAAATTATTTTAATGTAGTTTTGTGACGTAATACTATTTATACTTAATGATTGTATTATTGGAAAGTAAATAAAGTTTGACCAAAATAAATAATAAATATAAGTAAATAAACAAGGTTATTATTTAAACAAGATTTTTGTTTAAGTATTACAGTAAAACGTTTATATTACTCAAAAAAAAAATACGATCTAATTCTGATTTTAAATTAAACTATCCAAACGCTATTAAAAAAAAGTTTTACAAAAACTTTCGAATATATCTGTTTTTAGTCCATTTAATTGTATGTAAGGATTCCAGATTTATGTTATAAAATAAAAAAGCTTTTTGTGATAGTAACGATCTCCAGAATACCCTGTTTATGAACATTTATTAAAAATTACTGAACTTGTTTGTTGAAAGACATTTTCTTGATAAATGTTTATACTAGTTTCGAGGTTCTCGCCACTTTATAAATAGAATTCTTATTTGCCCAATTATTCACATGGGTCTGTTGCATATAAAGAAATCCACCAAGGAAAAGAACAGTGGGTATAAATATAAACAAGTCAAATTTTTCCAAATAGAAATAAGTTTAACAAATGAAATACGCGATTTTTACTAAGCTTACATACAGGGATTCGCAAAAGTATGGAAACAAACAAATATCTAGAACACTATTCAAAATATTTTAATGAAATTTGGTATTTGACCGTTATCGTATATTCCGGATTCGATAAAAGTATTGACGTTGCGATACGACTTCCGGTTCAACCGAAAACGGACCTAAACTTTATAATTTTAAATAGAACACCCTGTATATTTTCATATTTTTGGATTCCTCTTTAAATTTACTTCAAAAAATGTATGGAGTTGTATGGGGCTAAAGTCAACCGTTTTCGTTAAAATCACATTTTTATGAAAATTTTGAGCTATACAGCACTTTCAAAAATTTTCAACATTTAAGAACTTTGAAATGGCAAGTAATTTTTTTTTAAGTTTATGTTGTCAATAAGCTAACTAACACTTTGCACAACGTATATTTTAAAAATATTATACAGGGCGTTTTTTACGCTTGTTCAAACTTGTACAACTTTAAACATCGATAACTCATTTTTCTTAAATACAACACCCTGTATATTTTTACTCATTCTTATAGAAAATTTAATTCTCTTTCGAAAACATAAGGGCTGTTTTTCACCTTAAACTGATATTTTCCGAGATATCGCGATTTTATTGTTAATTATTAGGGCAACGTAATATTTTCAAGTATGCTATGAAGGTAGACAGTGTTATTTTAAACAATTGAAAGAAAAACAACAAGAAAGTTTTAAATCTATCTTTTCCGTACAAATTTTTGACATTTTTTTTAACGAGTTTTACCATTCTTACTTTTAAATTAAGATTTTTAAAAATTATTTATGCATTTTTTTGTTGGACCAGTGTGATGACAAATACTAAATCCTATAAACTATTTTTTGCGTGTTTACAATACGATTTTTGGTTTAACCGGAAACGAACCCAACCCTAACCTTTTTATAAATTTAAACATAAGACAGGTCAGTTGTTATTTTTTTAATCAGCGTTTTTCTCGCGTACCTAATACTTTATCAATTGGTTTTATTGTGACTTTGTTAACGATCAAACTCAATTGCATGAAAAATATTTTGGCCCCGATAAGGACCGGGTTATTTTGGCCAAGTCGTCTGATACGAAGCGCTCAAGGTTTCTTCGCGGTCTTCTTGGGCAAGAGGACGCAGTATAGAAAATATTGCGAATTTATAAAAATTAACAAAATAGGGAATACAAAAATTTAATGGATACGATGCTCGAAATGACCACCATTTACTTCTTGGCAGTAGGCTAAGCTATGCCGAAACTCCGTAAGAATGTTTAAAATGACATCTGGCGAGATTCTTTCAAGTTCTTCTATTATTCGGTTTCTCAGTTCGCCTAAATCACCAAGTGGGTGTGAATAAACATTAGATTTTAAATGTCCCGAAAGAAAGAAATCTAATGGAGTTAGGTCCGGTGACCGAGGAGGCCACTCAATGTGACCTCTGCGCCCGATCCATCGATTAGGAAATACTCTATTTAAAAATTCTCTCACGTCTCCTGCGAAATGGGGAGGTGCTCCATCTTGTTGAAACCAGATATTATCTGGTAATTGACCGTTTTCCTCTAGTGCGGGAATAATTTCATTATTTATCAGTTCCAAATATTTTTCACCTGTAAGAGTGCCATTCAGAAAAAACGGACCAATTACGCGATTTCTATGAATTACCGCCCATACATTAAGCTTTTGTGGATGCAGGGTGTGTGCTTGCTGAATCCAATGAGGATTAGTTTGCGACCAGTAGCGGCAGTTATGTCGATTAACTGTTCCATTTAAATAAAAAGTCGCTTCATCAGAAAACACCACATTGCTTATGAAGTTAGGATCACGATCGCAGATGTCCATGGTAAGTTCACAAAACTGTAATCTTCGGTCGAAATCGTCATCCGAAAGTTCTTGCACAAGACGAATTTTATGGGGATGGTATTTTTTTTCTTTTAATATTCTACCCACTGAGCGTCGACTAATACCATGATACCATGAACACGCGCTAGTTCTTTTGTGGATCTTTGTGGGATTTCTTCTAACGTGACAGCAATATCTTGTGCTTTAAGCTTTATTTTCGTTGGTTGCAAGTTTTGGTCGACCACTTTTTGGTAAATTGCGAACGTTTCCATTTACATCATATCGTCGTAAGGTTTTGGCAACCAAGGAACGCGTTATTGGCTGGCGATCAGGATGTCAATTATTGTTAAATAAATTACATACTTCATAGTACCTTCTTCTCTTATCGCCGAAACCAATCATCATCAAAATTTCTATTCGCTCTCTTTCACTTAAAAAAACCATTTTATGTAAAAACGACAAACAATTAAACTGTTATTTGACAACTACAATAATTGTTTACATTCTAAGATTGTTTTGTTTTCACCAGGTCCTGTCTACCTTCATAGCCTACTTGAAAATATTACGTTGCTCTAATAATTAACAATAAAATCGCGATATCTCGGAAAATATCAGTTTAAGGTGAAAAACAGCCTTTATGTTTTCGAAACAGAATTAAATTTTCTATAAGAATGAGTAAAAATATACAGGGTGTTGTATTTAAGAAAAATGAGTTATCGATGTTTAAAGTTGTACAAGTTTGAACAAGCGTAAAAAACGCCCTGTATAATATTTTTAAAATATACGTTGTGCAAAGTGTTAGTTAGCTTATTGACAACATAAACTTAAAAAAAAATTACTTGCCATTTCAAAGTTCTTAAATGTTGAAAATTTTTGAAAGTGCTGTATAGCTCAAAATTTTCATAAAAATGTGATTTTAACGAAAACGGTTGACTTTAGCCCCATACAACTCCATACATTTTTTGAAGTAAATTTAAAGAGGAATCCAAAAATATGAAAATATACAGGGTGTTCTATTTAAAATTATAAAGTTTAGGTCCGTTTCCGGTTGAACCGGAAGTCGTATCGCAACGTCAATATTTTTATCGAATCCGGAATATACGATAACGGTCAGATACCAAATTTCATTAAAATATTTTGAATATTGTTCTAGATATTTGTTTGTTTCCATACTTTTGCGCATTCCTGTATACTTATCTTTAAAATTATTATTTAATGTGGACTTTTGTTGTCAAAGCTAAAAATTGTATAACCAATCACTATCGCGATTTCGTTATAAAAGATTATCCCCAAAACAAAGCAGTATATTGTTTATAATAAACTAGATGATTTACGACATATACAGGGTTCTCGTTTTTCGAGGGCCACTATGGGGATATCGTAAACGGTAAGAGTTACGACTTCGGTTAAATTAGAGCAACGTTGTATATTCAGGTGCTTAATAATTTAACGCAAACAGAACTTATTTATCTTTTTCAGTTTTTGAGTTATAGGGGAAAAAGTAAAAAGTGGATTTTTGTTTTTTGCCCGTAACTTTTTCATTCGATGTCGAATTTCATTTCTGTAAAAACTTTTTTATGGCAACTTTTTGCGAGGAAGCAAAATCCCCAATTAGATTTTTTATGCGACGTTTCGCTTAAATCCCTTTAATAGTATCTAATCTCATGCGGTTTACTTACCTGCTTCCAAGGAAAAACAAAGACAATTATTTACTATGCCGATTAAGAATTTTTCAAAATAAACTATTTGTTTTTGCCAATTTAACAATTCTTTCAAAATATTGCTTAGTGTGATACATTGTCGAATTCAGAATAAAACGCTCTACAAATTGGCGTTAAAATCAGATATAGCGTCCATAAGAAAAATGTACCTGATGATGGTTTAAAATAAGCGAAACGTCGGATGTAAAATATAATAAGAGAATTTGATTCCTTGCAAAAAGTGGCCTTAAAATAGTTTTTACAGAAATAAAATTTGACATTAAATGAAAAGTTACAGGCAAAAAAATAAAAATCCACTTTTTTACTTTTTCCCCTATATCTCAAAAACTGAAAAAGCTAGATAAGTTCTGTTTGCGTCAAATTATTAACCACCTAAATATACAACGTTGCCCTAAACCGAAGTCGTAACTCTTACCGTTTACGAGATCCCATAGTGGCCCTCGAAAAACGAGAACCCTGTATAAAGCATGCATTTAATTATTGTTAAAATAAAAATACTTCAGGTTTTTTTAATTATTGATGTAACTGCTGTATAACGTAAAACATAAAACGTAAATATTAAATTTTATTTTTAACCGTTACCTTCTGTTTATGTATAAACTTGATTTATTAATTGATCTAAGTATTTAATAATATCTACTTAAATTACTGTTGTGGAATAAGAAAGTAATAAATATTGTATTTATAGTTGTAAATTACTGTCACAAACACAAACTACAGCATAAAATAACGCAATAATGACGCGTTTCCTTTGGTGTATGTTTATTAATGACAAATAAAATTACCAAGAATATGTATTAATTCAATTAAAACCATTGTACGGATTCATCCATTAAAATATTAAAATATTACTCATTCTAAATGTACATAAAATGTGATTGTTTAACTTCGAAAAAAATTGTTGAGAATGGTAGGTATTACCAATGTGCTATAAGTTTATACGTACTTCGTAATTACTTAAACAGTGCTAATGAATTAGTCAATGGCAGAATATTTTAATGCCATTAACATTTCTCGAAGCACCTGCATACACACAAAATTATTGCAATATTGTTGTTACTTAAAGTCATAAAAATGGTTATAAATAACAATTAGTAACGTACTAACAAGTACAAACTATATTTAAACTGTTAAAATGCTACAAAAACACAAATATTATTGTTATGAAGTTAATCTCTTAATTCGTTTTTCTAAACTTTTGTTGCGTAATTGGATTACCAAAAGTGAAAATAGATAAATATAGCACTTCTTTTTTCATGCTTTATTTTCATTTCGTTGTCAACAATGGCATTAAACTATTTACACAGTTAAATTTATACTAACGAGTTTATATGGTAGTAATACAATAATAACAACATAGTACCGCGCCTAATTTTAATTACATCTCAATGATATCGAAAATAAATACAGTTATATCTTCAACTTCAATATAATCTGACAGTTAACTGGCCCTCTTGTCTCATTTTAAAAATGTTTTTTAATATTCTTACAATAAATTATCAACATAATATGATGTTATCAAAATTAAACGATTACCAAAACCATTAACCACCATTTTATTACAAAAACACAATTGGTAATTTTCTAATCAATAAGTGTTTTAATCTGTAAAAATAATAGTGCAAAATTAAAACAATCTAGAACAAATGTAATATCTTTTTGGTTTTTATTTACCAAAATTGCTTAAACTTTTTGAAGTTTTTATTTATTACAAATACTTGTTAATTATAAATTGGTTTTAAAATAGTACATATTAAAAATTAATAACGTTCTGTAATCGGTAACATTAGTAAAATTGTAATAAACCAAAATTATAAATTTGATGTATTGAGCACTATAAAAGTTCTTTTATTGTCTATTCTTATTGCACAATTTATTACGTCTTTTACAATTGCCAAACTGTGATTTTATTTTATGGTACTCTAATTGTACACTATTTAATACAGTATAAAAACAACTACACCTTTTGCCTCTGTAAATTTGCTCTTATCAACCACTGCAACAAAAATACTAACATTTCAAATAGTGCCCAATTTTGGGGTTTCGTCCGTATCTAAAATTTCATAAAAGAGCCTAGCAAGCAGAATAAGATAGGCCAGCGGTCCTTGGAACCAAATTGTTAATGAGTTATTAAATTTTCCTATGTAGGTATCATAAAATAAACAATCTTTTGAATATATTTAGCACCTCATTTGTCCCCCTGGTAATCGAAAAAAGCTGTTTTTTCCTTTTTTCTTCCTCGACCTGAAGATTCGAAAATTTTAAAAAACACTTATGAATGCCCAGATTAACATATCTTTTTTAATTATTTTGAGTTCGGCGCAAAATTTTAATTGTTAAAAAATAATTAATATTTAAAAGGCAACCTTAGAAATCTATTTTTGGAAGATTAAAACAAAATCTCATTAATTGTGGGACATTTCTTCTTCTGGGTAACGACTAAAACATTTCTCACTTGCAGCTTCAGAATTATTATTAATTTGAATAAAACATTCTAACATATCCTACTTTTCGTAATATTCGTAAGCCAGTTCGTGTTTATTAGGTATAAAATTAAAAACAATCAACAATTAAACGTGATTATTTCTGTCAAATTATAATTAAAACAAAAGAATGACAGTTTGTTTTAGCAGGTATATTGTTAATGACATAAGCCTACTACTAAAAACAAAACAAAAATATGAAAAATTACATAATTTTTGCTACAATGTAAGGAAAATTAATAAATCGACCCCACATGAAACATAATATTGAAATGGGGAAAAAATCCTCTTGATCCTCGTGATGCAATAGCCAACTATGGGTTCCATTTAAAAAAATACAACTTAATGTCACAACAATGTCACAACTCTAATATAGAAAAAAAAATTAAAAATTGTCTACACCACTGCATTCTTATCAAAAAAGTGCCTGTAGAACGTCTAAATAATGTTTCTTTATTTTCATAAACAAGCGAGATATAGTCATAAAACGGAAAGTGGAAAAATCGAGTTATCGGCGATAACACGAAGACAAACGACGATAACCAATTTTAGTTTTCACCATTAACTTTTTCTCGAAACAAGAGATCAAGGATGCGAGGTTCTTTTTTCGATACCTCTTAGTTACCGAGATTTCCTATGAAAATATCGAAATTTGCCGACCCTGTACGGCGGTTACATATTTATTGTTTTTTGTAATAATTGATAAGTAGTTCCTCATAAATTCAGGTCAATTAAAGTGGTAGGCTGTGTTCAAACCAGGGATGGAAAACGTAACGTAACGATACCCGATAACGTTATAATAACGATTCAATTATAAGTTTTAATACAATAACGTAACGATATATTAATAACGTTATATAACGTTATAATAACCGATAACGTTTCATTAAAAGTTATTTTTTATCGTTATTCTCTATAAATTAAATTTTTATATGGCCATCTTTTTATTTTCAGAAGATATATTTTGTTTATATTTTGGAAATTAAAATGAAAATACAGTATCTCAATGTAATTTTGTACTATTTTCAAAATTTACATTTACAGATCCCAAAAATAATTTCAGAGTTACAAATGAAAATTATTTTTTCAACGTTATACAGGATGTTTTTTAAATAATGCGAAAAAATTCGGGAGGTCATTCCTCATCGAAAATTAAGCGGGTCTTTCATATACATTTTTTTCCTTAGATGTCTCCTTTCGGAGTTACACGCCCCTAAAGGGGAGCGGTAAAATTAGGTTTTTATTTTATTTCTCAAATTTGGATAATAATTGTAGGAGAATGATATTTGGTAGATGTTTTATACTTCTTAAAAGGTTTGGCAGACTTCAAGGAGTTCCCATAGTAATATTTTCAATCACCTCCCACCTTCACAGGGAGCTAAAGTGCGACCCCTGTTGATTTTTTTTTTCATCAGAACTTTTTGATGGGTTAAAATTTTGCAATTTTTTTTTTGAAAACCTGATTTATTTAGATTTTTTTTTATTCATTAACTTTTCTCGTAAAACCTACAGTTTTTGAGTAAAAAATTATATGAGTAAACATGAACCATCAATTATTCCAATATAAAAACATTCATTTTGGTGGTTTGTTTATGTTCATATTGGGTAGAATTGACGGATGTAATTAATTTTTACGCTAAAATGCCCGTCAATTCTACCCAATATGAACATAAACATCATGTTCACTCATTTAATTTTTTACTCAAAAACTGTAGATATTACGAGAAAAGTTAAAAAATAAAAAAAATATCTAAACTTTCAAAAAAAAAATTAAATTGCAAAATTTTAACTCACCAAAAAATTCTGATTAAAAACCAACAAAGGTCGCACTTTTCAGTGAAAATATGACTATGGAAATAAGTACAAAACATATCAAATATCATTCTACATTTATCCAAATTTGAGAAATAAAATAAAAACCTAACAATACCAATCCCCTTTAGGGGGGTGTAACTCCGAAACAAAACGTCTAGGGAAAAATTTTTATATAAAAGACCCCCCTTAATTTTCGATAAGAAATCACTTCGCGAATTTTTTCGCATGAATTAAGAAACACCCTGTATATCATAATTTATGTAACGTTATATAACGTTATATAACATAACGATTCATTTTTTTAATGTTATTTATAACGTTATGTAACGAAAACAAATAATAAATAACGTTATACAATAACGTAACGATTTAAAACGTTATTCCATCCCTGGTTCAAACTGCGTTTGTTTTTGCGTTTTTGTCCGTTTTGCTTACCTTTTGATAGTAACTAGTTAGCAGTTAAATAGAGGGCGACATAAACAGTATTTCGCCTTACCCGCCGAAGTGGTTAAACCAAAATAGTAAAAGTAATGGAATAAGAGTTCTTCTTTTGAAAACTTCACTTAAATTTAGTAGTTTCGGTTCATAAGAAAATTGGTCAAACTTCAAAATTATTTTTTCTTTACATTTTTCCTAATCGTTTAAATTTGTAAAATAGTTATTCATCGCATTAATTACTTTTGGTAAAATTTCTGGTGCTATGTATAACACGATCATAAATTTACTTCTCTTATTTGCAAAAAAAAAAATTCTTAAAGATAATTAATAAAAATAATTATTTTTATTTTTCCAACAAATGTAAAACAATCGTTTTGAAATGGTAAACTTTCGCCACACCAACGATTTTCAGAATTAAAAAAATTGCGTTGTTGCGAGTCTACTAGAAGTATATAGGTACTTAAAATATAATTTTTTTAATGTTTATACAGATCTATAACTTTCGTAAACAGTTTTATCTCCTTATTTAAAACGTGCGCATTTTATTGCCAAGGTTATCAAAAACTGATGATAAAAACCTTATCGCGTTCAATATTAAGAAATCATTTTGTGTATTCGTTAAAAAAACAAAGTTTGCAATACGAAGAACTGTTATTTAACTTGGTATTTTCTTAAACAACACTGGGTTGTCTTATTAAACTGCTTTTATCAATTCCAAACATTAGATATTACAGAAGCAACATATTTATAGTGGTCCACGCATGTATTCCAGGAAAACACATGAAATTCATTTTAATTAACAATTGACTAACTGTACTCTGTGGCTCTAATTGAAAAACAAACGGAAACATGATGTGTGTATATTTCAAAGAAAACCGACAGCGGTAGAGGGCTGAATTTATCTATATATAAACTAAACTGACTTCTGGAGCTTCAAAAAAGCTCAAGCGTCCTACTTTAACAGCCGATTTTTGTGAGTGAATATTCGTCTGCTCTTAAGTTATTTTGTTATTGTTATCCAGTATGAAGCACTTAATATTGGTAAGTTAAAACTTTTGTTCTAAATTTGTTTTTATTAGTTGCATTTTGTTAATTAAAATTTATATACGACTTACGTTTTGTATTTATGTTGTTTATGGTATGGTATTTGTGAAATATTTCAATGATTCATTTAAAATTGTATGTAAATTAGTTTACTTAAAAATCAGTTACGTTATTATCTACAGCCTCATTCAAAAACTCTGCAACAAATAGAAAAATTTTTTATTATTGATTTCTCAGAAAATTTAATTCTTCATGTAAGTTGGTGTATGGTCTAAAACTAGTTTCAAAATAAAAAAAGATCTAGATTTTAGCGTAGTTATAAATATTCGTAAGAGTAGTGCCGTTATTTTAACAATTTTTTATATTAAGAATTATTTTTGATTTCTAAATAATTGTTTTTTAAACTTGTGAAACTAGGGACACGAATATTTCATAAACCTCTATAAATTTATGACTTTTGAATTTTAATTGGACGTTTTTTTTATTTGAAATTTTCCAATCAACTGTTTTTGTAGCTTTTAAAAAACGGCACGTTACTCCTCCTACACATATTTTTTAAATCGCTAAAACTTAGTGTTATATGAAATTTTATTGGACTTTTTTTATTTAAAATTAGTTTTAGGCCATGCACCAAATTTTACAAGCATAAAATTTATGAGAAATCGAATTTGTTGCAGGCTGTTTAAATGACGCATTATAAATAGTATCTTCTATAAAATAAAAAGAGACCAGTTTAGAGACTTTGGTCTTTTCGCCAAAAGCTTTTTGTCTCAAAACAGGTCTGGCTATTTACAAAGAAGATTCTTGATAGATAAAATCATAAGTGATTTTTAACAAAACAATAAAATTGTATTACATTGTAATAAGATATGTTGTAACGGTATTTTAATAGAAGAATTATTGTAAATAATTTTCGTTATTGGTTTGTTTTTTCGGTTTTATATACATGTATTTTAATTCAGATTCATTAAATACTTTTCTTACAACATTTAAGAAAACTTTGTTGCGCATTTTATCATGAAAATAATAACCTTTGTTTTAATTAATTTTTTTAATACACAGTAACTTTTTTATTACAAGATTTATGGAGTCTATTAAATAAATAAAGTTGTCATAACCGCATACAAAATTTTATAGCAATTAAAAAATTGGTCAATATTTCCAAATTTTTGTGTACTAATACTAATACACAAAACTCTGAAAAATGTTAAAAATTTCAAACATCATTATAAATATGACAGATCAAATAAAACTGTACTTTAATTTTAAGATACTTTAGAACTTTAGATGGATTAAAACACCAATTAAATATTTAATATTTTTTAAGTTCAGCAGTGAGCGAGATATAACCAAACTAACATTTTTTGGAATGGTAAACATATACAGGGTGTCCCAGCCAAGACGAATTATTCGATAACTCTGTTATTAGTAATAACATTAAAAAAAGTTAAATATAAAAGTTGTTTGTAATCATTTACTACATAACCCAAAATTATTTTCAACTATACACAGTGTTTTGTTTTTGCGCTCTGATACCAAACATTGTTTTTTTATAAAGAACACTATGTATATGCTTTTTTTAAATATTATTACTAATAACAGAGCTATCGAATAATTCATCTTGGCTGGGACACCCTGTATAGTTGGCTACTCAGTTTTCCTTACATTTTAGCAATTAAAATTAGCTGAGACGCTCTGATTTTTAACAAATTACTATGTTGCAGATTTTCGTATTTGGTATCTTTGCCACAACAATGGTTAAAATGGCTCCTACTGGATCTGTGTTCCTTGAAAATCAAGACAACGCCCTACAGCCACACGATTTAACGCTCCAAGATAATATCGTTGTAAATCCTCAGACAGAAAAACCTGCAAAAGGAAGAAGTTTAATATTATCTTCTATTCCTACAGACGATGTTACGATTGTTAAATCTGTTGAACCTGTGCTAATTCAAAATTCTATGATACTCACTGAAGATGGCGCTAATTTTGAAAATATTCAAAACGCCATTGTCGACCCGCCTAATTACGACGAAGACGCGCTAGCACCTTTAAACCCAGAAAGTGAAATAACACAACAATTTCCTGACCAGCACGGAACAGTAATGGAACCCAAGCAATTACCTGAAGGTTTAGAAGAACAACCACATGCTATGGAAATTGAAGCAGATCCATCTGAGAGCATGGAAGCTGCTGAAAGTATAGTTTTTAGGCCTTTGTTCCGCTACAGACAAGAAATGGCTCAAAGACGACGATATTACAGAAGGCCATCAACATATAATGACGTCGATTCCGGCTGTACCATAAAGAAGAGGTCAAGTTCAACACCTTACAGACGTACTCAGTCAGTGAATAGATACCCTTCGTATTATCCCGATTGGTACATAAATGCACCTCATGAGAATGTCGCTTAAAAATTAAAATCTACTGCACTATAACAAAAATAGAAGCAATCTCCCCATGACTGATGCCACACATATCTAAAAATTCAGGAAGCAATATTTATCTTGCCACTTTAAAATAATAATTTAAAGCAAGTTGTTAGTTAATATTGTTAGATACCCGCACTGCCTTAAAAATGTACATGTGTGTTTTTGCATAATACTCATTCAACACAAATGATCTTGCATTTATTTTGTGATTTAAGTATTTATTTACATTTAATGTGATACGTTTATTTATTCGCAATTAAAGATTTTTTTAAGTACGTCTGATTTATTTTTTGTGTATGAATATTTGAAACACCTACTTTTTATGTAAAATACTTAGTTAAAATATCAGTTTAGATAGTTGGAATTTAACATGTACACATTGTTTATAAAAAACTAATTGGAATCTACTCCAAAATTAAACTTTTTACAAGAAGTAAAATAAAATATTGTTGGTAAGATGCTTATTTTAAGATATTTGATATGGATTTTACGATTATTTAAAATGATAATGCATTAATTTAGTTGTTCACCCATCGAAAATTCAATTAAAGTTGCGATTTTAATACTGATACGAATAGATTGTTGATTATTTAAAAGATCTTAAGTAAAATATGTTTTTTTTTATGCAACTCTAACTTTTATTTTTTACATAGCATAGAACACTGCGATGCCAAATTTAATCACAAATGTTGAATTAATAATTATTCTCTTAATAATGAATACTTTTTTATGAAATTTGGTACAAACCCATTTGGGGGCATCCCGAATCCAGTGGTTTAGTCAAGAGTTAGATTTAAAAAAATCGCTAAACAAATTTTGCCAATTTTGATATCGAAAAAAAATCATAGTAGGCTTTGTTAGTGTAAACTGAATTTTAAAATAGGGTTCCAAAGTACAGTTTTTGATGCTTTATCGTTTAAAAACAATGTTCATAAAAATCGGACCATAAATAAACTTTTTATGAGGATGATGCGCTTTAAAATGGGTCACAATGAATTTTATTGACTTCTGGAATATTACTTAAAATAAGTAGAAATAAGTACTTAGCATTAAAATTTGTTGAATTTTTAATTTTGATCTTCATTTTCTGCTTTAAAGAAATTGCTATACTACGAATAATCTTACTTGCTATATCTGCTATTTCCAACCTTTTTGTAAACTCGATACGGGTAATAAATTTTAGGTAACCTACCATTTTTCATTCTTTATAAATATTTGTGCCATTGCTTAATGGACTATTTATTGGGATTAATAGTGTTGGTGAAAGTCCAAACACAAAGGTGGCTGTAATTTTTTTTTATTTAAATGATGTGTGTTTATCTGATCAAACACGAATCCTAAAAGCATATTTATTTGTACAGAGTGGACCAAATTCGAATGTTTTTTTGGGGTATGTCAAATACTATAAAAGTTTGGTTTTTATTTTCATTGGCCACGTTAATTAAACTTAACAAAAACAATAATATTGTAATAAATTACTTATTTTTAAAGATAAATCTAACAACACATACATCAATTAAACGGAAGAAAAAAAAATTAATGAACCCATAGCCAACTATGGTTGCCATTTACAAAAAGTCAAGTTTGGATTATATCTCAAAAATCAAAAGAGTCATGATCTCTCAGACCTTTTTTTCTAATTCTACATAAAAATATCTACAGGAAACATTTCAAATTTCGAGTTTTATCGTAGGTGGCTATGAAATCATTTACCGTTAAAAAAAACGTTTGTTTTTAGTTTTTTTTTTTTTTCAAAATTTGAAGCTGTAAGTCAGTCAAAATTCGATAAAACACGAGATATGGTAAATTTTTAAAAATGTTATCACACTTTGCCATAATTTCGTAAACAAGTGAGCAATTAAAAAACAATAAAAACCGCATGAATTATTTTATTTCTATTCGCTAAATTATATTGTGTTCTACGTCATAAACATATTATAATTACATCTCACATGTATAGATCCGGCCCTGTTTGGACCAGTTTATGACAGTCAATGTGCTAAAGAATTAAATAATTATACTGTGATATTTACAATTTAAAAATAACATTACAAACCCAACTATTATGACGAAAATAACTGAGGGTTAAAGACTGCGAAAATGCACTAATTTAGCATAGTGATGCTAATAAGACCTGTCTAGATATTTTGACAATTGTGCATAATAGTGATATGCTGTTTTCTCCTTAATTAATTAAGATAATTACCAAAAATCTCAATGAATAACTTATCAATTGTTTCGTTTTCAAATTAATCTACTTCTTAACAACATTTATTTATAAAACTCATATCAGATAAATAAATAACGGAATAGTTACCGGTTCACTTTTAAATTTTTGTTATTTATTTAAAACGGAATGCATGTTTGACCAAAACAAGTACTGGATAAACATTTACCGAGTTACGAAAAAAGGTACAGTGCACTCACTAGCTTATTTTAAGTCAGCACGTCGTACCAGGCTCCTAGAAGAAATTTAATCTAAAAGCAAAGTGATTATATTGCTTAAAATTATGTTTATATCGTTGGTAAGTGATTGTTTATTTAATCATTATTTTAAATATTTTAATTAAATGTGCTATGAGATATTTTTGATAAATCGGTAATTTAAAAAAAAAAGTGTAATAATCACAACGATACATTAAAAATACCTAAACTTCTTTCAGATTTCTGTGCTCTTTATCCTGAACTTGTCAAGAAATTTTGTAAGGGCAATGTCAATTAGACATGCTACACGCCCTACTGAAACATTGGAAATACCTTATCAGTTCACCAATATGCCCACATACACTGAAAGTTCGCATATGGTAAAACTAAAACTAATGCCATTAAAAACAGGGGGAAAAGCTTTGCCGTCAATTCCTCGACGTGATGTTTTAGTGCTAGGTGTACCCATTACCACAGCTGTTTCAAAGGATTCACTTTTAACCAAAAAGCTTACAAGGAAAACGACATCGGGACACTACACAGAAAATTCTGCGTATATACCGGTTGGCACCAACAATAAATTGACTCTCAGGAACTACGATCAAGTAAATGCTCATTCCCAAAAAGTTACCTATGAACAATTGAAACAGCCAAGTAATCCTTCAATTCCAAAACCGAATAAATACATTAATAAAGAATATAATTCAAGTGAAGATCTACAACCAATGGAAACCAGCATTATTCTCAGACCTTTGTTCACTTACAGACAACTGCAAAGGCGAAAATATAGAAAGCCTATATCAAGAAAAAATTGGAAAGGTTATCCACCATACATTTGTCCATATGGATATCAACGGTATGGCAATTATTACGAGCATTTACCAATAGGTTATTTTCGCGAAACCGCCTCCGAAAGTTATCCTCGATACTTCACGAACTATTACACCGACGCTGAGTTTCCTACTGTGGCCTGAGATTTTTAATATTTACTTAATTGTAGTTAGTTTATAGCTAAAAGTTAGTGCAGTTGTTAGTTTTATCGAACGTCAAGCCGAGGCATGTGCAACTTACGGCCCGCGAGCAGGATGCGACCCTCGACATGATTTTATCTGGCCCGAAAGAACTTTTCCAAATCTCACTGAACCGGCCGCCTAGCCACCTAAGGCTGGAAACAATTTTTTATTCATGTTTTTAACATTTGATTACTTTTTTTTATTCAATAAAATACTTGTTTTATAGCAGGGATGGCCAACTAGTTTGTCGCGATCGATTTTTTATATAAAATGGTAGTCGCATGCTATCCATCAAATCCTTGAATTAACTCCGAGGAAAACCGGCTTGTACAAGGTACAAGGAGATCGTTTCCGCGTTTTAATCCGAGTCCGTTGAAATTATTTTTAAAAACCTTGCACCGTTTTACTCGCAAAGGATGCGCGCATGAGAATTTTTCTTTGTCCGGGACATTCTTCGCCCACAATCCTTCGCCTCCACAATTCTTCGCCCACAATTCTTCGCCTACACAATTCTTCGCCGCTACAATTTTTCGCCGCATACAAGCATATCACAAATTTTGTTTGTAAATGTGATTGTTTTTATTTACGTACGTAATTTTTAAAGATTATTTTACATTAGGTGAGGTTAGGTTAAGTTAGGTTAGGTTAATTTAATTTTTATTCGTTCGATAATAACATCAACAAGATTAAAAATCTCAACATACGCTATTTTTGTAGCAATTTTTAAACATAATATTAAAAGAAGAAGTATTAATATACAAGAAACAACTTTAGGCTAATGTAAAATAATCTGTAAATATTACGTTATAAATAAAAACAATCACATTTACAAATAAAATTTGTGATATGCTTGTATGCGGCGAAAAATTATGGCGGCGAAGAATTGTGGCGGCGAAGAATTGTGTAGGCGAAGAATTGTGGGCGAAGAATTGTGGAGGCGAAGAATTGTGGGCGAAGAACTGTGGGCGAAGAATTGTGGGCAAAGAATGTTCCTAGACCCGATTTTTTTTCCGCATGACCATCGCGACTGCAAAATTGACTATTTTGAAGCATCATTTTCGGGCGGCTGACCTAAAAAGGATACAAAAAACAGCATTTACACATCGCATCGCCAAATACGGCTATTCTTTAGCTACAATTCAAGACCAAACAGACAAAATGTCGGATAAAATTCTGAGGAAAATACTGCTTAAATTGTTGCAGTGATCTACAGAAATGTGCTTCGCGTTTGACTTGTTTTTTATAGCTGTTTTATTGTAATGACTTTTCAGTTAAGTAAAAAAAACACAAATAAAGATAGGTTGTTCCAATACGAGCCCCTAAAAAAAAAAGTCCGGTTCGCGGATGTATTTCAAATTCACTATCCGGCCCATGTTCTTGTCGAAGTTGCACATACCTGGTCTAGCCAGAGCTGGCGATACGGAAGTGCAGGGTGTGCACTGCACACGGCCCAGCGGGTAGTCCAGTGCTGGTGATATATTGTTATAATAAATTAAAAATTAAATTTGAAAAAATATTTATTTTTAATGAGTAAATAAAAGTAGTTTTTTGGCCCCAAATTTATTTTCGCACACAGCCCCGCAAACCCATGACCGGCTCTGGGTATAGCACCTACATATCTGAAATTGTGAGTTCATTACTGCTTATGTATATGTATGTAAATCATAAGGCCCGTTAAATATAAGTTTTACAATTTATTGTTAACTGTTAGGAAAAGTGTTTAATGTTATTGCGATAATTTAAGTTTTGTGGCAATTTCTGTTTTAGATGAAATAGCATTGACTCCATCCATTTTTTTATTGCACTACACCTAGTGTTTGGGATATGTAGGTTATTAAGATATAGAGTCGTCCAAATAAGAGATAAGTTGCACATTTTGGGGACTCACATGAAACTGAATCTAAATTGGTGTATATTCTTGTGATTGTCAAATTTTTTAAATATACTGATTTGGCCACTAAATGACTTTCGCCATGCAATGTGTATAAAAAGCTTTATGCAAGTCTTTAGAAATGTAAACAACCGCAGCGTCCTTAAAAAAATAATTTCTTTGCTTATTAAAATATGTACAAGGAAGTTAAAACAAACTATATTTTGTATAAACATAAACTTAATAACACATTGAACCTACTAAAACAATTGTAGGAGTCACATAAAAGCCAAATTTTCAATATTTAGTTTTGTTTTATAATTTCAGTAATTAAAATACATATTACAAAATAATCTAATGAAGATTTATTATACACAAGGACTACATTTTTACGTTAACTAAATATTTTTATCTATTACCATTTTTTAATATTTTTTTATTAACGGTGAAACTTAAATACCCTAAATACTAGTTAACATTTGAAAAATTAACTGAATGCACGCACTTTGTAAGCCAGGTACTGCTCACTTAGCGACAGAATTCCGTTCCCACGACTTAAGGCTCCCCCAGACAGACGCGTTATACCGCTCGGTACGATACAATCGGTATGGGGATTACCCTTACAAGATTACCCAAAAAGAATCAAACTTATTTCGGACATACAAATTAAACCCCCTTGTCATTGCTAAACAAGTATATCGCGCTCATCATTAGTGTGGGCACTTCCATATGCCGCAATCTTATTAAGATATCGTCCCGAATCGTACCGTACCGCCTCTGTCTGGGGGAGCCTTTAATCGTAGAACAAATTGGTCGGTAAGCGAGTAACTTGTTCGAATTTATTTAGAAAATATTAAAAACAAATTTCAACTTAAAAATGTTGTTGTAATTTTTATTTATCAGTGCAAATTACAATTTACATTATGAAAAAAGATAGAAAAAGCATGGATATTAGTAGGTCCTTAAGTAAGGAGTACCTGTACCGTTTCTGAGGCTCTGTCGATAACTAATTTTGAAGGGCTTGTAAAAAACTGCTGTAAATAAATTATTTTTGTAATTAAAAAAATTATTTTTGCTATAGTTTACTATAAAATTATAAATGTCTAATATAAAATTTAATGTATGTGTTACAATAAATATTTTAATTTGCTATAAAAAAATAAACCAAGTTTATAAAAAGTAAAATCTTTGCAATACATAACAATACGGACAGTGTGATCCGGGTATTCGTTTAGTGTTCAACTCTGAAAACAGTGAAGTTACTTTATATCCATCCAATCTTCCACATAATCACAATAATATTTCAAACTTATTTAAACATAAGTTAAGTGATGCCATTAAAGGTTAAATCAAAAGACTGTTTTAAAACGATACCAGAATTAAACCAAAAAAACATTAGAACGTCTGGCTGAAAAACGATTTAAATTGCCCACAAAAATAGTTTTTTTTTAAATTGTAGTACATAATAAACTGGAGCAGTGGAGCAATCAAAATTATTTGCTCCGGGCTTTGCTCCTGCTCTGGGCAAAAACCCATTGCTCCACTACTCCGTGCTCCAGCTCCGTGCTCCGCTCCAAACCCCTATCAGAAACAACAGAAGATTTTAAATTCGTCTTTTGTTATTGTATGGAATAATACAATATGTGAGTTCTATTGAACTTTATTATTATATAAAGGAATCAGCGTTACGCTGTACAACGTGCTACTAATGGCTACTATCATCGTACACCTGGTGTCCACCATCCGCCCTAAGGGTAGGCATGCATTTATAATTTACCTCCTAGCGCCATCTCTCTATCCTCACAACATCTTTAACTCCTTAAAGAGTGATGTTACCAAAATACTTGAAAACCTGACCTAACCTGGCCTAACCCAACCTAACTTATCCTAACTTGACCTAAGCTAACCTGACTTAAATTTTTTTTAAAGCAAAAATATAAAAATTCACGGATTTTTCGATTTTTTTTTTAAACAAATTTCATTATTTTAATAGTCTTTATTAATTATGTAAAGTGTTTCTAAAGTCTTATAGCAAACTAATTATTTTTGCAGTATAATTTTCTAAATTTTAAATGAGTGGTGGGGGTAGTTGCTCAAATTAGTGCAGACTACTTATGATGATACGTTTTCCTGAACAGGTTTGACGGGTGATAATTAATTGCAGGTTATAACAGCACCACTATCATCTCCATCGGTACACTAACTTAATTATTCTAACTTATTATATTTCTACAAAATAATGTCTCATAGGATCGTTAAAAGTTTTATTCCGCACGATACAAGCCCGCCCGTGTCAAACACGGGCATGCACAAAACGACCGGATCGCATGCCCGTGTCAGACGGGTAGATATGTGCCTTAAGGGGTTATTCATAATAATTCTGTTTTCAAATTTTCTTGGAATTTTGTTTGGTACTCCTTTAAGTTCGGAGCCTAGGTCTGGGGCCCGCAAAACCGGTGTCTGAGCCTGCCCTGTGTTAACGCATCATCTTCTTAACGACCTCACAGCTTTAAACTTCAATATACGCTCAAAAACCAAAATTTACAAAATCCTGTGAGAATTTATCACGTTTTTAAACCTATATCTACAAAAAGATTTGTGAACGACAGCTGTTTGTAAACTGAATATTTAATCAAGTGTTAACAGCTTCTGGTAAATAAATTAACACAAGAAGAAACACGATAATAAGCAAATATAAATATGCCCGTAACACTCTTCTAACAAAATTAGTTCATATAAATAGCATTGTTAAATGTAATAACGGCGTTTTAGAGTTAACGTGGATATGTAAAAGTTCAGTGAACCAAAAAGTCGGTCCCTTAGTATCACAACAATACAAATGAGTTTTTGGAATACACACTGTAAGAATTTCTATTTGTAATTACATTTTAGTGAAATAATTTGTGTAATTAAAGTAATGATAGTAATAAAGGTATACTTCAGTAAGTATTAAATTTAGTTGGGTATTTAAGGTACAAGATTATACGAACGATAATCATACATTTGAAATTTATAATTAATATATTTTACAGGATACAACATTAGAAATAAAAGAAGTCGGTAGATTCAACAAAATATTATAATTATTCATAAAATAAAACATGGTGGTAAGTATTTATTAATTTCTAAAACAGTTAACTTTTTTTTAATAAAATCAGCCAGTAAAACAGAAATAATTTTGTAAAAGTGTTTCTTAAATGTAATACTCTAAATCCGTTATTTTTGGTTACCCTGAATTCTCCACCAAATAATCTAAAATAATTTATACATATAAAGTATTGACATGAACGTTTACTTTACAAACAATATAAAGGGTATTTAAAATACTAGTTTAAAGATGGGTATTCAGCTTATTTTAATAGCTAGAGAATAGGTTTAAATTTGGCAAAGTTACTAAATTCGGTGCTTATTAATAATTCAAAGAGAAATTAAAAATATCTCAAACGGTATACACGTAGATATACAAGAAAATTAGAAGAAACCGGAAAATATATTTTTTATAAAATCGTGTTTATCTTCTTTGGACTATAAAATATTTCAAATGCCTAAACAACTTTTTAAGACAAATCGGTGGTAATCGCTAATTTTTCCCAAGTCTATTCGTTTTTGTTTTATGACAATCAATTTTATTTTTTCTTATTGGCGCAATTTTTGCTATGTATACAGGGTGTCGCAGATTACATTTCCAGCATGGGGATATCGCTTATTACAAGAGATACAGGTTTATTTAAATTAGATGAATCATTCCTAAGTATGTATGAGAGGAGCTACAATCAATTTTTAAAAGTACAACAAATTTCTTACTTTAGATGTAGAGCAAAAAATATGAAAATGTTGAATTCTTTTTTCTTTCATAACTTTTTTGTTTTATTCATTAGATCAATTTTATTAGAAGATACTTTCTTAAGATACTTTTTAATGTAGAATGTAACTATTATTTTTTTATCACTAACCCCTAATTTCATTTTTTCTTATGAGCTATGGAACAGTTAAATAAGTTTTTTTTACTTGCTATATCTATTTTGATAAATAAATCACAAATTGAAGTATAATCGCATTTTACCAATCACTTATCAACTTATTTTGGGAAAAAACTACTAATTAAATGTCAAATGAAGTTACCATTAATTTGTCTGCGGTATCATTTATTAGAATTGTTTAGTATTGTTGTGTAATTCGATAGTCTTTGTAGCAAATTTGTTATCAAATAATTATGGGCACATTTACATGTTATGAAAAATTTGACATGTTACATTCTTTGCTATAGAAACTGTGTAAAAACAGACAATTCTAACTCTTCATTGAGTTGTTGGATTTTTGGTTGGTTTCTCAAATAAACCATATTCTTTTAAATTTATTTCCAAATTTCTGTAATTACGCGCGCTAGTTGTCTTCTCTCCGGATACAGCTCAGCTCAGCTTCTACACAGTTTTTAAGGCAAAGAAGAATGTAGTATCTCAACATGTCAATTTTTTTGTTATTTTTAAATGTAGCCATAATTATAACAATTATTACAAGAACTATCGAATGACACAAGAATACTATAAAATTCTAATAAATGATACCGCAGACAATACTGTCATTTGAAATTTTCTTAGTTGTCTGTTTTTATTTATATAGATAGCTTGATTAGTGATTGGTAAAATACGATTTTTCTTGATTTTGTGACTTCTTATAAAAATAGATATAGTAAGTAATATGTCATTAAAAAGAGAAAAAAAAAACACATTTAATTGTTCCATAGTCAACTGCGCGGCCCATAAGAAAAAGAAATTAGGGGTAATATCTCAAAAATGGTAATTGATAAAAAAATCTAAGATAATAGTTACATTCTCCATTAAAAAGTATTTCAAGAAAGTACTTATAAAATTGATTTAATGATAAAGACGAAAAAGTTAGGAGACAAAACAAAATTCAACATTTTTATATTTTTTGCTATAACATCTGAAGCACGAAGAATTTTGTACTTTTAAGAATTGATTGTGGCTCCTCTCATACTTGGGAATAATTCATCTAATTAAGAAAACCTGTATCTCTTATAATAAGCGAGATCACCATGCTGGAAATGTTATCTGGGAAACCGTGTATAATCAAATAAAATATTTTTATAATTGAATTGGTAATTACTATCCGAATCTACTTTAAAAAGTAACTTGGGCAATTTTTTTAATTATTTAAAATATTTTATACTACAAAGGAGTTACACACAATTTCAAAAATTGTTGTTTTCTATTTTTCCTAATTTATTCAGATACCGTTTAAGATATGTATTTCCAATTTCTCTTGGGATTATTAATTTCTTTTTTTTAAATAAATATTTTAATTTTCACAACTGGCCCTAAGACGACCATCAAGCAAAACTGATTAGAGGAAATAAGTGACGAAATTGGAGTGGCTAGTGGCTACCCATTGGCGCCTTCTTCCTGTTACGATTATTTAGACAATTTCTATTACATTACAGCATTACACTCTGTCTCTTTTGGAATTATTAATGAGCACCGAATTTTGGAGCTTTTCCAAATTTAATCCTATACTCAAACTACTATAATAAGCGAGATCCCCATCCTTTAACTTGAATTTTAAACACCCTGTTGTCCTGTTGACCCTGTGTATACCAAGAGTATTACAAATAACGCGGTATAAAAGGAAAAAAAAACTACAAACTATTTAACAGCTCTACAACGAAAATATTAAACAATTCGAAATATTATAAACGCTGTTAGATGTAAGCCAAAAGGATGAATTAAATTTTAAAAGAAAAAATGCGTCTTATTGAACAACAAATAAAGATACTTTATCAAGGTGTTCTTTTTTAGTTTCAGACGGTTGGAACAGTGACAGCACTTGTGTTTATGTGCCTTGTAGCAATATCGTTTCCGGTCCGTCGTCCGAAAAAAGAGGCCTCTTCTAAAATGGACAACTTTAAACGAACAAGAAGAGACATATTTGCAGGAGACGACGACACCTTTTCATTTGATATTGGAGACATTCAGCCTCTGTATCACCGCGAAAAACCTGCCAACTTAAATTTTGGAGATATTTATCCACATCAACCAAAAAATCCCACCAACTACCCAACTTCTAAGAATGCTTATCAAAATTATCCTAATGCGCAGAATGTTTATCCAAATTCGCAATCTGTTTATCCAAATTCACAAAATACTTATCCCAACTCACAGAATGCTTATCCAAATTCACAAAATACTTATCCCTATTCACAGAATGCTTATCCAAATTCGCAGAATGCTTATGCAAATTCTATGAATACTTATCAAAATCGTATTATGGGTTACCCAAATTCTATTAATTTTCCATCCAATTCCAGAAATGGTTATTCAAATTTTCCTAATACCTACACAAGTTTCCAAAATAGATATCCTTATTCAGCTCACAGAAGTAATTATCCTGGTTCTATAAATATTTATCCAAACTCCCTAATCGCTCATCCAAATTTTGGAAATATTTATCCAAATTCAAATAACGCATATCGTCAAAAACGTTCAGCATTAACAAATCCAGTTGATAAAATACGTTCATCGCAAGCTGATGTAAAACAGGAATTAAAAATGGCATCCGATAAAGAAAATCATAATCAAATGTCAACTAAAAATTATTTTGCAAAATCGTTTGTCAATCATAAAATGAAAATTCGACTAGGGAAGAATTTAAAATTAAATACTAAGAGCAAACGCTTAGATGGTACTAAAAAAAAACTTTCACGTCACGAAAATGACTCTAGTTGGTCATCACAAGGTTTCAACAGTTTTTTTAAATATCTCCCAAGTATAGCAATGCCACAACATCGAAAACAATTTCATCCAAGTCCTGTTTTCTAACATTTATAAAACAATTCACTTCAGCTAAAAATGTGATGCAAAGCTTTAAAGAGGGCATATGATTATATTATTGAGGACAGCCAACCCTTTGTTTATTTTTCACACCTTATGCAAAAATTTGTGTATTATGAAATTACATTTAGATCCCCAAATTAGGTAAATGTGGATCAATTATATTTGTTTTTTATTTAAATATATAACTTATGTACGTTTAATGATCATTTGTTATATCATACGCTTGCATTCAGATAGAAATTTTCTTTTCGACCGATGTACGATTTGATAGGATTATGCCTTATTAGGCCTCTACTCACCAACCAATTTGTCTAGACAACCGACCGACCATTCCGATAAATTGTTTAATGTGCAGTCTGTCACCCGACCAACACGACAGTTGGAACGGTCGGTGGCCAGACCATCCAACAAGCCAACCGCCCCACCACATTCCTCTAGATAAGGACTATTAAAGAAAATTTAACGCTATTTATAAATTTGTTATCCACAAAATTGCATCAGAGCCAAAATAGTAAAAAAAGTTATGACGTTTATGCTGTGTTGGTTGGACTGGTCGGGAGATGTGTAGACAACGCCCGACACGGAGCTCCCGACGGTCGGCCCCGACAAGTTTGGTAATGAGTAAAGGCCTATATTGTCTACAACCAAAATTATCTTGAAAAGTCACAAGAATCAAATTTTAGTCGCATGGACAGTAGTTTTTTTATTTGAGTACTCCCAGAACATAATTGTGACAATATGAAAAACCGGTTAGTTGTACAAAGATCATTTTTAATCGATTGTCAGTTCTAAGAAACAAAACAGTTTTTGGAATGAACATGCAAAAAGCTTACTTTTTCTATTATTATTAGATAATAGGTTGTTTGTTTATCTACTTATTGTAATACTCAAAACTCTTATATTGTAGATAAAAAGCATAAGAAGTACATAAAAAGGCATTTTCTACTTCAAAATTTAGTCATTTATGTATTATAATGAAACCAATCACTTTAAAAATACGCGCTCTATTAGCGACATCTCTGTAAACTATTATTTAAGTTGCTTGACGTTAGAGTGCGCCAATTTCACGATTACTGTAGGGTACCCTAGATTGCTGTAATACCTGTAGCAGTATTGTTAAATAACAGATATTGTTGACTACATGACATAATACTAGGTAAATTGCTATAATTGTTAGATTTCAGTACGTTGTGTATTTAACTTGTCAAAAATACGTGTTGTTCAATAATAATATTTATAGGTTAGACACTCAAGAAATGGTGCTAACAAGTGCACCTTGTAGGTTTATAAACCTCAGTGCTAAGTTAAGATTTCCTTTGATAAGGTTTCGTTATGGGGGTTCGCGTGAAACTAGCGAAAAAGTTCAGATAATCCATTCATCGATTCCTACTACCCCAGCCTCCACTGCAACAGTTAAATCTAGTGCCACCATCTCAACAGACCCCATTTTTGATTTTCAGCTACCAAGCAGATTAAAACGCAAGCCTTTGAGTGACGAAGAAATAGATTATATTAACAGAGGAGGTCCAGATTTAGATAATACATATGATTAAATTTTATTTATAACTGAGGCTTGACATTAAAATGTGTTACTTAATTATTTATAATTTGAATTAGATTTAATATGTGAAGAATCAGTTTTAGAAAGAACAATGAATATATGTAATATAGGACCAGTTTGTTAATTGTTTATGTGATGCAGAGTTTGATTAATAAATATGTTATTTTAAAATTGTACATTTTATGGGTTAACTAAAAACAACAAAATTTATCTACTACTAATAATACTAAATCTGTAACACTGGTACCCAAACACTTTCAAATTAATTTAATATAGTTGTTTGTGATTAATAAATATATGTCCATAAATCTGGTCACTTTTAAATACAGTGTTCCAACTTTTAGTTAAAATGGATGTCTCGTTTATAATAAAGTTTTAAAAAAATTACAAATATGCAGTTTTACAAGACAAATTCAAAACTATTTACAAATATTTTCTACCATTATCAGTTTTATCTCCGAAGGCAGTGACGCAGTAGCTATCGTGGAGCAGTTAGAGCGAACTGCTCCGGGCGCAAAATTAGAAAGGGCGAAATAAAAATTTATAAAAACATTTGTATTAAAAAAGATTTTATACACCTAAGCCTGTAAAAATGTATGATGATTGCTAAGAATGTTTAAAATAACAACTATAGGCAGTAGGCACTCACTACACGTATAACAAGTTGTGCTTTACAGCAAAGAAGTAACATGTATACGGCGAATTCCACAAGCGCATATTAACTAACATCGGCGCAGAATAGAGGCAAATTTTTGGAGATTTTTTAGCAAACCTTAATATTTAACGCTTCATATTACCTTTGTTTACTTTGTGAAGTGTAAGAATTTCAAGTTTGATTCTTGAATAAATATAAACAATGTTTGAAAGTCGAGGTGTTTATAAAGAAAATGGATTTAAAAACTAATCAGTTAACGGTTAGATTTGAATCCGTTCGACAATTATGTACACTTTTTAAGTGCTTATCACCTACATATTATCTCGTCGCGTCATTTGGCATATCCCACCGACATTTCACCTAGTTTTGGACCTCAACTGCTTCGATTTAAAATATGTTTTTATGCTCAATTAAAAGAAATTACTTCTATATGCGAAGTTGCTGAACTACTTTTAATTCACACCGCAGCCTCAAGAAGCTTCTCCGACATTATTGCAGCATGTCTCATTTTTTACCGGTGACGGCAGCGACCGCAAAACAAAGTTTTTCAAAAATAAAATAAATCAAAACTTATTTAATAAGCAACATTTCACAACACCGTCTTTACTCTTTGGCTTCTATAACGTTTAAAAAAACAATAGCTTGTCAACTTGATCTGGAGGTAGTGATTGACTGATTTGCAAACGATAAAGTGAGAAAAAAACAATTTTGAAGTTTTTTTTATGTGTAATTTAAACATGCATACATTTTATCAATACGGTTTATAAAATATTTATTAAATATTAGTAAGTACTCCGTACTTAAAAAATTATGTTTCGCTTTATTATTATATTTGTATTAGATAAAATGTACCACAGTAGTTGCAATGATACGTAAATAAAACGACAAAAATATCCTTTTAAGGTTATAGTCCTAGATAAGTTGTAGTTATGCAAGTGCATGAAAATGTAGTTAGGTTTAGTAGATGCGAGACACATTTTGATTTCAAAAATTATGTTCAAATGATAAAATGAAGGCTAACTTGAACATCGGAATTAGAATTGTACGGTAACATTTTTAGATGAAATGATGGATTTTGAATGGGCTGCCAATTTTCCTGATTTATACAAAGCTTGTACTTTATTTAATCTTACACATTTAAGTAACCCTATACGTTTCTGTTATAAACCTGTTACAAAAATTAAGCAAGAAGGGCCTCAATGTGGTATAGTTGCATTAGCCATGTGCATGCAAGAACCAACCAAAGACACAGTTCATAAATTACAAACACAGGCTCAAGAACTCGGTTACACGTATAATGGAGAAATTTTTAGTGCAAAATATATGAGTGAGTTAGCTCAGTTGAATATTAATTCTAAAATTAGTTTACACTCAGGTCAACTACATTCAGAAACAGTTAAAGATTTTCTTTTATCAGGTGGATTAATTCTTGTGCCGTATCCTTTCTTTACAAGCACTTCTTTAAGACTCCAATGAAAATTTCCTAAGCTTTAATAGTTATGATACAGACAAAAATCATGCTCCATGCTTAAATCAAGGGCACAAAGCTCACTGGGCTTTACTTTCTGGTATTATAGTGACCGAAAATGGAGATTACGTCACTGCCTATCATGGTAAATCTAATAATGTAGCCATATGGAAACTCTCAGAATTGGCTGAAAGCAATGCACAACTAATACAGTTTTCACCAGATAGGAAACTTCACCAAGTGCAATATATGTTACCAAATGGAGGTATATCTGGCCCGTATGGACTACAAAATAAAGCTGTGTTTGTACACCCAGCAAAAAATGATGTTGACAATAATAAAAAATGACATATCATCAAATTATTTAATTCATCATATTGTTAAACAATTATTATAATGTTATATATATTTGTGCAATAAATTAATAAATATGAACCTTAGAAAATTTTAATTTGTTTTATACCTGACTGTTTTCATCAAAAACAGTAGCAAAATTATCAAAGAAGTATGCTGATATAAAATTTGAATTTTTGTCATAAGTTTGTACATAATACAGTAATTACAACCAAATAATTGTTTAAAAATAAAAACCTGAATAGCATTTTTTTATCTAGTAGCTATACAGAAAATCTTCACAGTATTCCTTAAATAAATGTATTTATTACAGCATTTACACCGTTTTTCATTTCACCTACATAATTTAAGTGGCCTAGTGGCGTACGATCCAATTCTTCTAAAGGTAAACAAGGAAGTGTTTAAAGCCGGATGAGATTATAGTTCACATAACTTATTCATTTATTAATGCATTATTTAACAATTACTTATAACTAAAATATGTTAAGTTATTGCAGTAATATGTGTTCGGGCAGTGTTGATTCTAAATTCATAAAATTTCCTTTGACGAGGACTTAACCTAAAAAATGTCGAGAATTTTGGGCCCCAAAATGGCCAGAGCGGAAGCATTATGTAATCAATCGTTGTTGGAAGCAGGGGATCGACCACTGGAACGGCCATTAGCCGAACCAGGTGATGTAAAAACTCAATTTGTTACTCGTGAAGGCACCTATCGCCTTATGACTCTTAGTGAGTACTCGAGATCTAATCGTGTGGGATATCAACCTCAGGGACAGTCGCAGCCCCAAGTTCGTGTTTCACTAGTTTCATTACCTGATCAAGGAGAGCGTATTTGTTTTAATTATGGCAGAGAACTTTATGTATATGTGTATAAAGGTATCAAGAAAGCTGTAGATCTGACGAAACCTTTGGATAAAAAGGTCTATAAAGGTACTAATCCCACTTGTCATGCATTCAACATTGTATCAGCTACAGCTGAGAGCTTGAGTTTATTAATTGGCTTCAGCACTGGTCAAATACAGCTTATAGACCCCATGAAAAAAGAATTAAATAAACTGTATAACGAAGAACGACTCATTGATAAAAGTCGAGTGACTTGCCTTTGTTGGGTGCCAGGAAGTCGTTCCCTGTTTTTAGCTGGTCATGCCTCAGGTCAGCTATATGTATATAACGAAGAGTTGCCCTGTGGTTCTACTGCTCCCCATTATCAGCCTTTCAAAGCAGGTGAAGGTTTTACTGTTAGCACTTGCAAAACAAAGTCTACCCGTAATCCTTTATTTCGGTGGTTGTTAGGAACTGGTGCTGCTATAAATGAAATAGCCTTTAGTCCAAATGGTACCCAACTTGCCATTGCATCGCAGGATGGTTTATTACGAGTGTTTCAATATGACAGTATGGAGTTACTTGGGGTTGCTAGATCGTACTTTGGAGGCCTATTATGTGTAGCTTGGTCTGGTGATGGACGATTAATTGCTGCTGGTGGAGAAGATGATCTTGTTACTGTCTGGTCACTTGACCAACGTAGAGTTGTCGCTCGAGCTCAGGGTCACCGTTCATGGGTATCTGCTGTAGCGTTTGATACATATTTGGAAATGGAGGCTTGTTACAGATTAGGATCAGTAGGCCATGATACGCAATTATGCCTGTGGGAGTTACCTGAAGATACTTTAGCACCATCACGTCCACGTGTTAAAAGAAGACCTGATCCTTTACAATTAGTTGGAACACCTAGCTGTCCTCGTTTAGATGAGTGTCCTGTTTTAGAACCGTTAGTATGTAAGAAAGTTGCTCATGAAAGACTTACTGCTCTCGTGTTTCGACCAGACTGTATTATTACGGCTTGTCAAGATGGATATGTGTATACATGGGCACGTCCCCCTACATGATTAATTTATTATAGTTGTGAAAATGGTTACGTGTATGTCCAAGCAGCCAACAGAAATAGATGAAAGTTCAAGAAATTATAAACAGAAAGTTATTTACTGTGAGTGTTTTCTGTATGTTAAAATTTCAAATTTTTTGCATGATTGAATTGCCAAGTTAGTCTTACAAAAAGTTTTATTAATTTTATAAGAACAAGTATTCTAAATCATTCCCAATAAAGTATTACTTTTTTAGATTTATATATTCAAAATATTGTAAGTACATTTATTATGCATGTCGTGTTAGATATTAAAATAAGCTATGAAATTAATCAGTGCAGTTTACATGAGTTTTTATTATGAAATATACATTTTAAAGAACTTTTTCTTTTAAGTTTATCTTATTTTACTTGATAGTTGTACAAAGAACATAAAGAAAATGAAATTTCTTAACAAAGCCGTTTTATAATAAATTGCAGTAGGTAATTTTTTTTTATTGGAGAAAGGTTATTTTTTAAATATACATAAATTGATTTAAAAATATATAGGGTGTTCTATTAAAAAAAAATTGACTAAGTGTATGAAGTTAAGCCAAATGGACCGACAAAAAAATCACCATGTATTTTTAAATCTTAACTAGTCAGCAATCACTATGGCACTATTTTCAGCTAAAATAGCAAAGGAATTCGTTCTGACATTGCTAAGTTGTTAAATTTTAATCCCGTTCCAGTCAATATTTTATTAAAAAATTTGGATAACTCAAAAACAATTGATTTTAAGTATATAAACCCTTTTACATTTTTGAAAGAAACTTTAATTTGGAATCTAAAAAACGCCAAATACCGGGTGATTCAGTTTGACTGTCGCACCCCTATAACTTTTTAATTATTGAAAATAACCCTAACAAACCTTACATTTTTGAAAACGGCGACATATTCTCTATTAAATGATGTGCATTTGTTATCTCTACGATGACGTTTGTCAAATCCGTGATAGGCAACTGTTTTTTTTTTTTTTTTTAATTACATAGTATACATGTTTTTGTTGATTTGGATAGAGAATTTAATTCTGAATCCGACCATGTATTAAAAAAGTATGCATCCATAAGAAATTTTCGAGAAAAATCAGTTCAAAGTTTATTCAAATCATAGCAAACAGTCTATTTAACATAACAAAAAACAATCAAATCTTAAAAATTATACAGCAGGGGTGGCCAAACTTTTAGACGTTAGGGGCTACTTTTGAGAGAAAGTGTATCCGCGGGCGACTACATTTTTTGTAAGGTACCTACGAATTGGTGTTTTTTAAGGTCTTTTTAAGTATTTGCAAATCGATGACTTTTTTTAGAAGATACTTACGAACTGCGTCTTTTTTTTATGAAATTTTAGATACGAAATGATGACGTTTTTTTCTAAAAGACAAACTGGTGAAGACATTTTACTATGACTACTATAAAATTACCTATAAATAACTATTTTCTAGCACTGGTTCTGAATTTTAAAAACTTCAAAAAAAAATCCAGGAAAAAAAGAAAATTATTGTTTTACAATTGTATTAAAATAAATTAAAAGCAAATTTCACAAAAACAAAACAAAAACAATAGAATTGTTTTAATTTGATGACACTTGGTAATGCATAGTTTTGACCAGTTTGTTAAAATTTGGCTCGTATGAACTTAAACTAATTCTTAAACACAATTCCAAATGTAGATCAGATAATTGTGACCTATGTTTAGTTTTTATCCCATTTATGAAGGAATATGCTAATCTTACAAATATGCAACAACTCTCCAAATATATGGATATTTATCCCTGCTTATTAATTTCCAGAAGCTTGCATTTGAAGCCATTGATTTTAAATGTGTATTTTGTGTATCTATTATTTGCAGAAAATAATTTTGAATTATTTTTTAAATTCGAATACGCTCTGAGTTTATCACTATAATTTGTCAATTTTTAAGTCAGCTTCACGGGCGACTTACAGATGCATTGCGGTCGACCAGTCGACCGCGGTCGACGTCTTGCCCACCCCTGTTATACAGTAACTATCAATGGAAATGTATTAAAAATTAATTTTTAATGAAAATAAAAACAAATAATAAACATCGACATAAAAAATTTGACTTCGAAACACAGTTGTTCTCTATTTGTAACTGCTGCTTTTTTGGTGGTGATATTAACTTAAATTTTTGTTTAAATTTATTAGTTCTGAATATTCATGTTTGCAAAAGTTTTTCAATTATATTCGTTTTCTGCAATTTAAAATCTTTAGATATTACGATATTACTCAGAAATACGTATATCGTATATAAAATATTTTATTCTTTTTTAAGTTTCAATTATGTCTTTGCCCTTCAATCTTGTGGGAATGACAGAAAATGAAGTTTACGAAGATTTGGAGAGATGTTTAGATGGTGTAGTAGAAATACCATCAGATGGGGGCTCAGATGTTTCTGATGACGAAGAAGAGTTGACTAGCAACCAAACTTGTGAGTTAAACATTGTGGACGAAGTCAAAGATTTGAATTTTGATAATGAATTTGATTCTGAAGATGACATGCCACTTTCTAGACTTGCAAAGATAAAGAGCATTGATAACTCAACAAGAAAATGGTCAAAGAATACAACAATCGATCGACCTCTTGTTTTACATCTTACGCTGGAGTGCCAGATTATATAAAAAATATGGACGCTTCGACTCCATACAAACTGTTTCAGTTATTTTTTACTGATGACCTAGTGCAACATCTTGTGTTTCACACTAATTTATATTGCCAGCAAAATATGAATAGGTATATTCCTACTAATCTCACCGAGATGAAAACATTTTTAGGGATAAATTTGCTAATGGGAATTAAATCGTTTCCCAGTTATAGAGATCATTGGTCCAGTGCACCTGATCTTCACGATCCGTACATTAGTAAATTAATGGCAGTGAAAAGATTTGGTTGGTTTCTTACCAATTTGCTTATAAATGATAATTCAGTTATGCCAAAAAAAAATGAAATAGGATATGACAAACTGTACAAAGTGCGACCTTACCTTTCATCATTATCAGAAACTTTTTCAAATTGCATGGCGCCCACTAGAGAAATTACTATTGATGAGTCTGATTAAATTTAAAGGCAGAAGTTCATTTAAACAATTTATGCCTCAAAAGCCCATTAAAAGAGCCGATAAAGTTTGGATGTTGGCAGATAATAATGGATACTGCCATAAATTTGAGATATACACAGAAAGATCACAACCGGGTAAAGTCGAAAAAAATTTAGGAGCAAGAGTTTTGTTGAAGCTCACGAATGAATTTAAAAATAAAAACCATTTGGTATATTTTGACCAGGGCATGAAACCGGTTAACCGGTATGTTTTGTCAGAAAAAGTGATTTTTAACCGAAACCGTTATTTTTAAAGGCAAAAAAATGGTAACCTTTAACTAAAATAATAAAAAACCGGTTTTTTTAACATCTTTTTTTAATAAAAATTACGATGAAAAATACAAAATTTGTAGTAGGTAAATGCGATTAGTTTACCAAAAGTCATTACTGAACTCTTGATTGTACATTTATTGAAAAAAAGTTAATCAAGTTACAACGGTAAACACAAGACTACTGTGATAAATCTTTTACCGTTTTGTATCATTTTTAATGCCCGGTAAAGTAAATTCATTAATAACGTACGATTTTAAAACAAAATTGTTCTGCGATTTTCTTAAAAATTTTGTTATGCAAGGGTATAAAAGTTTTAGTACGTTGAAAAGAGAAAGAAAGTCTTTCAAACCGCATAAAAAATATGTACGGTTCCATTAAAAAAAAACAACAAATATGGAGCCGTAACTCCTTAAAAAACAAAAGAAAACAAAAATTTGACATGACAATATTTTTGGAAATACTGTATCAAACAACTTTTATTTGATAATTCTTTTAAATAACAAAATAAGTGTAGGTGTCATAAGTGATGTCTGTATATGCGCGGTGGTCTAAAATTTGTACCACCTATTAATTAGGTTTAATTAGGTAATTGATTATTAAAATTGTTTTTTTATAGCAAACATTATATGTAAAGAACAGGAAAATAGTAAAATTCAATTTATTGGTAAAAATTTCAAATAAAATATTTCTGTCCTTTTAAGTCTTTTTGCATGACCTTTCCTGTCCTTGAAAGAGTTAAACATCATTTAAGTTTATGTAATAAATGACCATAACCTTTTGTTCGAAACTTTTTTGCTTAAGTTAAGTAAGTCCAAGCCGAGATAAACACTTATACATTGTTTTTTGTACACACTGTATTTGTTCAACATTAAAAAAAAAAACTGTAAAAAGGTAATTGATTTATTTAAAATAATTCTCTCAATACATAAAATGAATTTTGTATATAAATATGTAGTGTATAATTACTTATTTTGTATAACGAAGATATTAATAGAAAAATTACGTATAATTTCCATAAAACATTTTCTAACAAAATTCATTCAAAATGTTTTGCATCTGCTTCAGTCAAACGAATTAGGGAATCATACAGTGCTTCTGGTTCAGGAAATCTGTCTACCCAGGACTGAATTAAACCTTCTAATGTAGCATCATAACTTTGGAGCTGCACTTCTTCCCCAACTAACTTCGTATTAGACTGAACAAACATTTTTCTCGGTTGTTTATTGGCAAGAACAATAGCTCTCCAACTCAGCCAAGGTTCACTTACTTCTGAATATTGGTTAAAAAACTTCTGAGCAGCTTCCACGTCCCCCATTGACTTATATACTTGTAACTGCAAGAGGAAATTTCCTATTGCCTCACGCCCAGGGCCTTGTATAGCAAATCGATCAACAGTAATTAGCAAATCTCCAGGTTTTGGTTGTGTGACTTTAGCAACACCAGCTTGTATAAGAACTCTAGCTATCACAAAACGAGCTTCAGAATGTGCCTGCAACCAACCACGGCCGGGTTCCCACATCTCTAACGCACGCCCGGCACCAGCCCACACCATTGCCAGCCAATTTACATAAGTAATTAGTTCAGCGTTAGTGCCCTCATATCCAAATATAGATAATGCTGATGGTTCGAGACTTAAATAAAGACCTACAGCTTCTGCTCGACATTCTTCATATGCTGAACTCATAGGACCAAAACGACTATCATATGTATCTCCAGGTTCATAATAGGAAGATATTGGCAACCCGGTCAATGGGTTTACTAATAGCTTCGGAAAATTAAAGTTTCCGTCTGCTTCAAGTTTCAAAAGCTTGCCTGATCCATGTCCTAATAATTCATGTAGACCCACCTAGAATAAAAAATTACAAACATTGACAAAAAAATTTGCAAAATTTTAACATAAGACAGCCGATTTAGCCACCAAATGATGTTTGTTACACATGCGTGCAAGTAAAAAATATTAGACAATATAATTTTGGGCTACAGTCAGCGCCGATGAGAGGGTGGGGCAGGGAGGGCTCTGAGCCCCGGGCCCGGAGGTAATTTAAGGGCCCAGGAGTCCACAAAGTTTTTTAATTACTATGGTGTACCTATTAAATATTCATAATTCACAATTCGTTTTTTTTTAAATAAATTTTCAAATAATTTATTTACTTGGGGACCATGTAAATTTTTTCCCCGGGCCCGGCGAAGTCTCTGGCTACAGTTCCGTAATTCTCCCACTGGGTTGCTACAAACATATTGATACAAATAAATAAATAACAGAGTATTTATCTTATAGAGTGGGTACAACCTTCTCAGGTTTCCAAACAAATTAAGTTAGGTCTGGTTAATATACCTCAAAACTTAGCACTTTTTACTATCGTATCTATAAAATAATAGCAGCCGAGTAGAGGTGCAATACAAAATAGGCCCCTAGTTTAAAAAAGCCTGTCTTAAAAATACAGCAAAGAATCACTTCTACTGAAAAAAAGGCTGTACCTTATTTGCAAATTAAGTAAATAAGTATTGCTCCAAGCAGCCTACTAATTGTTATTTTTTAGCACGTTAAGCCCGGGTCGGGTGTAAGATGCAAAATTTGGGTCCCTGGGACAATTTTTTATTTTTTTTGTAATTTTAGTGTTATGCCTTAATATGAGTTATGGTAGCTGCGATTTTAAAAAATAATGTTTCTTATAGTATTTTTTTGAGATTCCGTTTGAGACACCATACTTATGTCTCGCCATCTAGTGTCCACTTGGATTTGTCATCCTATGTTCCACAGAACATAATTTCTTTCATATATTTCGAGGAATTTACTTTTTTTCCCACACTCCATTTACCCTTCATTGACTTTTTACAAACTTCACTCAGTTGTGTCAAATTTGCATTAAAAAACAATCACATTGTACAAGTTGCCTAGCAAAAGTTAAAAGGTTTTTTACTTTAAGTCTCATTCTCATTAATCAAATTACTTGACTTCAAGTTCATGCCCATATTTTGACAAGTTTATTGAAGCCAGCAGTAACTTGACTTTACTTGAATTGAAGTAACTTGACTTTACTTGAATTCAAGTAACTTGACTTTACTTGAATTCAAGTAACTTGACTTTACTTGAATTCAAGTAACTTGACTAATGAGAAAGAGGCTTTACTTGAAACTTGAAGGTACTTCAAGGTCAGCTTCAATTTAACTAAATATCAGATATACATGGTCAAGCGCTTTTAAGTTACTGAATTCAAGTATTTTGACCAGTAAGAACGAAGCTTTATAGTTTAAAATAAAAATCAACTCAATTATCATAGCAACCAATTAAATAGTTGAATACCCTAGAACCAATTTAAAGCATCCTTCTAAAATGGCTAAAAATTCAATTAAAAAATTGCAACTTCTCTCATACTTAACTACAAAAATTAATCACTCTTTAATAGGTTACAATCGAACTATTTTTTTTTCTTAAAATTTGTTGATATTACGTTTGGCAAAAAATTAAATGTGCTTGGAAAAAATTAAGATATAAATATTGTCAATTGCACTATAAATTCAAAACACTTCCACTACCTACTGCATTACCTGTAATTCAAAGGCAGGAATTCGAAAAGATTGCAATAGTCCATCATCTGCTTCACTTAAGAATGGAGTGTGAGCCTGTTGATAACTAGCTGGAATAACATTTCCTAACGATACGTTTTTGAATCCTTCTGACTGACGAATTTCATCATCTACAACAAAAATTGTACACGAACGATATTATAATTCCACATATACCTACAATTAGGAATGTTGATTCCAGCTGGAATACCACTACCAGAGAAAGTTAAAACATCCAAAGATGTAAAATCAGGTCTCAAGAAATGATCTTTTTCAAATCCTTTCGGCCAAGGCAATAAATTTAACAAATCTTCAGCTTTATCTACCAATGCACTAAATTTAGAAGACATAGCCCGGTTTACGGCAGCAACAAACCCTTCAAATTCCCCACGAACTCCAGCAGGATCTCTGTATGTTTCAATAAATCCAATGTATGTTTCTACGGCAGGACTTTTATCCTTAATCCAAAAACTTGAGCCCTGTTTGTGTTCATTTAATGACCCGGTGGTGAAAGATCGAGCATAGGAACGTAACATGTCAGCTTCTGTTGAATTAGCTGCATATGGGACTGCCTTTTCTAGAGATTGCGCCACTTTTCCCATTATCGGTGAATAATCCCCTTTAGTTAAACGATATATGTATCCATCTGCTTCATGTCTTTGCAGCTCTCCACATTCTTCACCAGCTAAACGAATTTCATATTCTACCTATCAATAACAAAACTATTTAGAATACAGAAAACGTATTAATTCATGGGGAACAAGTTAATACGCATCTACTTTTTGGCCTACTATTTACTGTTTTAATTCTATCAAATATCGCATTTTTACGTTTAAATTATCAATAAAATAACAGTAATTCGAGAAATGTAAGTTTTCGACACAAATATTCTCTCAATATTTCTACATCACTAGTAAATTATCTATAATTAAAAAATTCAGAAAATAACTTCTATTTGATTATGTAAATGGCAAGCACCCACAAAATAAAAGTTGTTTGTTGTAAAACAAAAACGAATTGACCTAAAAAAAATTATTGATTACCATCCGATTCGGCTCAAAAAGTTGTTAAGGCAATGTTTTTACACATTAGAAATATTTTATATTCCAAAGGAGTTGGGACAATTTTGAAAAATCGTATTTTGTTTTTTCCCAACTTTATCGGATGCCGTTTGGGATATTTCCAATTTCTTTTTGGATTATTAAGGATCATAAAATTTGGCAACTTTGCCAAATTTAAACCTACTCTAGCTATTATTATAAGAAAGATTCCCATGTTAAACTTGAATTTCAAACACCCTGTACTCATTAATTTAATACTTTCAAAATTAATATTACCTGGCAACGATCTGTTTTTTTTTGCTTATCATTATTTCATATACAGGGTGTAGACTCGGATCACGCAACATAGCGAATTCAATGGTAAAATTTTAAAAGTCGAATTCTTGCTCCGCTAATTATTTTAGAAAAAAAGTGCAAATACGTTTTTTGTAGAGAAAAAAATTCTGTATCCATAAATGTAATCAATATTACTTTTTCATGTTCCAATAACTGAAAATTATGCAAATTAAAAAACGCGTTTGGACAGAAATCTGTAGTGCCTTGGAATTATGGTATGACAACTGCCCAGCCTAATGTCACTTATACTGTCACTTTGACGCGAAATTCATTCTTAATTATCCTTTATATTTTATCAAACATGTATTTTACACAATTAGTTATGTTTTCATTGCAAGATATAATAAAAATGATAATTAAGAATAAACTTCAAACGTCAAAGTGACAGTAAGTGTTAGTAAGATGGGCAGTTGTCGTAGCATAATTCCAAGGCACTACAGATTTTCGCGAAAACGCGTTTTTTAAATTGCTTATTTTTCTGTTTTTGGAAAACGAAAAAGTAATATTGATTACATTTATGGATACAGAATTTTTTTCTCTACAAAAAACGTATTTGCACTTTTTTTCTAAAATAATTAGCGGAGCAAGAATTCGACTTTTAAAATTTTACCATTGAAATTGCTATGTTGCGTGATCCGAGTCTACACCCTGTATAATATACTCAAAAATAATTACCAAACTGCTGATATACTATATTAGAATAAATTAAGATAACTAAATATTTACATTTTACTTTTAAAAATAAGGGACAATTATACAAAACATAAAAATTTGACAGGAAATAAGAAACATTTTTGAAGACTCCATGAAAAAATATCTTGCTTTAGAGCACGACATTTTATACTTTGCTTATCACTGAACTAAGCATAAACAGGCGCAATTTTAAACTCATATTGACATTCATACTTTTATCAACATAAGCAATTGTATCTTAAAATGTAAACAATAAGTGTTATAAAAGATATGAAATAAAAACATTTTATAACGTACCTTCCCATTATGTTCGACTTTAAAACAACGAGTGTTGTAACACTCGAGCTTCTGAGTTTTAGCCCAAGCTTGTACACGATCATTGTCTGCTACAGTACAATTAGATGATAAATATGTTGTACAACCTTGAGGAGCATAACCCAAACATGTACGACCTGGACTTAGATCATAAAATCTTTCATGCCATTTTTCCCATAAAGGTTGCAATTGGGTCCATATGGGATTTAATTTTAATAATCCTTCCAAACGTGCTGCTTCAATTCCTGGAATAAATTTAGTATCCCCGAATCCCTAGCAAGATAAAGGTAAGTGTGTTTCAAAGACTTGATTATGAACTACGAACCTTGTAGTTACCAGAATTCGTAAAAACACCAGCTGTATAAACTAATACTGCTGTTACTTCTTCTTCTGTAAAACCTGCTTTTAAAGCTGTAGCCTTAAAATCAGCGACACTTTGTGTTGAAAACAGTTTATGCAACAACACAAATGCAGGAGTAGATTCTAAACTTGTCTGTAATAACGTAATCAAACCTCCGACCCATGAGCTCTGACCTAAATGGTGGGCATATAGCTTTTCTTTAGAGGTTAATCCTGAAAATGCAGACGTACATTCTAATACCACGACTGGTTGGTCAAGAGGCAATATATATTGACTTTTGTCAATTTCCCCACTCATTCTGAAAAAAAAAATGTTGATTTACTCGAAAGATAATAAATAATCGTTAATTAAAAATAATTACCTTAATAAAGCGGATGTACAAGTCAGGTACTGAGGTTGTTAAGTCTTGTTAGTGAAATGACAAAATATTCAACTTATAAAACCAAAAGTAGGGTTAGGGAAACAAAGGCTAGACCGGCTTAGGGTGTAAAATACCCACTTTGTCAAATCATTAGAACTACGTCATTATACGTAGGCAAAACTTATTAGAGGTGTGCACGGACTTCTGTTCAAGAGAAGTAAAACAAAAAATAAAGATCACGTAAAATGTTTATGAATGATAAGGATTCAAAAATTGTAAATAAAAAACAAACTTTTATCAAAAATTAATACGGATTTCTAAAATATTGGTAAAAATGTTTTGGAACCAATTACTCAAATTATTTCCTAAAATTTAGATTTCAATAATATGCGTACCCCTGAACATTCCATAAAACATCAATAAATAATACATAAGTAAGATATTACAATAAAAACTACTAAACTATTTTTCATACTTCAACATTATCTATCACAGCAAGTTTATATTTATTAAATTAGCATTAGCAAAGATTTAAACATTTTTAATATTACCTTTAAGACATTTATATTATTTCCACAAAAGATAAACAATATATGTTAAAACAACAAAACGAATGACTTCAAAACATGCAAAATGTGTCAGTGTAAGAGCGTAAGAAGGAGCACTTGCATAGGTACCTTTTGTATTCTCTTGAAGATTTTTTATATCTAGAGAATTTGTCACTTGCTACAAATAATAATTTTCTTCTACCGAGCCATTTTGCAATCATCCCCAGCGTCCATCAGTGACAATTCACTGCTGTTTTAAAATTACATACAATCAGGTCAGTGCTACTGCAGGGCACACTTGATTATATAAAAGTGACTTATTTTTAACCATGGGGCTAACTGTTAAGTGAAGATGCAGCCTATTACGTCCGAATTTGGAATTTTAAATGTAAAGCTTTATTTATAAGCATGATCAATTGAAAGGTGTAGACAATGCATATTTTTTAAATATATAATTTTATTTAAACCCACAGCTAAAATATTTTTGCTAAGGTTCAAATGATTATACTTTTTAAGTTTTGAGTTGACGTTATAAAGCAATTTTTCCAAACTGATAGAGTGCAATCCCGATACGGGGCTGTGAAAAGATGACGTGGAAGGAGTGAGGTGGTAAAGGTAAACTTTCGTCTTCTTCTAACGTGCCTATCAGTTGCAACAGTCCGTACTTTTCTGGATGTCTCATTGTGTGGCCCAAGTACTCCACCTTTTTGCTCTTAACAGAATTCACAACCTCTGCCTTTACTTTAAATCTCCTTAGAACCTCTTCGTTGGTGACATGGTCCTTTCAATAGATTCTAAGTATCTGTCTGTAAGTCCATAGGTATATGGAACGCATTTGGTTTTTTCATTGTAGCCTCCGTTAATGTCCAACATTCTACTCCCTACAGGAGCACCGGAAAAACATAGCACTTCACCAATCTAAGCTTAAGTTGGAGACTCAGACTGTGGTTCTTTAAAACTGTATTTATTTTACGAAATGCTGCTCTGGTCTATCTATTTGGCATATTATTTCAGCCGAATGGTCCCATTGTGCATTCAGTAAATTTCCCAAGTACGTGATTGTTTCTAATTTTTCTATTTCTACATTGTGTAGGAGAAGAAGCCTTCCCGGGTTTAGTAGGAGGTTTTTATTATTGACCATGCATTGTCTTTTTGACATTTAGTTTGAGGCCATGTCGCTCGCTGACTGCTGTTCAAGGTAAACTACACGATTAAAATCAGTGCAAATGGAAATAAGGGTTTTCTTCGGGAGATTATAATAGCTTCCCTAATATCTAACATAGATTAAGCCAAGAGAATTGCTGAAACTTAAACTAAAATGAAAGATATTGGTTAGATCGAAAATGGGCTAGGACAATGTTTTTCAACCTTTTTGTATTTGCGCCCTTCTTTTCCATTTCAAAATGTTGTTGAGCCCCCTTGGTTCCTTTGTAACGGCAAGCGATGAAGGTCTAACCCGTGAATATCAAATTTCAGATTTCTTATGTTGATAATAAGAAAGTTACAAAAGAAAACAATAAAAACACGTTTTTACTTTTCTCGATCTTGAGATATGACGGAGAAACCGGGCATAAGTCTATTATATTTCAATGCCAGATCAGCTAATCAACTGCGCATCGTTTGAGATCATCTAGCATCTAGCGGCATAATTTTTAAAGCGTGTCCATTTAGAACACTCTTGTAAAGCAGTAAATCTATCATTGAGTTGTACAGGGTGCGGCAACATAACTTACTTTTTTGAAATGCGCGCCATTCAGGTTGTAGAATTCGTAGCGTGACAGTAGTAGTGTCATTCGATAGGCGTGGTTCTAAAGTTTTGTTCCCTACGTCGCGTCGGTCGTCACCATCATGCACTGGAACAGTGAGGAGCGTGCGTTTGCCGTCGAGGCCTACTTTTCGAACGGATGTTCTGTAATCGCAACATGTTGGAGGAATTTTTTCTTCCACGACATGGTGAATTGGACTTAGGGGACATATGGTTCCAACAGGACGGAGCAACGGCTCACACTTCAAGGGCATTTGAGGGAACACTTCCCGGAACGCCTCATCTCAATAAGGGGCGATTTGGAATGGCCAGCCCGCTTCCCCGATTTGGCCCCTTGCGATTTTTTTTATGGGGTTTTTTAAAATCCCGCGTTTATGTCAACCGTCCACGGACCCTACAAGACCTGAAGGCCAATATCCGGGCAGAAATTGCCAGCATACCCGCTGCTATGCTGGTAAGGGTCATTACAAACGCCAGAAATCGGCTTATTCATTGTTTGGGCAATGGGGGGTGTCACCTACCTGCTATGATTTTCAAAACTGTGTAAAACAAAACTTTAGGAATGTGCCTACATTATTTAAAAAAAAAATAAAACAAATCTGATTCATAAAATGGGTTTTATTGCGTTTTGAAAAAAGGAAGTTATGTTGCCGCACCCTGTATAAGTATTAGATATAAAACTTCACACATTTTTGTTTTTAGTAATGTAGTTTCATTCATGGCAAACGAATCATCAGTAGCTTTCTCACCAGGCAGATTTTTAAAAATGCAATATAAAATAGGGAACTTTTATATCTATTTATTTATTTTTATTTTTTACGTTTTGCGCCCCTAACCTAGTTGCGCCCGTGGCGGGCGCCTCTCTCGCCACGCCCTCGTTACGGCACTGTCTACGAGTACAACTGCTGCTTGCGGGCGCCTCGACAAAGCCTCGCGGGCTCATTGAGTCCGCGAGCTACCGGTTGTACTGCTCTTAACTGTTTCCGAGATCTCCATGTTCTTCACGTTGAAAAATACACCCTGTATATCGGATAAAGCAGAATAGCGGATAACCGAAAGTCGGATGATTAGAACTTTACTGCCATCGAATCTAATGAAAATAAAATTCATTTCTGACCCTTAACTAATCTTTATTTGTAACTCCCAACATAAACTTCAATTTTGTGTGTGTGTTATTTGGATAGTTAATTTTTTCACGAAAGAGTTATGCATCGATCGCGTTACATCTCTAACATTTTAAAATGAACAAATTTAAATTTTAAATAATCCAGTATGCGAAACCTTGAAAGTGACCTTTCCTTTAAAGCCAACACACCGTACATAATAGGTACACAAAACCGTTTATTATGTGGCTTTCAGTTAGTTGTAAATACAACTGATTTTTTTGTCAACGCGGGAGATCAAGTAAACCCTGCAAAATACTAAAACCACATGAAATTATGTCTTGTTACGCGTTTCTCAACTTAGAAAAGTTTTTTTTTGTCATTTGCGTGACAACGTATTTATTATTAGTATACTTTAAATTTAAAAGAATCATTATTCTTAAATAGAAATAGCTAACTCTCTTTGTTTTGTAAATAAATTAATGAAAATGTTATTGTAGGGATATAGCAATTAAATGTGAAGAAAAAGAAACAAACTTAAATTAATCATAAAATTTAAAACCCCTTACCGCATATTGTATCAGATATGATACGTACCATATAAAGCGATATTAGTCATAGTTCTCATATAGTAACGCCTTCTACAGTGTACTATACTAATAATATACAGTTTCACGCGTAATATTTGAAAAATTGCGCCATCTATGTTGAACTACAGAAAATATACATTAAAAAACGTCAAAGAGCTTAACATTTCCCGCCTACTACCGCCATTTATGCAAATTGGGTAAATTTATGTTATTGCATTTTATTTATTTACATTATAAATTCGACGTGTAATTTTTTTTTACTATAATAACGTCTAAATCCTTTGTGCCAAATCATTTAATTTTTATGAATAAAAATTATGTATGTAGTATACAGGGTGTCCCAGATTACATTTCCAGCATGGGGATCTCGCTTATTATAAGAGATACAGGTTTGTTTAAATTAGATGAATTATTTCTTGGTATGAGAGGAGCCACAATCAATTTTTAAAAGTTCAAAATTCCTCGTGCTTCAGATGTTGTAGCAAAAAATATGAAAATATCCAATTTCTTTTTTCTCTCATAACTTTCTTGTCTTAATCATTAGAACAATTTTATTTTTAACTGTCTATTTAGATTATTTTTAACACTTACCATTATTGAGATATTACCCCTAACTTCATTTTTTCTTATGGGCCACGAAGTTGGCTATGGAATAGTTGAATGTGCTTTATTTTTCTCTTTAAAATAAGATATTACTTGCTACATTTATTTTAATAAATAAGTCACAAAATGAAAAATCGTATTTTACCCATCACTTATCAAGCTATCTATGAAAATAAAAACAAAAAACAACTAATTAAATGTCAAATGACAGTTACCATTTGTCTGCGGTATCATTTATTAGAATTGTTTGTTTAGTATTGTTGTGTAATTCGATGGTCTTTGTAGCAAATTTGTTATCATATAATTATGAGCACATTTACAACTAATTAAAAATTTTATATGTTGAAATGCCACATTATTCGCAATAGAAACTGTGTAAAATAAATAATTCTAATTAATCATTGATTTGTTTTGGATTTTTGGTTGGTTTGTCTAAAAAAACATATACTTTTAAATTTATTTCCAAATTTTTGTAATTACACATCCTTCGTTGCCTTTTCTCGGGATATAGCTCTAAGTATATTAGCTTAGCTTCTACACAGTTTTTATGGCAAAGAATGTAGCATCTCAACATGGCAAATTTTTCGCTATTTTTAAATGTTGCCATCATTATAACAATTACTACAAAGACTATCGAATTACACAACAATAATGTGAATTTCTAATAAATGATAGCGCAGACAAACGGTAACTGTCATTTGACATTTAATTAGTTGTTTTTTGTTTTTATTTTCATAGATAGCTTGATAAGTGATGGGTTTATACGATTTTTTCATTTTGTGACTTAATTATAAAAATAAATGTAGCAAGTAATATCTCATTTTAAAGAGGAAAAAAAGCATATTTAACTATTCCATAGCCAACTTCGTGGCCCATAAGAAAAAATTAAGTTAGGGGTAATATCTCGAAAATGGTAAGTGTTAAAAATAATCTAAAATAACAGTTACATTCTCCATTAAAAAGTACCTCAAGAAAGTACAAATAAAATTGTTCTATCGATTAAGACAAAAAAGTTATGAGAGAAAAAAGAAATTGGACATTTTCATATTTTTTGCTATAACATCTGAAGCACGAGAAATTTTGTACTTTTAAAAATTGATTGTGGCTCCTCTCATGCTAAGGAATAATTCATCTAATTTAAACAAACCTGTATCTCTTATAATAAGCGAGATCCCCATGCTGGAAATGTAATCTGGGACACCCTGTATATGCATGGTATTACATATTAGAAAAAAAAACAGAAAAGGTAAAAAATTTCGCCTTAAAATAAAAATAAATTTTTTTTAACATTTTTTTAGCATTCTGTAATATATTGTACACATTCAAAAACATTTATTTGAAAATTTAAAAAGTCATGCAGTAAGGGGTTAAAGGTCAAGGAATGAAATTTTATGCAGAGAAAATTAAATATTTTGATCATATGAAATCGTGGGAACAAGTTTACTTTAACGGACTTTGTCAGAAATTGATAAAATTAAGTAGACCAATAAAACTGGACGTCCTGAGCTCAAATCTGTTAAAATTATTTGGCGCTCTCAATTACTTAGCGTAAAAATTCATTATAAAAGTTCCGTTTGACAGTTAGGTTAGGTTTTTTAATTCGAATTTTCTCATGTTAGGATGGCTAAATTGTCTGTGTAAAGTGTACAAATATGATTATAAGGCATACATGAAACTATATTTGTATTGATTTTGTGTTAAAATAAGCTAAAAATAACGTAAATCTTATAACATACCCAAACTCACAACTGTCATTTTTTGCCGTCTTGAACTACTATTTTCACCTTTCTTGACCTTTCTGAGTCGTAAGGTGGACTCATATAGATCTATAAGGATCAGATCAGTTTCAGTTGGAACTAAAATTTTAATTTTAAGCGACCGTAAATTTATTTTTTTAACTTTTAACGTATGATTCGATTATCACTTTCATTAAAGCAACATCTATCACTTCAGTTTTTACCCAATAATCAACTGTGTGTACGCGCGTGTGTGTATGTTCCAGACGTTAAAATTGAAAATTTTTGACATAAGTTGTCGATAGAGAGATTATATTACAAAGTGCGTGCGTTTATTTATTTTTTTAAATATGTATTAACTAATATACAAGGTGTTTAAGCTGTAACGGTAATCCTAAATTACATACAAACCTTAATAGATAAAAATATTTTGTTTATGTAGGATTGTAGTCTATGCTAAGGTCTATAAAAAACCTTTAATAACTTTTCGAAAAAATTTAAAACTACGAAATTATTTAAAAAGTTTTGAAAATTTTTCTCGAAAGCTGCTTTAACTAAAATTTATAAATTTAAGTATGTTTAGAGTATATTTTTTTTAATGAAATGCCGTCTGTTTACGTCATTGTTATGTATCTTACTTTAACAAATAATACATAAACGTGATTTAACATAACTTTATTCTGCTTGTCACATACTCTGTACATTTTACCTAGTGTCTACGACACCTTACACGACCTATAATCTGACCCTCTGATGAAAGAAAACACAATGCCGATGGAATAGTGTTGCGCACAGCGGCACGTCATCTAATTTTAGCGTTCCCCATTAATCAGCTTTAAAAAAAAAACTCTTACCGACCTCTAACCTGACCCTCTGATGACAGTTAACAGAATGCCGATGGAATGGTGTTGCGCACAGCTGCACGTCATCTTATATTAGCGTTCCCCATTATTCAGCCTTAAAAAAAAAAACTTACCGACCTCTAATCTGACCCCCTGATGACAGTAAACAGAATGCCGATGAAATAGTGTTGCGCACAGCTGTACGTCATCTTATTTTAGCGTTCCCCATTATTCAGCTTTAAAAAAAAACTCTTACCGACCTCTAACCTCACCCTCTGATGAAAGTAAACAGAATGCCGATGGAATGGTGTTGCGCACAGCTGCACGTCATCTTATTTTAGCGTTCCCCATTATTTAGCTTTAAAAACAAACTCTTACCGAACTCTAACCTGACCCTCTGATGAAAGTAAACAGAATGCCGATGGAATGGTGTTGCGCACAGCTGCACATCATCTTATTTTAGCGTTCCCTATTATTCAGCTTTTAAAAAAAAACCGTTACCGACCTCTAACCTGACCCTCTGATGAAAGTAAACATAATTCCGATGAAATGGTGTTGCGCACAGCTGCACATCTTATTTTAGCGTTCCCCATTATTCAGCTTTAAAAAAAAACTCTTACCGACCTCTAACCTGACCATCTGATGAAAGTAAACAGAATGTCGATGGAATGGTGTTGCGCACAGATGCACGTCATCTTATTTTAGCGTTCCCCATTACTCAGCTTTAAAAAAAAACTCTTACCGACCTCTAACCTGCCCTTCTGATGAAAGTAAACAGAATGCCGATGGAATGGTGTTGCGCACAGATGCACGTCATCTTATTTTAGCGTTCTCCATTATTCAGCTTTAAAAAAAAACTCTTACCGACCTCTAACCTCACCCTCTGATGAAAGTAAACAGAATGCCGATGGAATAGTGTTGCGCACAGCTGCACGTCATCTTATTTTAGCGTTCCCCATTATTTAGCTTTAAAAAAAAACTCTTACCGACCTCTAACCTGCCCTTCTGATGAAAGTAAACAGAATGCCGATGGAATGGTGTTGCGCACAGATGCACGTCATCTTATTTTAGCGTTCTCCATTATTCAGCTTTAAAAAAAAACTCTTACCGACCTCTAACCTCACCCTCTGATGAAAGTAAACATAATTCCGATGGAATGGTGTTGCGCACAGCTGCACGTCATCTTATTTTAGCGTTCCCCATTATTCAGCTTTAAAAAAAAACTCTTACCGACCTCTAACCTGCCCTTCTGATGAAAGTAAACAGAATGCCGATGGAATGGTGTTGCGCACAGATGCACGTCATCTTATTTTAGCGTTCTCCATTATTCAGCTTTAAAAAAAAAACTCTTACCGACCTCTAACCTCACCCTCTGATGAAAGTAAACAGAATGCCGATGGAATGGTGTTGCGCACAGCTGCACATCATCTTATTTTAGCGTTCCCCATCATTCAGCTTTAAAAAAAAACTCTTACCGACCTCTAACCTCACCCTCTGATGAAAGTAAACAGAATGCCGATGGAATGGTGTTGCGCACAGCTGCACGTCATCTTATTTTAGCGTTCCCCATTATTAAGCTTTAAAAAAAAACTCTTACCGACCTCTAACCTGACCCTCTGATGAAATTAAACAGAATGCCGATGGAATGGTGTTGCGCACAGCTGCACATCATCTTATTTTAGCGTTCCCCATTATTTAGCTTTAAAAAAAAACTCTTACCGACCTCTAACCTCACCCTCTGATGAAAGTAAACATAATTCCGATGGAATGGTGTTGCGCACAGCTGCACGTCATCTTATTTTAGCGTTCCCCATTATTTAGCTTTAAAAAAAAACTTACCGACCTCTAACCACCCTCTGATGAAAGTAAACAGAATGCCGATGGAATGGTGTTGCGCACAGATGCACGTCATCTTATTTTAGCGTTCTCCATTATTCAGCTTTAAAAAAAAACTTACCGACCTCTAACCTCACCCTCTGATGAAAGTAAACATAATTCCGATGGAATGGTGTTGCGCACAGCTGCACGTCATCTTATTTTAGCGTTCCCCATTATTCAGCTTTAAAAAAAAACTCTTACCGACCTCTAACCTGTCCTTCTGATGAAAGTTAACAGAATGCCGATGGAATGGTGTTGCGCACAGATGCACGTCATCTTATTTTGGCGTTCTCCATTATTCAGCTTTAAAAAAAAACTTTTACCGACCTCTAACCTCACCCTCTGATGAAAGTAAACAGAATGCCGATGGAATGGTGTTGCGCACAGCTGCACATCATCTTATTTTAGCGTTCCCCATCATTCAGCTTGAAAAAAACACTCTTACCGACCTCTAACCTCACCCTCTGATGAAAGTAAACAGAATGCCGATGGAATGGTGTTGCGCACAGCTGCACGTCATCTTATTTTAGCGTTCCCCATTATTTAGCTTTAAAAAAAAACTCTTACCGACCTCTAACCTGACCCTCTGATGAAATTAAACAGAATGCCGATGGAATGGTGTTGCGCACAGCTGCACCATCTTATTTTAGCGTTCCCCATTATTTAGCTTTAAAAAAAAACTCTTACCGACCTCTAACCTGACCCTCTGATGAAATTAAACAGAATGCCGATGGAATGGTGTTGCGCACATCATCTTATTTTAGCGTTCCCCATTATTCAGCTTTAAAAAAAAAACCGTTACCGACCTCTAACCTGACCCTCTGATGAAAGTAAACATAATTCCGATGGAATGGTGTTGCGCACAGCTGCACGTCATCTTATTTTAGCGTTCTCCATTATTCAGCTTTAAAAAAAAACTCTTACCGACCTCTAACCTGACCCTCTGATGAAAGTACAGAATTCCGATGGAATAGTGTTGCGCACAGCTGCACGTCTCTTATTTTAGCGCACCCCATTATTCAGCTTAAAAAGAAAAAACTTTTACTGACCTCTAACCTGACCCTCTGACGAAAATAAACAGAATGTCGATGGAATAGTGTTGCGCACGTCATCTTATTCGTAACTTGTTTCGTTTTAGTGTTCCCCTTTATTCAGCTTTTAAAAAAAAACTTTTACCGACCTCTAACCTTATCCTCTGACTAAAATAAACAGAACGTTAATAGAATAGTGTTGCGCATGTCATTTTATTCTTAACTGGTTTTATTTTAGCGTTCCCCATTATTCAGCTTTAAAAAAATCTTTTACCGACCTCTAACCTGAGCCTCTGACGAAAGTAAACACACCGCCTATGAAATTGTGTTGCCCATTACCAAATAACATATTGTAGTTACTGCTTTTCCATTGCCCACATTTTGACTGAAAATTATTTATTGTAACTAAATTTTTTTATTTTATTGCGAAGATATAAGTTCACAGTTGGTTATTGGGCAAAAACTGATGTGTTAGATCTTCCTTTAGTTATCGTGATAATCAAATAATGTTAATCTACCGGCATTATTAACTACCACTACCAAATTAAAAGTAAATGGAAAAAAATTATGGTCGCTTAAAATTGAAATATTAGTTCCTACTGAAACCAATCTAATCCTTATAGATCTTATTATTCCATCGGCATTCTGTTTACTTTCGTCAGAGGTCAGAGGGTGAGCTTAGAGGTTGGTTAGAGTTTGTTTTTAACGCAGATTAATGGGGAATGCTAAAATAAAACAAATTTGGAATAAGATGATGTGCAGCTGTACACTATTTAATTTTTAAACTAATGTGGCCACCAAATTTCGTTCGCCATAAATATATTGTGATTATCTTCGTAATGTTCTAATTAACCTCATTTTATTAAATGACGTCTGTGAAAATGACGTTTCATGAGTGTGGTTTTTCAAAGAAATTCAAGAGAGTCGAATAAGGTTAATCAACCAGCATTGTTAACTACCACTCTCAAATTACAAGTTATTTGTTAAAAAAATAAATTTACGGTCGCTTAAAATTAAAATTTTAGTTCCAACTGAAACTGATCTGATCCTTATAGATCTATATGAGTCCACCTTACGACTCAGAAAGGTCAAGAAAGGTGAAAATAGTAGTTCAAGACGGCAAAAAATGACAGTTGTGAGTTTGGGTATGTTATAAGATTTACGTTATTTTTAGCTTATTTTAACACAAAATCAATACAAATATAGTTTCATGTATGCCTTATAATCATATTTGTACACTTTACACAGACAATTTAGCCATCCTAACATGAGAAAATTCGAATTAAAAAACCTAACCTAACTGTCAAACGGAACTTTTATAATGAATTTTTACGCTAAGTAATTGAGAGCGCCAAATAATTTTAACAGATTTGAGCTCAGGACGTCCAGTTTTATTAGTCCACTTAATTTTATCAGTTTCTGACAAAGTCCGTTAAAGTAAACTTAAGCCAAATCGTGTAACTCATTTCTTGTAGAGGGTTTCAATTTATTTTATGGAAAAGGAAAAAATATCAGTAAAATTAGTTCGTATGGATAGTTTTGCTTACAGAAGATTTTAATGCGCTAAAAATAATATCCAAGTTTTTTTTGCTGATAAAATGTATGTTTCAAAAATGTTGGGGTGTTTAATACTCGTTTTTAAAAAGACGTTAACATTTTGTTAGGTTAATAATAATATTCATGGTTTTTCAAATTCAAACCTTAACATGGAATCTCAATGATGTTGTTAAAGAGCCACGAAATTGGTAAAATTGGAGGAAATACTGTATGTGTAATTTGGTGCTGAATTTAAATCTGAAGATAATGTTACTTAGGTCTTCTTAGTTTAAAAAATACTCAAAAAATACGAAAAGTAAAATAATTTCGTTTTAGTTTGCTTCATATAACGGGTGTAACTGAGTTCTAGTTAGGGTTTTTCGGATCCGGGTACCCGGATTCGGATTCGCCGAATCCTACAGCAAATATTCGGATTCGATATTCGGTCTAAGATTCGACGAATCTCGGATTAGATCTCATTAATGCTACCACAACTTCAGAGAAAATACTTAATTTTGCAACAAATATTACGAAACGATTGTTTGACGGAGAAGACAAAAATGAAGAAACAGAGCATTCAACAGAGGGTGATTGCGGAATATTGCAGATGACGTTCAGTTGTTAACGATGGAAGAAGAGCTTAATCATATATTGGAAACGGTAAAATGCCTTATATTACCAAAGTCTCAAGATAAATTTGCCTACTTAAAAAAAATGCATTATTTTCAAATGCCAAAATTAGAACGAACTATTTAGAAAAAGTATATCGAGCAATTATAACAATTAAACCAAGGTCAACCAATTCAGAGAGAACTTCTCTGAAGCTGAAGCAAAAAAATAAGCTTGATTTTTATCTTAAGATTTTGCATTTATTTAGGTTTTTTCGCTTATTTTTGAAAATAGACATACAAAATATTATATCATTGTAATGAGAAAAAAATAATCTTTAAATCAGTCATCACCTACTACGATTGCCATTTAAAAAAAAGTTGTTTTGTCAAATAAAAAAAATCTGACTATTGCCATCTTATAGCAAACCAAATCTACAAAACTTTTTTCCTTTGGCGTTTTTGTGTATTCGCAACAATAGCCGAGATATTTAAGTTTAAAAATTTTGATCGATTTCGGTTTTTTCGTTATATCACGCAAGCTATGGAATTTTTAAACAAAACAAGATCTGGTTTAAAATACACCCCTAAATAGCTAACTTGTCCCATTTGATCAACCTTGTATTTTCATTATTTACGGAGATAGTAATAGTGTCCCATGGAAAAGTAAAACACCCTGTATACTAATGTACTTGTTATTTTACTTCATACTTTAACAATGAAATACAGTGCCATTTTAACTGATTGAAAGCCGTTTGAATTATTTATATAAACATGAATTAACTTAACACCGTGTTAGTAAAACCCATTGATGCGCTACTGACAAAACTGACAACCGCTGACAAATATTGTAAATCGCCTGTAATTTTAAAATTTGCGCGAACTTTAAACACCATACGTACAATAATTTTTATGGCACTACAATTCATTTAATTTTAGAACTGGATTCGGATCCGGATTCGGATTCGTAAAATAATCGTGGATTCGATTCGGATTCGTCGAATCCAAAAAGACCGAATCTTCCCAAACCCTAGTTCTAGTAGGTAGGAGTGGGCGATATCCAAATTTCGATATCGAATATCGATATCGAAATTTTGATATAAAAGCGGCGCGAAGCTAAAAAAGTCGCTAAAAAAGTGAAAAAAGAGACTGGTGAACTAAAAAAAAAAAACGCTTCTCGCCCTCAAAATATCGATATATCGGAATGTCGGATATCGATATAAAATTATATCGATATATCGCCCACCCCTACTAGTAGGTACACCCCCTTTTTACTTTCGCCATATGTATATGTAGTATATCGACGGATACCTATAGACGTTTTGAGGTCCCCATAACCCGTTTTGACTGTTTTCGCGCGTGTGTGTGTGCGTGCGTGCGTGTAGGGGCCAGAGATTAAAAATGTAATTTTTTTATAGCAGTTTTCGATAGCCTTTAAACGTATTCTACAAAGTGCATGTAAATGTTTAATTTTTCAAATAACTAATATACCGGGTGATTCAGTTTGACTGTCGCACCCCTATAACTTTTTAATTATTAAAAATAACCTTATATTTTTTGAAACGGCGACAAATTATCTATTAAATGATGTGCATTTGTTATCCCTACGATAACGTATGTCAAATTCGCGATAGGCAACTGTTTTTTTTTTTTTTAAATTACTTAGTATACATACCATGTTTTTGTTGATTCGGAGAGAGAATTTAGTTCTGAATCCGACCATGTATTAAAAAAGTATGCATACATAAGAAATTTTTCGAGAAAAATCATTTTAAAGTTTATTCAAATCATAGCAAACAGTCTATTACACACAACAAAAAACGATCAAATCTTAAAAATAAATTATACTATATCTATCAATGAAGATGCATTAAAAATTAATTTTTAATAAAAATAAAAACAAATAATAAACGTCGAAATAAAAATCAAGCAGTTACAAATATAGGGCAACTGTGTTTGGAATGTGAAACCACAGAACATTGTAAAACATTAAGTCTAATTTTGATGTCGACGTTTTTTATTGTTTGTTTTTATTTTTATCAAAAATTAATTTTTAATACATTTTCATTGATAGTTATAGTATAATTTTATTTAAAATTAGATGAGGGTCTTACCAATAAGAGAAACTGTATAACTATATGTTAAGAATCTTTAATTCACTGCTGCCATTATAAAGGAATAAGAATTTATAGTTTCCTCCTAAGTTAAAAGTTTAGATCGCCATATCTCAAATTGATGTTTGCTGAGAAGTGACCTTTTTGCACCCAACTACTCAATTATTCTCTTGAATTTCTGTGAAAAAAGTAATTTTGATAGACGTCATTACGTCATGTTGAGAGACGTCATTATCAAAAATGAGGTTAGATAGAGCGCCTTTTTATACCTACTAAAACACAAACACACATACGGACATAAGTACAATATTTATGGCAAAAGTCATTTGGTGGCGACACCAGTTTATTTTATGTATGTGAACTCCATTTTTTAATTAATAAAATGTCAACTTGGGAGATTATTCTAAAGATAAAGTTTATTAAAATATTTATTCTTATCTTAGATAACAAAAGCTTATAGAAATATAACAGTTTGTTACAATTATTGTTGTTTTCTTGTTTTTAAATCATAACTTTTAACGGAATGTTATTGTTTGGTTTTTCTTTATAGTGATTGCATTGGTTTAACTTTTAGTTCGGTTGCAAGGCGCTGACATGTGTCAAGTTGATTTTGAACATATCGCAGTCCACCAGCTTCGTCTACTGCCTTCATATGCAATTTTTCAGGATCTCCAGCAACCATAATTGGTTTACTGGGATCAGCCTAAAATGCAATAAAAATTAATGTAAAATACGCTGAAATATAAAGGTTTATTACAGGTTCCATGGTTCTGATATATTGCATGAGATCTTCCAGTCGTCCTTCAAATCCTGGTGCAAAACATTGCGGGTTAACAGCAATAAAACATTGTCCTAAATCTGCAGCACGACTACGGTCTTCCCATTTTCGGATATGTGGTCCGTACTGCGCACCTTACGTAATGTAGTTAATTAATTAATTCAATAGACTCAAAATATATTCAATTTACCTCCAAGAATGCCGCATACAAGTTCTACTAAAAATCCTAGACCAAATCCTTTGTAGCCTGAATTGCTTTCAGAACCCCCTAAAGGCATCAAGCAACCTGCTTTGTATGCTACATCAGCATCAGTAGTGGCACGTCCATCAGTGTCCTGGGCCCAACCTTCTGGAATGGGCATATTTTTGCGTCTCTGAATCTCTATCTGGCAATAAAATAACAAACAATTTTGAATGGAATTCATGTCCGAAACAAAAAAACAGCTTTGACGAAAAATATATTTAATATCAGCTTTTCAGCCTTGACTTCGTTCGCGAGAATTGCGATATTATCAGGGCCGGCGTAGGAATAGGAATGTCTGATGCCGATATAAACGCCTATGGTGGTATATCAAAATCAGGAAATTAGGATTGGTATAACTCTCAGAGGGTCGAAAAGTCGTTGAAGACCTCCAATATTCTGGTCATTCATCCACATCCAATAATGTCAAAAACGTTGATAAAGCGAAGAATATAGTGCTTGAGAAACATTTGGGAGTAATGAAGTGTTTGCGACCAGATTTTCGGAAAGACAGCAAAATATATATGCGACAAAAATGTTACGCACAAAGACAGGTTTTTTTGTGTCAAAATCCAGGTCAAAATTGTACATCAGAATGTTTTTTAACATAAAACTGTGTTAGATAATTATTATTGTTATTAAGGCAAGAAACTTTTTTGCAGCAAAACACTATTTTTTTAAATACAAAACAAAAATCTACTGGTTACTTTACAAATCACATATTCAGTGTGACCCATTTTAAAGCAGATCACCCCTATAAAAAATTTATTTATGGTCCGATTTTCATGAACTTTTTTTAAACGATAACGCATCAAAAACTGTACTTCGACATCCTATTTTAAAATTCAGTTTACGCTCACACAAAGCCTGATATGATTTTTTTTCGATGTCAAAATTGGCAAAATTTGTTTAGCGATTTTTTTATCTAAAATCTGACTACATCACTGGATTCAGGATGCCCTTAGCGGATCAACCCTATAAACATTTTATTTATAGTCCGATTTTCATGATTATTTTTTTAAACGGTAATTCATCAAAAACTACTTTGGCACACTATTTTAAAATTCAGCTTACGCTCACAAAGCCTACTATGATTTTTTTTCAATGTCAAAATAGGCAAAATATATTTAGCGTTTTTTTTAATCTAAAATCTGACCACACCACTGGATACGGGATGCTCTCAAATGGCTGTACCAAATTTCATGAAAAAGTATTTATTATTGAAAAGATTAATTATTAATTCAATATTTGTAATTAACTTGGCAACGCAGTGTTCTATGCTATGTAAAAAATAAAAGTTAGAGAGAAAATAATAATTTGACGTTAGGTCTTTTAAATAAGCAACAATTTATTCGTATCAGTATTAAAATCGCAACTTTAATTGGATTTTCGATGGGTGAACAACTAAATTTACAAGAAAAAAATAGAAAAATACAAAGAAAAAATAGTATCTAAATATTTTTTCATGAAATTTGGTACAAACCAGAATGGGTGTATTTCAAGTAGTTAACAGTATTTCTCCCTAAAAGTTAAAAAAGACCGCAAATAATTTTGCGGTAAAAAACTCTACGATAGATTTACGACAGACATTTTAAATTGCTATTTTTAAACTTTGTTTAACATAAGACTTCGTCTTATTATTATTCAAACTGTCATTCATTTGACAATATTTACGATGCAAAGTTAATTATTAATATGTTTTTTTTTTTTACAAAACAGAAAACGTTGTGAGAATGGGAGGCAATACATCTAAGTATTTTATAACAACAAAAAGGGTCAGACAAGGTAATATTCTGAGTCCCGTTCTTTTTGTAAAGATAATAGACGACATAGCAAACAAAATAAACAATACAACAAAGGAGGTGCACAATGCACATGGGTTACTGAAAAATTAATGCAAATTAAAATAAATTTACTCATGTATGCCGATGATCTTATTCTGTTTGGAGACAGTAAAGAAGTATTACAAAACTGAATAGACAAATGGGCAGACAATTGAAAAGAAGATCACTTGAAAATAAATTTAAATAAGACAGGAATTATGATGATAGGAATGAGGCAGAAAAAGTAGAAATAGTAGTACAAGACGAAAAAATGCAAGTAACGTATTTAGGGGCACTAGTGGAGGAAACTGAAAAATTAGAACGAGAATTATCTATTAGAATAAACAAAGTAATGTCAATGTACGGAATGTTATATAATATAAACCATTCTTTAACAAAAATAGCAGTCACGAAAGCTGCAAAAACCAGAATCTACGAGGCGGTGCTGCCCAATTCTTATGTATGGGTGCGAAACCTGGGTCTTATCAGATGCATTAAAGAGCAGAGTTGAGACTTGCAAAATGAAGATTCTTAGAAAAATTGAGAGAGTGAAAAAAATTAAAAAATATAAAGCGAAATGATAAGAGAGAATCTAAAAATGAGAAGTGTACCTAATGATAAAAATTGAAACACATCAACTTAGGTGGTCCGGTCATATAAAAAAATTAAAGAAAGAACAGCGAAAGTGATGTGGAAGGTGTAAACTGGGAAAAAAAAAGACGCGGACGACCAAGGAAGACAGGGAATAACGTGATTGTGAACTTACTTAAAAGAAAAGGCATGACATGGAGCCAAGCTAGAAAAAAAGCAACAGATAGAAGGAAATAAAAAAAAATGACCTCGACACCGATGGTAGAAGAGGTTAACCGGTACTATGTATATTTAAAAAAAAAATGAAATAGCGATTTTTAGAGAAACAAAAAAATGCATTTTTTTCATAATTTTCTTGTTCAAAATTTTACAAAAGCTAGTATTCCAATGGTAATACTTACTTTTCCTAAAGCTACGGCCGTTGTAGCCATATCTAACAAAAAGCTGTCACCTCCTTCCGCCATCGCGCCAACTGATATTGGATTAGTACCCAAGGCTGACTGTAATAAACTGATAACTTCTTTTTATATTTTGTTTAGCTCAACTTACCCCTTTACTGCGCGTTGGACTCAGAAGGGGTGCAGTATTCGTAAAACTGAAACCAATCAAGCATTCTTTCATCGCTCGGATTGGGTAAAAAGCTGCGATCCCGAAATGGTTGGAACCTGTAAACAATTCATTTGATTTTAAACGTTTTTAATGGTGTATATGGGCAAGTAGACCTTTATGAACCGATATGGTTAAAAGTTCTTATTAAATTTTGAAGCTAAATAGTAACGCAATTAACACAGGTGCTTTATAAATGGGAACTAAATAAATTTTTTATAAACATGTTAAAGAGGCAGCGATTCTCAACTTTTTATTATATTATTATTATGAGAGATACCTACAGGTTTGCTTAAATTAGATAAACTATTTCAAAGTGTCAAAGAAGCTACAATCAACTTTTAAAAGTACAAAATTTCTCGTACTTCAGATGTTATAGCAAAAAAAAAGAAAAATCGTATTTTACCCATCACTACTTATCAAGCTATCTATGAAAATAAAAACAAAAAACAGTTAATTAAATGTCAAATGACAGTTACCATTTGTCTGTGGTAACATCATTTATTAAAATTTTATATTATTGTTGTGTAATTCGATGGTCATTGTAGTAATTTTTGTAATGATAGCTACATTTAAAAATAGCGAAAAATTTGACATCTTAAGATGCTATATTCTTTACCATAAAAACATGTAGAAGCTGAGCGAATATACTTACAAGGAAGGGTCACGATATGTTGTCGCTAGAATTTGATTAAGGCTGTGTTTATTGCATCAAAGACATAAAAAAAGAGCAAATTATATCTCATTTAAAAGAGAAAAAAAAGTACATTTAACTATGATATGGGCACGTGAAGTGAAGTAGGGAGGACAAGAAACAAATATGCGAAGTGCGGTAGTGAATAGTCAGTCGGCCAACAGCACCGAGCAAGGACGGTCGCTCACAGGGTTGAGCGAGGAGAGTCGGCTAGGGGCTAGGACTAACCGGCGAGTTATTTAGCCTGTTGTAAAAGGACAGCGGAATATTTACGTTATAAATATTAAGAAAGTAGAATTGTGTTGGTGATATCGCCGAAGTTGTTAATAATACGAGGATTGTTATTTGCTAATAAAGTTGGTGTTTATATTTGATGGCGTATTATTACACTCATTTGAATCGGCATTTCTAATAATTATTATACACCCACGACCTGTAGAATAAGATCTTTGCAACTATTCCATAGCCAACTTCGTGGCCCATAAGCAAAAACGAAATTAGGGGTAATATCTCAAAAATGCTAGGTGTTAAAAAACATCTAAAATAACGGTTACATTCTACATAAAAAAGTACCTCAAGAAGGTACAAATAAAATTGTTTTAATGATTAAGACAAAAAAGATATGAGAGAAAAAAGAAATTGGACATTTTCATATTTTTTGCTAAAACATATGAAGCACAAGAAATTTTGTACTTTTAAAAATTGATTGTGCCTCCCTCTCATGCTAAGGAATAATTCATCTAATTTAAACAAACCTGTATAATAAGCGAGATCCTCATGCTGGAAATCTAATCTGGGACACCTTATACAACTTGCGAGTTGTTTTAAGGTAATAAACTGCTCCCTTCCTTTTTCGGGTTATTGGTTTAAAAATATTTACATATTGTATTATTTCCTGGGATATCCCAGGAAGTTGACCAATTTCTTTCCGGAATCCCGGGACAAGCGAAAATGTCAAATATGAGAAACAAAAGCATCGTTTGCTATTAGTAAGATGCAAAGTACAAGAACAGCTTGTTGCTATTTAATAAATTGCTGTTTAAAGGTAAGCGCACATTAGGACGGGTCGCAGCGGGCCGGATCGCATCGCAAAAATCCGCATGGATCGTTTTCATGTGTTTTATATGATCTATCGCACACTACATACGGATCGCAACGCATCGCAGCGGGTCGCATTATCGCATCGCCCGGCAGGCGGACCCGCTGCGATGCGTTGCGATCCGTCCAAGTGTGCGATATTTCGTGGATTTTAGTACATTTGTTTTCTAATTGACGGATTCGAATTGTATATACGCATAGATAAAGGATATACGCATAGATAAAGGATATACGTGAGGGTTAGCATTGAACAAGGTAAATAATTAGTTTTATTATTATTGTATATTTTTTAAATAAAATTGTTTGTACATAATTTAAACCTATCTTAGATAAAAAAACAGGATTTATAACATACAAAGTAGCGGAACATCATCATGGATGAAGAATTGCTGATATCATTAGTAGAGAACTACAAGGAGCTGTACGACTTACAAGATCCCCATTATGATGACAATATCAGAAGAAATAATATCTGGGAGGAAATAGGAGGAATACTAAAACAACCATGTACAGAAAAAAATTAATTATTGATTTCTAAATAATACATCTATTCCTTTATTTAACAATTAAATTTATTTGCATTCCCTTTCTAATATTTGCCCACTGCCAGTCAACCAAGCCATTTTTTGATACAAAATATCTTTTAATGTTGTCACGGACGTACATTGCCTCTTGAGCGGCATGATAGCCGATATTTGGCAAATCTTGTAATGCTTCCGTCATACTTTCTTCTTCATCTACTTCACCCCAGTGGCAAGTATCATTAGTCAAAAAATTATGTAGGCAGCATGTAGCTAAGACCACTGCATTAACATGGTCAGGAAACATTGACATACGTCTTTCATAAACTCTAAATCTTCGAACCAGTATACCAAATGCGTTTTCACTTACACGCCTTGCTCTACTGAGTCTGTAATTGAAAACCTTTTTGTCATCTTCGTTATTTAGCTGATTTCCAGGGTAAGGTCTCATTAAATGTTTACTCAGAGGGAATGCTTCGTCTCCAACTATTACATAGGGCATCTTAAAGTTTGTTCCTGGAATAAAATCATCAGGAGGCAAATTTAATTGACCGTTGTTGAATGCCTTTCCAAAATTGGAATGTTTAAATATACTAGTATCTGAATTTTTTCCCAGGCCACCAACATCTATGGTTGTAAAACGATAATCAGCATCCACTAACGCCAATAAGACGATTGAAAATACTTTCTTATAAGAAAAATAAAGAGAGCCGCTATTTGGTGGAGCTTCAATTACCACATGTTTTCCATCTAATGTGCCGATGCAGTGTGGGAAATTCCATTTTGATCTAAACCGTTCTTCTATTTTTTTCCAATCAGATTCGGTAGGCACAGGCATTACAATTGGTGACAGTTTTTTGAATATAACAGAGCATGTTTCGTAAACAATATTTCTCACAGTTGACTCGCCCAAGCGAAACGTGAAAGCCATTGATTTAAAGGAATTTCCAGTAGCCAAAAATCTGAAAAAAAAATTTTTTTATTTACAGCTCAAGAATGTAGAGAGAAATGGAGGAAGATACGGGATAATTATAGGCGGGTAAAAAAACTACGAAAGACCAAAAGCGGCCAAGGAGCTAAAAATTTGAAGACTCCAAAGTACGATAGAATTTTATCATTTCTATTGCAATATTTAGAAAGTGAAATTGAAACCGAATCAAATTTTCCGACGCAACATTCACCAACAAATACAGAAAATCTCAGAGAATCAGATATTGACGAGACATCACAAGCCTCTACCTCAGCCAGTGTGCCTACATTATGTGAAATTTCTACTCCACAACCCAAGAAAAAATGCATTCCTTATAAACAAAAAATCACCACACAACATTCCTGACAATTCATCTACACATACGTTATTTCAAAATTATATAGAAAAAAAATATAACACGCAAACATTAAAGTCTAATTCGTTTATGCTACATGTCTTTTGAACTGTTTCCTATCCCTCTACTACCATTGATTTTCAAATATCATGGTCAAGGATAGGTTCATGTAAGTTTAATGATATTAGTATAAATTGTTAAATGTTCAAATTATGTTATGGGAACTTACCTTAAACAAACTGCAAGCCGTTCTTCTGGGATAATTGGTTCACGAAATTTGGTTGTTTGTTTTTGGATATCATGACGCAAAATTTCTAATAATTCATAATATTTTGCATAAGACATCCTAAAATATCCAAAAAACTTTTTCTCATCTTGAAGCAAAAATTTAAAAAGGGTATGAAATTTTCCAAATAGCTTCCTTTTTAAACAAATTTCATGAGACCAAATGCGACGTTTTCGTTTTTTACTTTTTTTCTTTTTCATTTCCTTATTGAAAAGAAGTTAAAATAGATATAATTCTTCGTCAGAACTATCCATATCATGTTCTGTGATCCATATGTCAAATATATAGTCACCAGCAACGTCGAACAAAATTGCATTTTTAATGCGATGCGATGCGATGCGATGCGCTCCGGCCCGACACGCTTATAGTGTGCGCTGCCGCATTTTTTACAATGCGATGCGATGCGACCCGCTCCGGCAGTAGTGTGCGCTTAGCTTAAAACTACAATTTCAAAAAAAATATTTTTTTATTACCTTTAGCAACAACCCATCCTACACCAACTTCTTTGGCCTTTTTGATCGCAAGATCCATACAAAAGTTGCCAACAACCGCCCCTAATCCATTATTTCCATCAACCCAAGCTGTAGCAGCGGACTCTTTTAGTATAGTTGGTACTGCAGCCCCATCACATGTACCGCTTTGTACATCTTGAATGTACACCTCTAAACAATATATAAAATAAAAAATGCCATTAAAAAATTATCCATTTAGTTATCTACATGAAACGCACATCTTAAAAGGCAATAAAAATATTTTTATTTTTTGTTAATTTTTGGCAATAACATGTTTCTTCCTCAAAGTATACCTCTTCCACCGATAAAAATATGTTTTCCTGCGATAAAAAGACCATTTCCGGTAACAAATTTGTTTTTTTTTTCTTTTGTAATACATATACAGGGTGAATGATTGAGACCGGGACTTAAAAATATATGAAGAATAAAAAAGGGTATTGATCTGAAATTTTGGTTATGACCATAATGGCATCTGATCTGTTTACTGAAAATATTTTCAATATGGCGACACTTCCGGAAATACCGGAACTTGACGTCTACTTTCTTATTTCAAATACAATGGTCTTTTTTTTATTGCGTATTTGGATTTAAAACGTTATTTTAGAGGAACTTTTATTAGCATTCCCTATACCTAAGTGCAGTCATTTTTTTAGATATTCATGAAACTTTGTTGATATTCATCGTGATGCTTAATATTATCTAACGCCGCCATTTTTGAAGATTAAAACGCTTAAATTTAGACCATGCCTAGAAGAAACCTTGGAGTACATCCTGGAATTTTTGCATTAGATGCATTACCTACAAGGTGTCCAAAATTTAACTTTCTTTTAATACAACGTCTGTTGAGATAAATAAAACTTTTGTTATACTTACTGATTTTTGCTTTATTTGTGGACTGTATTTTTATTAAAAACATATAAAACCAACACTACGCTCTGCAACGATGCTTTCGGTGCGACTGCCAGAGACCGACTCTCTTTTAACACTGATCTACTCGCCAACATCCCTTAGACTTAGAAGTGGCGTACCTATGCATTTTTGCTTTAACAACTTCAGACCACTAAAACTCGTTTTTTTTAAATACAATGCCCACATTTTTTTTTCAATTTCTAATGCAAAATTACTTTCTGCATCAATCTGTATTAGCGTTTCCTATACCTATCTGCAACAATTTTCGAGTTACTAAGAATTTTTGTTAAAGCTAAGAGAAATGCAACATTTTTAAATAGTAAGCCTTGGAATGACAACAAATGCCAATATTAATAACTGTAAACCGCTTTTATTGCATTTGTCTGAAGTATCCATGAAAAAGAAAATAGATTATCAAGAGTATTCAAACACGGATATTTTGAACTTATTTTACATTCATAGACAATATCACTAGATTATTGAAAGTGCGAAAGATAAAGTTACCAATTAACATGTGAAATAGTAAACTAAACAAACTCGTCCTTAACATCTAACAGAGTAGCTGTTACGTAATAGGAGTAGCATTTAAAAACTTTACTACGAGAGTTTTGTTTATTACCTAGTCGGTTCATGCCATGGCTATAATGTCCCCTGTAGTCGGCTTCAATTAGAAGATCTCCCATGGCTTCTGCATGTAGCCGAGAAATCCCTGCAGCAGCCATGCATTCTATCATAAAACGCCGGCATTCCTTGACTGGAAACAAAGGCGTATCTGTAAAAAAAAAAATCAGACATAGTTTAGTAATTAATATAATAAGTTATCACTTATTCCAAATTAAAGTTTAGAGTGTTGGTATTTTTTAGAAATTAAAAAAAAATGTAGTTCGCGGTGCGTTAGTAACTGCTTCGTAAAATAACTAAATAATTTAATTAGTTGTATGTATAACAAACTTATAATCTAAGACGATGTTTACTTTACCATTTAGATAAATATATATTTAAAGGTACTAATGTTTTTCATATCTATATATTATTTAAACGTGTGTGATTATTTATTAAATTTAGTAGGTATAAGGACCTACCTATATCGACTAATGTTGTTGAAATTTTTGAGGAAGATGTAGAAATAACAGTGACTCTATGTCGTGGTGTCCCAACCGAATTACAACCAATGATTGGGAGAACGGTCTGGTTACTCATCCATCGCTGAGCCACGGTAGTTACGAGTGCCCGAACGCCTGCCGAGGCCATAGCAGTATGTGACTTAAAGTGGTGAGCTGTAGGGGGCTCGCGGGGGCTCGCGCGAGCCCTTTGTTAAATTATTCCTTAATTTGCGAGCCCCTTGTTCTTCTTGTTAACCATTTTCTCAAGAAAAAATTTATCTTAAAATCATTGTCATTACATACATTTGTAAAGCGACGAAGTCATGCCTATCAAGCAATGACGATTAAATTTAGAATAACCCGTCGCACAATAGAATTTTTTGAATTATGTACAATCACTCGATTATTCACGTTTGAATTTAAAATGCCATTTTTTTTCCAACACATAATTAACATTATTTTTTTGTTTTTATTTAACTATGAGCGAGCCCTTTGTTAAAAATTTCATAGCTCACCACTGACTTAGATAAACTTGGGGAATCAACCGATTTTGAATTTGCGTTAAGATGCTGCAGTTTTCACCTAGAGCGCGTTAATCGCCAGCAGGAAACTACCTACAAAAAGAGCAACATAAAAAAAAAGATACGAGCGACAAAAAACTGTTTTCCTTACTTCTGTATTTATTTTTATTAACGGTTGTGTGTGTATGTGTGTTAAAAATTAATCAAAAGCGGCAAAGAAACCAACAATCACGATCTCTATACTGTGGTCAAATAATGAAATAATTTAATTAGTTGTATGCAGGTACTAAAAACGAAAAAAATTTCGTTCGTTTCTGTTCGGAATGAAAACGAAATATATCGTTTTCGTTCTTTTCGTTCCTACCCAAAAAATCTCTTTTTTGTATTCATGAACCGAAATAATAACGGTTTAAACCGGATTTACAGTTTATTTTGGTCGTAAAAAATTGAGGACTTTAATTTTTTTTTCAAGTCATTACAACCCTCTATTAATACAATAACAATCTTTGCGTCTCCACTAAATTACAAACGGTAACGATGGGTTTTGATGCTCACGGACATCATATTTTAGACTGGCGAACTAATGGTAATTTATGCTTGTTATATGGCTGTATTACACTATACAATTTCTTGTACAATTTGCTGTCAAAAAATTTTATACTAGATTGTACAGCTGTTGCCAAGTTACAACACGTCTTAGGTCGTAAACTGACACTTCGCGTATGTCAATTGACGACATTGTAACTTGGCAACAGCTGTACAATCTAGTATAAAATTTTTTGACAGCAAATTGTACAAGAAATTGTACAAGAAATTGTGTAGTGTAATCTATGGACCAGGGTAGCTGTCATATGAACGCTGTGTTCACTTGTAAGTGTAAGCGTTTGTGCGTAAAAGTATTTATGAAGGTTGTAACCCATTACACATTTATGGCCTACATTTAATTTATCCTACGCATTTGAAAAACAGAAAACCTTAACCAACCTTTAACCTGACTCTTTATTATTGACCAAGCGAACGAGGACGAGGTTAAAGGTCGGTGAAAGTTTTTTTAAATTGTAATTTTTAGTGGATTGCAAAAACCTTTATGATGAGTTTTACGCCCAAACGCTTACATGTGAACGTAGCGTTTAAATACGAGAACATAGCGTTAATATCTGACAACGCCGGTCTCTTACAAGCATAAATTACCCTAATTACTTATGCATGTGAGATTATTTATAAAATTTAGTAGGTATAAGGACCTACCTAGATCGGGTAGTGTTGTTGCCATATTTGAGGAAGATGTAGAAGTGACAGTGACACTCGAGGTGTCCCAACCGGATTACAGCCAATAGGAGAACGGTCTGGTTGCCACTCATCCATCGCTGAGCGACAGTTTTTTTTTTTAATTAAGAATGCCATAACCTGCATTAAAAAAATTTATTAACAAGTGTCCAAAAACGTTTTTGTAAATTTTCATCTCTCTTATCTATGATTTTCATTAACATTTAGGTTACTTTAATCGGCTTTGAAGGTTGCAGAATCAGCTTTTTGACATAAAGTTAATTTTTTTAAATGAAACGGTAGTGTTACATGCGGTTATTTAAAAAGAGTGTTTTCTGATGAATGTAACAATACCAATAACCAGCGCCGTAACGAGGGTATGAAGCACATGTGGCAAGTGTCTAACTTGCGCCCCCCTAACCCAAAAATGACAAAAATTTTGAAAAATTATAATGTAACAAGTTACATTCACGCAGTGCAGAATGGCATCAAAAATAACTTTTAAAATATATCTCCACTTTTCTTTTTCTTTCTAAATTGCTTCTTGTAATTTATCATCTATAAAACCACCTTTCTTAATTTTTGATTAGAAAGTTTTCCATTCGACATAATTTTTTTAATAGTGTAATGAATTTATGACACAGTAACATAGGATTTAAATGCTGCCAGTCTCGAAACCCTCAGTGGTCCATACATCCTGATTTTTTCCAAAAAGAATGAACGGAAAACGGAATAGTGCATCTTTTTTCGTGCAATATATAAACTAATTTCTTGTTTTCCTTTTGACATGGTTTTTAAAAACCATTTTTTATCGAAATGCCGATTTTCTGTATCAGGTTAAACACTTATATTATCACATAACCCGGGTTCATGTTGAACAAATATGTTACAATTGGTTACGTGCGATGTCGTGGGATAATTAAAATCTATTATTTTTACATTATCAATACATTCTAAGTAATTGAACATCCACCATATAATTATCATTATTGTATTGCTTTCTTTATATTTTCAATCTTTTGTTCTCTTTTTTTTTAACTGCGCACCGGAAGATTTTTTTGATGGCGTATTACCCTAGACGTGTTTTTCAATTTAAATTTATGTTTTTATCAATACAATTATTTATAGTACTGGCTACTATGTTGCATCTGAACAACATTATCTGTCTTTTCCAATATGTTTTGTTCCGTGAAAGAGCGAAAATATCTAATAATAATTACGACACGGCAACAACACAACAGATCTTACGAATGACAACAAGAATAATGATAACGTGATATTACGCGCTGTCGTTGCTATCTAACTCGAGACCATTGATAAATTCAATGCTCGAGACGATTGAAATTCACCAGAGTTACCAAATGTAGCGAAATCCCGCAGTGTTGCAAAATTTGTATGTTTAAAGCGGAGTATTGCCGAAAATTAAAAATGCAATACTAATACTAATACTACTAATCGGGAGTATTGGCCGCAGGACGGCCAGCCCTTATAGGACTTTGGTCCCTCTTGGGCGATAAGGTTGGAGTTTTGGGATTCTGAAAGAAAAAGATGATGCAGTATCGGGCGCTTGGTTGAGTTGTGTCGCTAGTGAGGGTGGTTTAGTGGTTTAAGATTGGGTTTAAGGCAATGGCTTGGGGTGTTTAGAGAAAAGGCCCAAGGTGTTTTTTTTGGAGAAAGGCTCGGGGGTGTTTTAGAGAAAAGGCTCGGGGGTGTTGTCGATTGCTAGTCGATATATTTGGGGCAGGTTGGAGGTTTTTGTCAGAAGAATGGTGGGAATGTGTAAGTTTCTTGCGCGGTTTGCGCGTGTTGGGGGGAGGAGGAATGGAGAGAAGCGGAGCTATGCCGGGGACGTTGTTGTTGATGAGTCGGGTGGTGTAGTGGTCTAGATTGGAAGAGATTCTCTCGTTGATTGGGGGAGTGTTGGCAAGTTGGTGTATCTCGTTTGAGGGGTGAAACCTGTCGAGTCTGAGGCATTTTCGCAGAACGGCCCTTTCGAAAGGGAGGACATTGTTTGAGATTAGTTTGGGCTTGGTAGAGAGAAGAAGAGCACGGTATCCGAATATGGGTCTGATGAAGGTGGAGTACGTGTGTAAAAGAGTTTTGGGGTGGCAACCAGTGAATCTGCCTCGAATGATAGAAAGGAGTGAGGCTCTGTCGGGCACGCTTCAGCGTTTTGGACAGGTCTTCGGAGGGCGAGAGGGTAGTGGTAATTAAAAAAAAAATGCAATATAAAATAGCGGACTTTTATATCAATTTATTTTCTAAGTTTTGCGCCCCTAACCTAGTTGCGCCCGTGGCGGGCGCCTCTTTCGTCACGCCCTCGTTACGGCACTACCAATAACTTATATTTGTATTAAAAGGCTGCCTCAAAGACTTAAGATATTAAAAAAACTTATATAACAATTAGGAAAATTGGAATACACGATTTTAGAAAATAGTCTTTAACCCCTTTGAACTTTGAAGTATAAGATTTAAAATGTGTAAAAGCCACTTGTAATTTTTTTTTAATAGTTTTTATAAGTGGAACCATCTTTTGGAAAAATAAAAGAAACTTGAAATAGATAAGAAACTAAGAAAAGAATTCAGAAATAATTAGAACATTGATTATAAGTACCTATTTAAAAAATAAAACGTTTACAGAACAACAAAAAATAAGTTTAATAACATAAATATAATAAAAATTTTAGGGTTCTTGATTTCATATTCACAAAATTAGATATAATGGTCTTAACGTCTAAGGCCGCAAATATATCGTTTTCAATAGTTATTAACGCCAAACTAAGCCTTTTTTGTGACATACTTGTTCTTAAGTAGATTTTAATTTGGAAAAGGAACGTTCGTTTACCGCTCGCTACACTAACAGGTAAGGTTAATATAGTATTCTTAAGGCAATTGAAAAATTATTATACCTATCATACCTATCGTAAACGCCCCTGTCAAGGACTTCAAAATGGTGATCAGATAAAAAGAATGGAAATTTGTCGATAGTTCATCAGAAAACATCATGAAATTCCAAACTTCACTATGAAAATCTTGGTTTCATCGTAAAAAAATGAGCCCACGATGTGGGCGCTAACAACGCCTATCCAAACATTGAATGCACATTTAATCTGGTTTCTTAATCCACGAACTATCTGAGAATTGTTATCAAACCAAAAAACCGTATATTTACGATTAAATAATTGGAAAAACGATCAATTGAAAACTCGGAAATCACTAACTTGTTTGCACTGAAGAAAAACATGTATTATTTGACAGTTATAAATAGTCGTTGCAATTGTTTAATCATGACACCAAGGCCTTCTGTGGTTTACATTAATTTTGCAAGTTTTCATATATTCCCTTGGTTAAACATACGGATGCTTTATATGGTTGAAAACCATGGAGATTTGAAAAATGCAAAAATCCAATATGGCGTTCATAAGAAAAACAAAAGTTGGATATGACCGTGAGAAACATAGTGGCCTAGAATCTTTTTTTCATCATTTTAAAAATCCTTATTAGTTGATCCTCCGATCCTGAAAATTTGGCGCACAAATCTTTTCAGATAAAGGTAATATGGAGGTTTTAAGAAAATGTACATTTTTGTTTTCAACGTGGTATTACGTAACAGGATAAAATATTGAAAATGTAAAACTGGTTTATTGTTACGCATGTAATTGCGCAACTTTTTCCCCATTTAACCGATTTTGTATTCCTAACGGTTTCCGAGATACCCATGTACTTCATTTTAAACTGGACACCCTGTATAAAAAAATAATCTTTTTTATTTATGTGAACTCCATTTTTTTCAACTGGATGCGTAATAAATAAAAGACGACTTAGGACATTCTAAAGATAAAGTTTATTAAAATATTTATTCTTTTATTAGATAACAAAAATTTATAGAAATATAACAGTTTGTTAACAATTATGGTTGTTTTCTTGTTTTTAAATCATAACTTTAACGGAATGTTATTGTCTGGTTTTTTCTTTATAGTGATTGCATTGGTTTAACTTTTAGTTTGGTTGCAAGGCGCTGACATGTGTCAAGTTGATTTTGAACATATCGCAGTCCACCAGCTTCGTCTACTGCCTTCATATGCAATTTTTCAGGATCTCCAGCAACCATAATTGGTTTACTGGGATCAGCCTAAAATGCAATAAAAATTAATGTAAAATACGCTGAAATATAAAGGTTTATTACAGGTTCCATGGTTCTGATATATTGCATGAGATCTTCCAGTCGTCCTTCAAATCCTGGTGCAAAACATTGCGGGTTAACAGCAATAAAACATTGTCCTAAATCTGCTTGACGGCTAGAGTCTCCCCATCTTCGGATATGTGGTCCGTACTGCGCACCTTACGTAATGTAATTAATTAAATAATTCAATAGACTCAAAAATTATTCAATTTACCTCCAAGAATGCCGCATAGAAGTTCTACTACAAATCCTAGACCAAATCCTTTGTAGCCTGAAGTGATTTCAGAACCCCCTAAAGGCATCAAGCAACCTGCTTTGTATGCTACATCAGCATCAGTAGTGACACGTCCATCAGTATCCTGGGCCCAACCTTCTGGAACGGGCATATTTTTGCGTCTTTGAATCTCAATCTGGCAATAAAATAACAAATAATTTTGAATGGAATTCATGTCAGAAACAGAAAAACAGTTTTGAAAAAAAAAATTAAATATTAGCTTTTAGCCTTGACTTCGTTCACGAATTGCGATTTCATCAGGTCCGGCGTAAGAGTGTCTGACGCCGCTAGGCAAAGACAATTTATGTTCTGTATAAACGCCTATGGTGATACTTGTATATCGAAATCAGGAAATTAGGATTGGTATAAATCTTAGAGGGTCGAGAAGTCGTTGAAGACCTCCAATGTTCTGGTCGTTCATCCACATATAATAATGACGAAAACGTTGATAAAGCGAAGAAAATAGTGCTTGAAAATTCCCGTGTGAGTGTAAAAGAGATTGCTGCGGACATTGACATAATTACTAGGCTCTGTCCACACATTCGTTTAATATTTATGGCCTCAAAAACGCCGCAGCACGGACTCGTTCCAAGACTACCGAAATACTGTGTCTGAAGAAATGATTTTTTAAGCAGCAGCCGACACTACGTTCATAAATGCGTCATTACCGGATACGAAAAGTGAGTTTATGAGTGTCACATTAAAACCAGTCATTCTTCCGAGTGGTGCTTCAAAAATGACCCGAAAACAAAAAAAAAACACGTTAATGTAGTTCAAAAATCAAGGTGATGTTGACTGTTTTCTTCGATTATCGTTGTGTCGTCCATCATGAGTTTTTTTCCCGGTGGGTTGAACAGTTAAAAAGGAATAATATTTGAGAGTAATTAAAGTGTTTGAGACCAGATTTTCGGAAAGACAGCTTATAGATTTTACACCACGATAAGGCACCATCTCACACATCGTCTCTTACACGCAATTTTTTGACCAAACATTTAACTTATGTCATCCCGCAACCATCTTAACACCAGATTTGACACCGTATGAGTTTTTTAGTTTCGAAAACCCAAATTATACCACAGCAGGAAAGACGTTTTAAGTCAACCAAAATCGTAAAAAAGAATTCGTTGAAAGAGCTAAAAGCGTTACCTGAATCAGCGTATGAAAAATGTTTTGAGAATTAAAAGACGCGTGTCGCGTAGAATGGGCTTATTTTGAATGTGACAAAATTAATTTACTTAAATAAAAGAATACTTTTTGTTTTATTTAACAATTTGCAATATTTTTTGGATAGAAGGTATATCGTTTAAGGCCTCTACTCATTATCCAACTTGTCGGAGCCGACCGTCGCGTCGGGAACTCCGTGTTGGATGTTGTCTACACACTTCCCGACCAGTCCAACCAACACAGCATAAACGTCATAACTTTTTTTTATTATTTTGGCTCTGATTCCATTTTGTGGATAACAAATTTATAAATAGCGTTAAATTTTCGATTTATAGTCCTTATCTAGAGGAATGTAGTAAGGCGGTTGGCTTGTTGGATGGTCTGGCCACCCGACCGTTCCAACTGTCGTGTTGGTCGGGTGATAGACTACACATTAAACAATTTATCGGAATGGTCGCTCGGTTGTCCCGACAAATTGGTTGGTGAGTAGAGGCCTTTACCGTCCCTAATTAGTCAACCATTTACTTATATCAGGTATATCAAGCGTTCACTAATAATTATCACCATCACTGACTTTTCTCTTTAAAAAACGCAATAAAAACAAAGCAAAACACATATGCGACAAAAATGTTACACAAAGAGACAGTTTTTTGTGTGTCAAAATCGAGGTCAAAATTGTACATTAGAATGTTTTTTAACGCAAAAATGTGTAAGATAATTATTATTGTTATCAAGGCAAGAATTTTTTTTGCAGCAAAACACTATTTTTTTTTAACTCTACAAATCACATACATACATTTCAAGTAGTTAACAGTTTTTCTCCCTCAAATTTAAAAAATACCGCAAATAATTTTGCGGTAAAAAAACTACGATAGATTTACGACAGACACTTGAAATTACTATTTAAAACTTTGTTTAAGATAAGACTTCGTCTTATTATAATTTAAACTGTGATTCATTTGGCAATATTTAAGATGCAAAGTTAATTATTAATACGGTTTTTTTACAAAACAGAAAACGTTGTGAAAATGGGAGGCAGTACATCTAAGTATTTTATAACAAAAAAAGGGGTCAGACAAGGTAGTATTCTGAGTCTAGTTCTTTTTGTTAAGATAAAAGACGACATAGCAAACAAAATAAACAATACAACAAAGGAAGTGCACATAGGTTACTGAAAAATTAATGCAAATTAAAATAAATGAACTCATGTATGCCGATGATCTTATTCTGTTTGGAAACAGTAAAGAAGTATTACAAAACTGAATAGACAAATGGGCAGACAATTGAAAAGAAGATCGCTTGAAAATAAAATTAAATAAGACAGGAATTATGATGATAGGAATGAGACAGAAAAAGTAGAAATAGTAGTACAAGACGAAAAAATGCAAGTAAAGTATTTAGGGGCACTAATGGAGGAAACTGAAAAATTAGAACGAGAATTATCTATTAGAATAAACAAAGTAATGTCAATGTACGGAATGTTATATAAACCATTTATTAACAAAAAAAAAAATCACGAAAGCTACAAAAACCAGAATCTGCGAGGTGGTGCTGTCCAATTCTTATGTATGGGTGCGAAACCTGGGTCTTATCAGATGCATTGAAGAGCAGAGTTGAGACTTGCAAAATAAAGATTCTTAGAAAAATTGAGAGAGTGGAAAAAATTAAAAAATATAAAGCGAAATGATAAAAAAGAATCTAAAAATTAGAAGTGTAATGATAAAAATTGAAACACAACAACTTAGGTGGTCCAGTCATATAAAAAGAATAAAAGAAGAAAGAACAGCGAAAGTGATGTGAAAGGTGGAAACTGGGAAAAAAAAAGACGCGGACGACAAAGAAAGACATGGAATAACGTGATAGTGAACTTATTTAATGGAAAAGGCATAAATGAAAGAACGATTTTTAGAGATACAAAAGATTGCATTTTTTAAATTAATTTTCTTGTTAAAATTTTTACAAAATCAAGTATTCCAAACGTTATACTTACTTTTCCAACAGCTACCGCCGATGTAGCCATATCTAACAAAAAGCTGTCACCTCCTTCCGCCATCGCGCCAACTGATATTGGATTAGTGCCCAAGGCTGACTGTAATAAACTGATAACTTCTTTTTATTTTTTGTTTAACTCAACTTACCCCTTTACTGCGTGTTGGACTCACAAGGGGTGAAGTGTTCGTAAAACTGAAACCAATCAAGCATTCTTTCATCGCTCGCATTGAGTAAATACCTGCGATCCCGTAATGATTGGAACCTGTAAACAATTCATTTGATTTTAAACGTTTTTAATGGTGTATATGGGCAAGTAAGCCTTTGTGAACCAATATGATTCAAAGTTCTAATTAAATTTTGAAGGTAATAGTAACGCAATTAACACAAGCGCTTTATAAGTGGGAACTAATGATGGTGACGAGAGACGAGGTAGCGATTCGCAACTTTTTTGTAACTACGACCAAGCTTTTTTTATTAAAAGAATCAGATAGATGTCAGTGGTAGGTTGAGTTGTATTTTAATAAGACCTTCCAAAGTCTAGCCAGAAGATGCGGCTCTGGGATCCAACATTTTTTTCATCTGCTTTTGAATAACAAATGTTGTACACTCGTAGTAAATGTGTAAAGAAGTCTCTATGACAAAGTTTATGTAATCGAAATACGTTGACAGTTTTATTTTTGTATACCCTGGTAATTATTATTGATAAAAACGAAGTGTCTTTGCTGCTTGATGCTGTCAAGAAAATTCCACCCACATCAACTGAGACTGAGAAAGCATTTTATGCGGCAGAACTCTCTGTTAACAAATTAATTAAGAATAAGACTAAGTGACCAAGGCGTAGATCACGTATGTTTTTAAATTCATATTACAAAAGTTAATTATAAAAATTATTTTATTGTGTTCATTAAAATAAACTTGCTATAGAAAGATAATATTTTTAAAATGTATGTTTCTCTTAATATTATTTTATTATTAATAATAATCATTAAGTAAAATGTATTAATTATACAGGGTGATTGATTGAGACCGGGACTTAAAAATATATTATGAAGAATGAAAAAGGGTATGGATCTGCAATTTCGGTTATGACCATAATGGCATTTGAACTATTGATGTAAAATATTTTTAATATTGCGACACTTCCGGAAATACCGGAAGTTGACGTCTACTTTCTTATTTCATATACAATGGTCAATTTTTTATTGCGTATTTGGATTTAAAACGTTATTTTAGAGGGACTTTTACTAGCATTTGCTATACCTAAGTGCAGTCGTTTTTTAGATTTTTGGACTTTTTTGAAAATTTTTTTATTTTCATCGTGATGCTTAGTATTATCGCCGTCATTTTTGAAGAAAAAACGCTTAAATTTAGACCATGCCTAAAAGAAACCTTGGAGTAAGTCCTGGAATTTTTGCAAACGATGGATTACTTACAGGGTGTCCAAAAACTTCAGATCACTAAAACTCGTTTTTTTCAAATACAATGCCCAAACTTTTTTTTTCAGTTTCTAAAGCAAAATCACATTCTGCATCAATCTGTATTAGCGTTTCCTATACCTATCTGCAACAATTTTCGAGTTATTAAGAATTGTTGATAAAGTTAAGAGAAATTGCAACATTTTTAAATAGTAAGCCTTGGAAATTACAACAAATGCCAATATTAATAACTGTAAACCACTTTTATTGAGTTTGTTTGAAGTATCCATGAAAATGGTATATCAAGATGTTTTAAATGTATTTTACATTCATAGACAATATCACAAGATTATTGAAAGTGCGGACGAATAGTTGTGCATTTTTAATGTAACTTGTACACTGTACAGCAGGGGTGTTAAACTCGCGGCCCGCGGGCCGCATGCGGCCCGCAACGAACATTTTTGTATTTGAAAAAAACGAGTTTTAGTGGTCTGAAGTTGTATTAAAAGAAAATTAAATTTTGAACAACCTGTAAGTAATGCATCCATTGCAAAAATTCCAGGATGTACTCCAAGGTTTCTTCTAGGCATGGTCTAAATTTAAGCGTTTTTCAAAAATGACGGCGTTAGATAATATTAAGCATCACGATAAAAATCAATAAAATTTCAAAAAAGTCCAAAAATCTAAAAAACGACTGCACTTAGGTATAGGGAATGCTAATAAAAGTTCCTCTAAAATAACGTTTTAAATACAAATACCTACGCAATAAAAAATATACCATTGTATTTGAAATAAGAAAGTAGACGTCAACTCTCAGTATTTTCGGAAGTCGCCGTATTGAAAATATTTTCAATAATCAGATCAGATGCCATTATGCTTATAACCACAATTTCAGATCCATACCCTTTTTCATTCTTCATATATTTTCAAGTCCCGGTCTCAATCAATCACCCTGTATAACTTGGAGTTGTTTTTAGGTAATAAACTGCACACTTCCTTTTTTGGTGGTTTTAAAATACATATTTACATATTTTATTATTTCCCGGGATATCCCGCGAAATAAACAAATTTCTTCCCGGAATCCCGGGACAAGCGAAAACGTCAAATATGAGAAACCCTAGTAGGCACAAAAGCATCGTTTCCTATTGCTACGACGCAGAGTACAAGAACAGCCTGCTGCTGTTTAAAACTTCAAAAAATATATATATATTTTATTACCTTTAGCAACAGCCCATCCTACACCAACTTCTTTGGCCTTTTTGATGGCAAGATCCATACAAAAGTTGCCAACAACCGCCCCTAATCCATTGTTTCCATCAACCCAAGCTGTAGCAGCGGACTCTTTTAGTATAGTTGGTACTGCAGCTCCATTACATGTACCGCTTTGTACATCTTGAATGTACATCTCTAAACAATATATGAAATAAAAAAATGCCATTAAAAAATTACCCATTTAGTTAGCTACATGACACGTACATTTTAATTGGCAATCAAAATATTTTTATTTTTTGTTAATTTTTGGCAATAAACATGTTTCTTCCTTTAAGTATACCTCTTCCACCGATAAAAATATGTTTTCCTGCGATAAAAAGACTATTTCCGGTAAAAAAATTGTTTTTTCTTTGTAATACATATGTAGATATAGGTACAATATTTTGCAAAAGAAGTCATCTTGCTAAATGTCACTTGAACACTTTTCGTGCATTTGCTACGCAATAAAGCTTTCACAGAAATCTAACTTTAAGAACAAAAACTATTCAACAAAAATAGAAAGCTTGAGATATTACTTAGTCAATATATTTGGTAGTTGTAATTTTTTTAAAATTTATTTTTTGTGATATTAGAATATTATGGCAGTATTATTAGCAAAAATCCCGTCAGTTGTTTATTTTAAGATAAATAACTTTTGGTAACCAACGACTATCAATTTAGAACATCAATACGTTCACTGGTAGCAAGTTGCAAAAATTTGCATGTACATTTTTTATTTTATTTTTAGCTAGTGTTATTTTATTAATATCAATAAGACAGGTGGTTTTAAAAGAGAACTATTTTGAATTTTTAATGAAGCTAAGAAACAATTTGTTTGTGGAAAACTAAGCTCACTGCAGCATTCAAAAATGCGGTAGGCGTATTGTGATCACTAGGGATTTAAATATTACAAAAATTGTACGTCAGGTTTATCTCTTGTATTTAATGATTATTTTATTTTATGAAATACCTATGTACATGGTCTGTCGCAAAAATAACGGAACTTTTTAAAAATAAAAAAAAACATGTATTTTTATTTAGTAAATGTTTTATTTTATTCCGAATACATCATTCTTTCTGCGGCCACACAACGATTTGCATTGCCAACTAATGCATCAAACGACTGCGCTGTCTTTTTGTGGAATGCTCTTGAGCAGGGGTCGGCAACCTTTTTGTCAATAAGGGCGCAATATAAATTCAAAAGTTATTTGGGGGCGCCCGAAAAACAAAACTTTAAAATATTAATGGTATTATTTCCGGTAGTGGCCTTATGAACGTAATACATAAGGTTCAAATTCACACATTTCGGTCGGTTAGCAATGCCTATGAGTAGGCCTACCATATTTTCGTAACGTCAAACCGGGACACAAAAACCTTTTTTTTTTTAAATCATAAGAAATGGGCAAAAAAGGGGTGAACAAAATGCGCTACAGGTTTTTTTTGAATTTTCAAAGTTCAAACGTGTTTTAATGCAAAGTTAGAGTACTTTACCATCATCCAAAATTACAGATTTATGGCAGAATCTTTTCTGATTTTTTAAAAATCAGATTACTTCCACTCACATTCTACAAAATTATTCGTAATAAAAGTAAAAACTTTCACTAATAATTTCTATTTAGGTACAGGGACTATAAACAAAATATTAATATGAATTTAAAAAAGCAACATTTTTCAGTCAAAAATTTTAAAAACACGTAAAAACATAGGCTTGTACTTTAAATTTATTTTATTGTTGCTTGTTGAAATAGCTCAAAAGTTAATAAACAAAAAGCGTACATTACTATAAATATCTCCAAGGGCATGCCTACAAGCATACACATTAATATTTTCCCACGAAAGCGTACGTTTTTTTCGAGAAACCAACCAAAAATCCAAAGCAAATCAACAAAGAATTAGAATTATAAGTTTTTACAGTTTTTATAGCAAAGAAAGTAGCATTTCAACATAATACATTTTTAATTAGTTGTATAGGTATGTGCGAATGTGCCAATAATTATAAGATAACAAATTTGCTACAATGACTATCGAACTACGCAATAATACTATGAAATTTCAATAAAAATAATACCGCACAAATAGTTACTATCATTTCACATTTCATTAGCTGTTTTTTGTTTTTATTTTTATAGATAGCTTGATAAGTGATGGCTAAAATGCGATTTTTCTTCATTTTGTGATTTGTTTATAAAAATAGATATAGCAAGCAATATCTCATTTAAAAAAAGGAAAAAAATCACATTTAACTATTCCATAGCCAACTTCGCGCCCCCCTAGAAAAAATAAAATTAGGGGTAATATCTCAAAATTGGTGAGTTAAAAAAAAAAACTAAAATAACAGTTATATTCTCCATTAAAATGTACCTCCAGAAAGTACTAATAAAATTGATCTAATAAATAAAATAAAAATGTTATGAGAGAAAAAAGAAATTCAACATTTTCATATTTTTTGCTATAACCTCCGAAGTACGAGAAATTTTGTACTTTTAAAAATCGGTTGTAGCTCCTTCACATTAGATCTATATCTTCTATAATAAGCGAGATCACCATGCTGGAAATATTATCTGGGACACCCTGTATATAAAAAAATAAGTTTAATTACATTTTTTCTCGTCCAGTAAGAGTAACATATTTTAAACATGCTTTCCATGGCTCCATTTACGCGGTTTTTATTTACGTACAGTTTTTGTAGAACGAACTACCCGCGTAAATGGAGGGATTACTATATTAACATTTTCTTCAAATATTTCTGTGCATTACAAAATAATACAAGGCGTCTAAATAAAATAACTTTCAAAGTCATCTGTTTCAATTTTTGTTGGTAGGTAAGTACCTATACAGGGTGTCCCAGTTAACTTGAACAGCATGGGGATCTCGTAAACGGTAAGAGATACAGAGTTGGCTAAATGGGTCAAAATGATCTATGATTCAAGAGCAACTATTCTATGAAAAAAAAACTTGAAAAAAATTTACAGTTTTTGGGCTATTCGTAAAAAACAAAAAAATGACGTTTTCGATTTTTGCTTATAACTTGCTTATTTAAAATCATACCCAAAATATTTTTCGACATTATTAGGACACTTTTTTTTGCGTAAAATTGAAATTAGTTAATAAATTTTACCTATCTTCATTTGTTTTTGTTATTTTAACATCAACTTTCTTATTTTAAATACGGGTCGTAGTTGGCTATGACACCATTAAAAAGAGATTTTTTTTCTCGTTTCATTGATGTATGGGTTGTTAGGTTTATTTTTAAAAATAAGCAAGTTATAGCAATATTATTGTATTTGTTAAGTTTAATCAAAGCCGCCATTGGAAAACAAAACAAAACATCACATAAATAAACTAGCTGAACTTAATTAAACACAAATAAACCTAAATAATTTAAGAATTTTTCAAATTACATAATAATTTATGTTTTTCCAATTACTGTCACTATTGAATCTAAATTATAACATGCGTTCAAAGTGTAGCTCACTCTCCATGTGCAATACAAATTTGAGATCTGCACATTGTAGGTAATAATGTTTTTCTAACGATATTTCTTTTTATTTGATAAACTTTTGTTAAACTATCCAATCTTAATTTTGTAATTGTGTTCAGCTGTCTTTTTATGATTAGCTGTTTTAAGAACATTTTATCAAGCAGAAAGTAATATGCATAAGAAATAATTGTTATCTACAAAGTGCAGATCTCAAATTTGCATTGCTCATGGAGAGTGGGCTGCACTTTGAACGCATGTTATAATTTAGATTCAATAGTAATAGTAATTGGAAAAACATAAATTATTATGTAATTTGAAAAATATCTTAAATTATTTAGGTTTATTTGTGTTTAATTAAGTACAGCTAGTTTATTTACGTGATGTTTTGTTTTGTTTTCCAATGGCCACTTTGATTAAACTTAACAAATACAATAATATTGCTATAACTTGCTTATTTTTAAAAATAAACCTAACAACCCATACATCAATGAAACGAGAAAAAAAATCTCTTTTTAATGGTGTCATAGCCAACTACGACCCGTATTTAAAATAAGAAAGTTGATGTTAAAATAACAAAAACAAATGAAGATAGGTAAAATTTATTAACTAATTTCAATTCTACGCAAAAAAGTGTCCTAATAATGTCGAAAAATATTTTGGGTATGATTTTAAATAAGCAAGTTATAAGCAAAAATCGAAAACGTCATTTTTTTGTTTTTTACGAATAGCCCAAAAACTGTAAATTTTTTTCAAGTTTTTTTTTCATAGAATAGTTGCTCTTAAATCATAGATCATTTTGACCCATTTAACCAACTCTGTATCTCTTACCGTTTACGAGATCCCCATGCTGTTCAAGTTAACTGGGACACCCTGTATACCAGTATATACCATAAAAAGTGTATGGCGTATTTTTAAAAGGTCGTTATATTGTTTTAAAAGACGTTGAGTGCATCAAAGACGTGATGTACTTGTACCAAATTTGATTACCTTAATCCTAAAGCATTTATTTAACAAAACAAAAACATTTATAGTTTTAATTGCATCACGTAATATCCAGTAATACCCAATTTTAAAAAACAAAGTGTAAGCTCGCAAACAGGGAACATTTTTTTAAATTAAAACTTATTACCATCCACCAAAAATGTAAAATATAAAACAAAGAATAAATTAATATCACTGAAAAGCATACGTATTATCTACGAAGGTCATGGCGATATCTTGTGGACAAATAAAAATAGATTTTTACAAGGTTTTTTAAGACAGTTATAAAACTATACACTTCTCTACAAACTACTAAACTAATTGGTATTATTGGCTTAAAAATGAGCTTAAAACACTTGGAGACAACTAACAAGAATTTAAAAGAATATATTTATTTATTTCCTTTATCACTTGCTAAAATATTGCACTCTTCGTGCAATCTTGTAGCTTACGCTAAATTTGTATATCATCTCTAAACAAATATATCTTAGGACTGGCAAATTTCCATTAAATGTATCGGCCTTGATAGAGGCGATTCACATTGGCAATTATATCACCCACTATTTGTATTTTTGGACTGTAACATTGGCGATTTTTATAGTTCTCAATAATAGAATAATTACAATTCGAGGATTAAAGTTTATTTTTGCAAAATAAAATACGGTTTGCTGTGTATTAAAAGGAATTTACATCGCAATTATAAGAAAATTTAAACTTTTAATTCCCATTTTTAGGAATAAATTATAAAACAACTCTGCAATAATTAAAAACTTTTAAAAAATGCATTAAAAAGTTTAATTTATAAAAAAGAAATACAATTCAAAACTTTCGTAAAATGGCACTGCTTTCCAAACGTTTATTAAGTTTATTTTCATTTATATCTCAGTATTTCTTTTAAGACTTCAGTGATGTAACCAAATAAAAAAATAATAAATGCTTCTTAAAATAGTTTGTTGCGAAATCCTGAAATCAAAATATGGTCTTCTCGCTTTTTAAATAAGTGTAAAGTCAGTTTAGCTGGAACTATTTAAGAAGCTTGACAGTTTTTAACATTTTGTTAGTTTTAAAGGCTTTTGAATTTTGGGACAAAGTCGATCTCATAAAAAAGTTATTAATGGTTTTGTAATCATTTTTAAAATTTTTAATTTGTGTAATCAAAAGCTTGCAGCGTAATAATCCATTAGATTTAAAAATTTGATAATGGCCAAAACACAACAACGTCTGATTTTACAATATATCTCATTAAATTAACGTGTTGTGAATAATTTTTTTTTTCAGAGGTTTTGTTTAAATTTATTTGATACATTATACACAATAACCAAAATAAATCTATTATGCACATTGCGACATTGCTTGTATTTATTTGGTGCCGGATTAAGCCTTAGCGGCCCGTTGACAAAATTTAGCGTTGGGCGCCATTTATAGGGGTTGTTTGCAAATCTTGTGACTTTGTTATAAATTACACTTTTGGTAGATCGGGCACCTCTTAATAACGAGCCTTAGACATTTGTCTTTTTTCCTCTGTTGGTTAATCCGACCCTACTTGTATTTAATGAGAAGCTGCTTTAATTAAGTGTTATTGATTGGCTAAAGTTATATAAACCTGACAAGGAATGTCGTGGGAAAGTCAAGTAAGAATTTTATTTAAAAAAGTTATACATTTGTCAAACAGTTTAACAAGTAAAACAGTTTGATTTTTTTGTGACATAATGTCATGTCAAGAATAACTCTTTTTATTATTATACCAACATTTAACTTTATTATCTTATGTGTCATACGCCATACCGTGTGTAAATAAATTTGTACATATGCGGGACGGAGCATTTTAACTTATTAACCACGATAATGTGTACTTTCTCCCCTTACAGTTATTTTTAGTTATGCCCACATAATTTAAAACACTTGTTTTGCTTTGATCAAAACATAATACAAGTAGTTTCTTAATTGCTTTTTGTCACAAATTCTAACACAAAAAAAAGTTTACAGCTTTTCAAAATACTTTAAAACAAAAAAATATATACAGGGTGAGTCACGACAGACGCGTCGGAGTTTTATGGCAAAACGCTTTATATTTTCCAATTTCTGTCACTGTTAGACTATGTAAGTCAATAAGGGCTACATTTTAAAAATATTTTCAAACATACAGGGTGCTCCAAAAAAGTGTGGCATATCAAAGTTATACTTTTTCTTATGGAACACCCTGTATATTTTTACATTTTTGGATTCCTCTTTAAATTTAATTTAAAAAATGTATAAGGTCAAATGGGTCTAAAGTTAACCGTTCTCGTGAAAATCGCATTTTCATGAAAATTCAGTATTTTCAAAAATTTTCAACATTTAAAAACTTTGAGAAGTCTGAAGAAATTCGCTTGGAGATAAGATTGACAATAGATTATGTAACACTTTGCACCACCTACATTTTTAAAATATTATACAGGGCGTTTTTTACGCTTGGTCAAACTTGTGAAACTTTCAACATCGATAACTCATTTTTTTTAAATACAACCCCTTATATTTTTTTACACCGTCTTATAGAAAATTTAATTCTCTTTCGAAAACATTAATACTGTTTTATACCTAAAATTGATATTTTCCGAGATATCGCGATTTTATTGTTAATTATTAGGGCAATGTAATATTTTCGAGTAGGCCATGAAGGTAGACTGCGGTAATTTGGAACAATTGAAAGAAAGAACAAGAAAGGTTTAGTTTTATCTTTTGCCTACGCATTTTTGACATTTTTTTATAATGAAGAGCATTCTCACGTTTAAATCGAGATTTCTTAAAATTATTTATGCATTTATTTATTGGACCAGTATGATAAGATGATTACTAAATCCTATAAACCATTTTTTTGTATGTTTATAATACGACACTCTGTTCTACCAAAATGTCTTTGCTTAAATTCTGGTTCCACGCATTTTGCAAACATTGTGTTTTATACAGTGTGCACAATGTTTAATATAAGTAAGTGTTTATGGTGTGTTAACTAAAATATAAATACAGAAAATATTTCAAATTGGGACCGTAGTAACTTAAATTGAACATTTATAAAAATATTTCTAGTGATAACTAAAATGTATGTAATAATAATTCAAAAACAAAATTTAACAGCCGATTACAATAAATGTTCAACATGACGACCATCCTCTTAAATACACATTGTGATCCTCTTTTCAAGTGAACGCCTTACATTACGCAACATATTAGGAGTGATTGTCTCAAAAGTTTTTGAATTATTATTAGATACATTTTAGTTATCACTGGAAATATTTTTATAAATGTACAATTAAAGTTACTACGGTCCCAATTTGAAATATTTTCTGTGTATTTATATTTTAGTTAAGACACCATAAACACTTACCTTCATTTTGGTAGAACCGAGAGTCGTATCATACAAAAAAAATAGTTTATATGATTTACTAATCATCTTATCATACTGGTCCAATAAATAAATGCATAAATAATTGTAAGAAATCTCGATTTAAACGTGAGATTGCTCTTCACTATAAAAAAATGTTAAAAATGCGTAGGCAAAAGATAAAACTAAACCTTTCTTGTTTTTTCGTTCAATTGTTTCAAATTACCGCTGTCTACCTTCGTAGCCTACTCGAAAATATTACATTGCCCTAATAATTAACAATAAAATCGCGATATCTCAGAAAATATCAATTTTAGGTATAAAACAGTATTAATGTTTTCGAAAGAGAATTAAATTTTCTATAAGACGGTGTAAAAAAATATAAGGGGTTGTATTTAAAAAAAATGAGTTATCGATGTTTAAAGTTTCACAAGTTTGACCAAGCGTAAAAAACGCCCTGTATAATATTTTAAAAATGTAGGTGGTGCAAAGTGTTACATAATCTATTGTCAATCTTATCTCCAAGCGAATTTCTTCAGACTTCTCAAAGTTTTTAAATGTTGAAAATTTTTGAAAATACTGTATTTTCATGAAAATGCGATTTTCACGAGAACGGTTAACTTTAGACCCATATGACCTTAAACATTTTTTTAATTAAATTTAAAGAGAAATCCAAAAATGCAAAAATATACAGGGTGTTCCATAAGAAAAAGTATAACTTTGATATGCCACTCTTTTTTGGAGCACTCTGTATGTTTGAAAATATTTTTAAAATGTAGCCCTTATTGACTTACATAATCTAACAGCGACAGAAATTGGAAAATATTAAGCGTTTCTCCATAAAACTCCGACGCGTCTGTCGTGACTCACCCTGTATATATATATTTTTTTATATATATAAATGTAACCAGCATAAGGATGAACAGCATGGGGATCTCTGTTAATGTAAGATACGAAATGAGTTCAATAAAAGTAAAGTAAATGTAGATGTCCAATAAAAATTATAGTCGAGATATTACCTACCCCGAAAGTGAAAAACAAATAGCATTTTCCATTGAATTTTTTTGAATATTTGCTGTAAATTGATATTTATCGAGCAAAATACTCTTTTTTCTTACTTGGATAGCAACATACATCTTTTTCAAAATTGTTTTTGAATCTAGTGAAAAAACTGCTAAAAATAAAAATAGAATTGTATTTGACATTTGGAACAACTTTTAGAGATTATTCCAAAGCCTTTTAGTTTCATTTTATTAAGTATTTTGTTTGTGCCTGAAAATTATCATGAAGACTGCTTAACTCGAAAAATATTTGTTTTAGACATAATATACCTACATTACTTTGTAAAGATAAATTAATTATTGATAAGAAAATGTAAATGTATAGGTTATGTCATTAAAAAAAAAATTTACTCATTCGTTTTTGAAGTTTTGCCCAGTGGACCGGCCTTAGAAACACCCTGTAAATTATTTTAAAATTTTAACTATTCAGCAATCACTAAGACACTATTGTCAACTAAATTATCAAAGGAATTCGTTTCGACATTAGTTCTTCGTGAAATATTAATGTTTTTAGGGTCCTGTTCTGGCCAATATTTTTATAAAAACTAAAATAACTCAAAAGATATTGATTTTTGATACAAAACAATGTTAATGTTTTTGAAGTTAATTTAATTCTGCATCTAAAATGTACGGGGTGTTTAATTAAAATAAAAATTTGTAATTTAATATGGTATCATAAAAATGATTTATTTACGAAAATAGTTCTAAATGAGCTACTACAAAATCGTATATTTTAATGAACAGATAACTAATCGAAGTCATGTTATTAAAATGTCCTGTTTATAAAAGCAGTTGATAGTTAATATTAATAATATTATTAGTTCTTTAATACAAGGGGTGCAATTTTAGGTATATTGCAAAAACTAATCATACAATAATATGTATTCTTAGAAGGTATGTATTTTCGTCACATTGGTCTAAAAAAGAAAACTCTTTTATGTCGATTAAACAATTTTGATTTTATTGTTTTTTATTAAACTAATTTATAATTAGGAAAACAAATAGCTTAAAGATGAAAATAGAATGTTATTTGACATTTAAAACAAATTATCGAGATATTTCCAAAGCCGACTAATTAATTTCTATTAAATATTTTGTTTGTGCCCATTAAATATCATGAAAACAGCAATAAATCGAGAAATATTAATTTTAAACATAATACACCTTTAATAAATTTTAAAGATAATTAAATTATCGATAAGAATATGTAAAAATATTTAGGGTCTTTTATTTAAAAAAATTTACTTATCCGTGTTTTAAGTTTAACCAATTGGACTGAGCATAAAAAACACCCTAGGTATTATTTTAAAATTTTAACTAGTCAGCAATCACTATGATACTATTGTCGAACAAAGTTTCAAAGGAATTCGTTCTGAAATTGCTATGTTGTGAAATCTCAATGTTTCCTTAGAGTCCTGTTTCTGTCAAAATTTTAATAAAAACTTTAATAACTCAAAAACGATTGATTTTAGACAGATAAAACCCCATATATTTTGAAAGACAATTTAATTCTGCATCTAAAAAGTGCAAAATATACAGGGTGTTCTATTGAAGAAAACAAAGTGACGTATCGGTACGCAAAAACAAAACACTGTGTATAGTTAAAAACAATTTTAGGCTATGTAGTAAATTATCACAAACTTTTGTTCGAAACTTTTTTTTGTAAAGTTGCCACAAGACGAGATATTGATCCGTTACGTTCCTTTTTTACACTCTGTATTTGACAATACCGTTCCATTATTTATCGTATTTTTTCACTAACAACGGGGTACGTCTTAGAATCGAAGGTGTCCTAAATTAGCCGAATCAAAGGTTTTCTTTCTGTTGGTGAAACTGGAATGAGGGTGCGTCTTACAATCGACAGAGTCCCAAGACTCGAAGAAATACAGTACAAAAAAAAAACTGTGATAAGTGCCCCATGGTTTGAAAGAAATTGGTCAGATTGAGATTATTTTGGTTTGCCAAGATTTTCATATAACTAAGGCAATATTACGAATTTAAAAACCTCGTTCGAATGGTATTTTCCATAATGGATTGTAAAATTGTATACCAATAACTTACTTAAGTACGTCACACCCATTTAACATCGTAATAAACGATAAAACACGTACTCCATTGATATATAATACATATACATTTTAGCACTTTATACAAAACGATCTTGAAGTAGAGAAAGTGTAATTTTACAATATGATAAAACAGATTTCCGTTCAAGAATTTTCTTCAAATGTAAAACTTATATTTATTGTGATAAAGACTGGAGGTAAATTATAATTAATGATGTGGACGGTGCAGTGCGCTAATGCATTTAACTAGCGTGGGACTTGGTACACATAAACAAATGCAGAACGCAGTATGATTAACTTAACGCCCTAGTGAGGACAAAATTGATTACGTTGTGTGTATATTTACAGAGCGAACAACTAATTTGCAGTTTCAAGGCCATCTTTGTTGATTCTCACACCCATAAAAACAAGTTCATTAAATCCGCTTAGTTACCAATTAACATGTGAAATAGTAAACTAAACAAACTCGTCCTTAACATCTAACAGAGTAGTTGTTACGTAATAGCATTTAAAAACTTTACTACAAGAGTTTTGTTTATTACCTAGTCTGTTCATGCCATGGCTATAATGGCCCCTGTAGTCGGCTTCAATTAGAAGATCTCCCATGGCTTCTGCATGTAGTCGAGGAATCCCTGCAGCAGCCATGCATTCTATCATAAAACGCCGGCATTCCTTGACTGGAAACAAAGGCGTATCTGTAAAAAAAATTAGACATAGGTAGTTTAGTAATTAATAAGTTATCACTTACTTATTCCAAATGAAAGTTTAGTGTTGATATTTTTTAAAAATAAAAAAAAATAAAAATGTAGATCGCGGTGCGTTAGTAGCTGTTTCGTAAAATAACTAAATAATTTAATTAGTTGTATGTATAACAAACTTATAATGTAAGACGATGTTTAATTTACCATTTAGATAAAAATATATTTAAAGGTATTAATTTTTTTCATATCTATATATTATTTAAACGTGTGTGATTATTTATTAAATTTAGTAGGTATAAGGACCTACCTATATCGAGTAGTGTTGTTGACATTTTTGAGGAAGATGTAGAAATAACTGTGACTCTATGTCGTGGTGTCCCAACCGGGTTACAACCAATGATTGGGAGAACGGTCTGGTTACACATCCATCGCTGAGCCACGGTAGTTACGAGTGCCCGAACGCCTGCCGAGGCCATAGCAGTATGTGACTTAGATAAACTTGGGAAATCAACCGATTTTGAATTCGCGTTAAGATGCTGCAGTTTTCACCTAGAGCGCGTTAATCGCCAGCAGGAAACTACCTACAAAAAGATCAACATAAAAAAAAAAGATACGAGCGACAAAAAACTGTTTTCCTTACTTCTGTATTTATTTATATTTTCTAACGGTTGTGTGTGTATGTGTGTTAAAAATTAATCAAAAAGCGGCAAAGAAACCAACAATCGCGGTAAGTCACTATTAAAGAAAAAATTATTCCGCTTATTAAATTACGCAAAGCATACTCAAAGTTATTATAATTGTGTTGGTTAACAATGGTCCGAGACAATTAAATCTGTTTGAAAACGCAACAGATATTTTAAAATTCGACACCTGTTGCTATAATACTGCAGGAATTTATATTATATGTAAAGTAGCGTAAAACGCTTCTGAAATATGGATGATTGCTAGAATGGACCGTGACCTATTAACCTTCCTTACTTTCATTTCATGTTCAAGTATTATATATGCAGACCGCTCTATGCTCCAATTTCGTTTGAATTCGTTTGCGTTTTAGTTTTGTTGATCTTCCTATTAACACACGAACTTAAAAATAACTCTTATGGATTTACGATCGTGCGAAAAAGAAGGTTTTTTGGATTTGGCCGACTCTTAAATTAATAACGTCATCGTTATTTTTATTACTAATTGGTCTATTTCTTCTTCAGTTTAATTACTAAACAAATGACAGATTTGGTAAATATTAGTTTTTAAAGAATTTAAATTTACTGTATTTTAAAACAAAGTGAAAAAACCAGCACATTTATAAACTTTTTTATTATAAATATATCCAGCCATTTCTAGATGAGCAATATACAGTGAAACTTCTATATTCGTCAAATTTTTCTTCAAAAAATGCTCTGATATTCGGCAAAAAAATTCAATATTCGTCGGGGAAAAAAACAGACAGAAACAGACATAATTGGACAATTGATTTGCTTAATCGAGTACTATTGAATCTTCAGGAAAGGGATCAACAAAACTGGTTAAGTGGTTACCTGAAGTTTTATTCGAAAGTGTATCACCTTCTAAACAATAATTCCTTATCTCCTCTTTAGCTTTTGCCATCATCGCTACTTAATAAAAGTACAGTTCTCGATAAAGTTATTTACGTAACAAGACCGGAAAGTGGTACTTTACAGGACGAGTAGGTAGTTTTTGGACGAGCCGTAGGCGAGCCCTGAGAGCATTCGAGTCCAGTAAAGACACTTTATGGATATGTTAAGTACAATATTTTATCTGCGTCTTTCACTGTCACTAAAACTACTATCATCACCATCCATAATTAAATAATAATTTAACAAACCACAGGTGAAAACTCGCTTGGTGGAATAATGATGCTTGTTTGACCGCGAAAATCAACAAAACAACTCATCACCATGGCAACCACCTACTTTCCGGCCTAGACCGGTAAAGACAACTCATTACCATGGTAACCTAATCTTTTCTGGCCTAGGCCAGTAAAGATGTATTTTCCAACCTAAAAATTGATTGGAAACAATAGATTTTTTGGACGGATGCAGTAAAAATGTTTATTTATTTATTAATTAGATTCGAGAGAACGGATTATTCGCTTTGATCATATTATTTTGTCGATATGCTACACATATGCTCTAATTTAACTAAACGTCTATCTCTTAACATTTCATGAAAATTCTATACCTACATGAAATGATAATATTGACGCAATACAAAATAAATGTGTAATTGTCCAAGTTGTTTATATTTAATTGTTTGTTTTGATTGATTAGTAGTCAAATACTGGTTATCGTGTTTATTTAGTTTCATTGTAAGTAAAACACAATTTTTGATGTGCTAATTTTGTCTTAGTTACCTAAAAAAATATTAGGCAAGTTTTTTTGTGTTGTTTAAATAACCTGAATTGTCTCGAAAAGCTCTTTAGAAACATAAATATTATTAGATATAAGCACTGATAATGTTATCTATCATTTTTAAATTTCACAGCTGTATCGATAAGTTTTAAAAATGTTTCATACAATTATTTTTGTTTTTCCTGTTTTTACTAATAATTATTCTAACACCGATACAATTACATACTTATTATCATAAATCGTTTAGGTGTCTTTACTTAAAGTGTCTATTGTTGTAGGGTGGTCCAAATTCGATGAGATTACATAGGTATCTCAATTAGTATTCAAGATAGAGAAACGGTTAAATTACCAAAAATTTGCAGTGTTTTATCATTTCCGGTTTTTGAGTTATCGGAAAAAAGTGTTGTGTTGTCATATTTATTGTGTTATAACCCCGTTATTGTTGTAAATATTGAAAACATTTGGCAAGATTATTTTTAGATATTTTTATGTAAAATTAAAATATACTAAAAAATATATTTTTACACTGGCCGTTTAAAAGTTATGACACAAACTTACCTTTTTTTAAATGGAAACTGTAGTCGACCATGACCTATTTAACTTCGTGATTTTTTTCTCATTCTAAATATATATCTAAGGGTTATGTAGTTATTTTCAATAATACGAAGGTTTTTACGTTTTTAAAAAAAAAAACAGTAGGCTGTGAAAAAAGAAAAAAAACAAGGTGTACGACTTTTTATAACTCATGTGGTACTAGTTACGAAGGTTATTTAATTTGTTGTTGAGATAAACATTATAAATATAACATAAAATAAACAACAATATATATTTGAAATAAGAAAAAAATAAGGAATTTAAATTGGTCATAGCCAACTATAGCTTCTATTAAAAAAAAAGGTAAGTATGTGTCATAACTCTTTAATGGCGAAGGTAAAAAAACTTTTTGGTGTCCTCGAATTTTACATAAAAATATCTAAAAATAATCTTGCTAAATGTTTTCGATATTTACAACAATAACGAAGATATGACATAATAAATATGACAACAACACACTTTTTTTAAAAACGGTTCTGAGGTTGTCTCAAAAAACTGCACATTTTTTGTACCTAATTTAACCGTTTCTTTATCTTGAATATTAAGCGAAATACCCATGTAATACCATCGAATTTGGACCACCCTGTACAGTAAAATATTGGCAATTATTTATAATTTTGGGGGAATTTTGTAGGTAATTAATGTCTAATAATGTTCGACATTTAGGGTATAGAACATTTTGAGGTGGTCTTCTATTATTTTACACTTCGATTTTTTATTATATTATTCTTCATTACCACTATATAAAATAATTGTACTTTCTATTCTTACAGTGTAATATAAATTTAAACATTGACCTACAACTTTTTTATTTTCATAAACAAATATTGCATAACAAGCAACTATTTTTATTTACAGAAGTTAGTCCATGACATATCGAAGCAAGTTTGTGTAAAATTAAACAAATCGTGTTATTACATTTAAGTTTGCTTAAAATTTTATTTTATAATTCGTTGCTTTTGACAAACTGTTGATTGTAAAATGAGGCTACAAAACTTAATTAAAAACTAGTCGACAATATCCGAATAACACTAATACCTTCATTCTGCTTTACTGTTGAGAAACACTTTCCTAAAGACACAAAACAAACCGGTTTGTCTTTAGTTATCTAAAAAGCACAACACTGTTAATCGACTTGTTCTTTTAGTTACATTGATTTTCACTTTTACTTTTTTGATGTGTTACGTAGAAATGTATCATTCGGCCAATTGTCTGAGCGAATGAACAAAAACAACTCAGCAGCTTATAAAACTGATTAAATTATATCAAAATGTAAATAAAACTAAAAAATAATATGTTGGAGGACTGGACACTGGTAGTGAAAGACAGCTACAACGCAGTGCCGTGTTAAGGTGAATGACTGCCGATCGCACAAAGCGTAGCTACATAATCACGAAGGATAAAGCTGCCGATGGTTTTTTTGTGTTAAATTTGCCATAGCTTCATATACAGTTTAAACTGACGTATATAATAAATGCTGCATTCCGATTGCAGCATGTTCCAAACATGTGGAAAGTCGCTGAAGTCATAATGATAGCCAAACCTGGGAATACCTAATGATGCTTAGTCCTATAGACCAATATCCTTACTACCAGTCTTATCTAAATTATTTGAAAAACTCTTATTGAAAAGACTGAAACCAATTATAAACAGTAAAAACCTAATACCTGAACACCAATTTGGATTTAGAAGCAAGCACTCCACTATCGATCAAGTGCACAGAATAACACACGAAATAGAAAAGGCACTTGAGGAAAAAAAGATCTGCTCTTCATTATTTCTAGACGTAGGTAGCCCAGGCCTTTGACAGAGTATGGCTCGAAGGCCTAGTACACAAGCTAAACAAATCTCTACCAAAGCAATATTGTGACATCCTAAAATCCTATCTATCAGATAGGATTTTCCGAGTGAAACAAGATGAAGAATATTCCACATTCAAAGAAATCAAAGCCGGAGTACCCCAAGATAGTGTCCTTGGCCCGATACTGTACCTGCTATTCACTTCTGATATACCACAAACACAACATGTGAAAGTAGCCACTTTCGCCGACGATACCGCAATTTTAGCCATCGGAACAACTATTGAACAATCAACAGATAAACTCCAGAACGCAACAAATCAAATCTTCGAATGGACTAAAACATGGCGCATCAAACTAAATGAAACTAAAACAGTGCAAGTGAATTTCACAAATAAAAGATTAGTAGAACACCTGCCAGTGATATTAAACAACAACAGAATTCCACATTCTTACACAGCTAAATATTTAGGCATGAACCTGGACATTAAATTAAAGTGGAAAGAACATATTAAAAAAAAACGTGGGAGCTAGGCATCAAATATAAAAAACTATTTTGGCTAATGAAAAATGAATAGGAAATCTAAACTTTCAATTGAAAATAAACTTCTAATATATAAACAAATACTGAAGCCAGTATGGACCTACGGCATACAGCTTTGGGGGTGTGCTGGTAAAACGATCATTAAAATAATACAGCGATTCCAAAATAAGGTACTCCGGGCAATTGTGGATGCCACCCTTGGTACGTGAGGAATGTCGACCTCCACAGGGAACTGAGGATGCCAACAGTCGACGAAGAAATCCAAAACTTTGCCAACAAACATGAACAAAGGCTGCATGATCACATCAACACCGAAGCCCTGCAGCTCTTGGACAACCAACATCTAGTGAGAAGGCTTAAACGGACCAAGCCGTTTGAGTTAGCGAGTTAGTGTAAAGCAGAGCACTGTGCGGTTGTGTAAAGTGTCGTTCTTGAAAAGAAGAATACAGAAGAAAAAAAGAAGACACCAACGGGTGGACTCTTAACTTAAGTAGAACTATCATAAAGACATATTGCTGGTTGGCTAAAGTAGCTAGGTGCAATAAAACAATACAGTTAAAAAAATATATACAGTTTAATGGCCTGGAGCTAACAAAAATGACGAGATCAGATGACTGGCGCTATATTTTTATCGTTTTGTTCAACTACGGACCTGTATCAATAAAACTGAATTAAATTGCTGGTTTCAAAAATAAACAATTTGTTTCCAACGCAATACCATATCGCGCTATAAATTACACAATCTTCAATCTCGATTCTAACTTGAAATTTGCAGTCTGTAAAATATCTAGCTTGACCTAGCTGCACCGAAGCTTGAAAACCAGATTCGATAATATTATATAACTCACTAGAATGGCTCAAAACGTTTTCACTTATAAACCTATGTATACAAGTTATCAATTTTTATAACTTATGCACCGGGGATGTCTCTGTATTACTTGTTAATGAAAAACTCTTTCAATTGTTTCTGAATAACTTAATGTACTTGATTAATTCTCGGGCATTTGTATGAAACTCTCAAATCAAACATCAAAATCTAGCAGCCACTGTGATGGATTGAATTATGAACATATTCTAATACAGTAGAACTTTTATATTCGTCAGCCCCTAAATATTAATCAAATACAATATTCGTCACATTTTTTCGGCAAAAAAATGATTCAATATTTATCTAAAAATCCAATATTCGTCTCGATTACTTTGAAAAACGTACAGAAACAGACAAATGCGCACGTTCTTTGCTAAATCGAGTTTTAGTGAACCGTCGAGAAAAAGACATCGATCATTACTGTTTATTGTGGTTTGTGAAAATGGCTAAATTTAAATATTTTAAAATGTTTAATATGTTATAAGTTTACATTGTATGTGTAACAATGTTCGGTACGCTGGAGAATTTACTTGGAATTGACGTGTAGTTGTTTATTAATTGCAAACATCTTTTGTTTACGAAATCATGGCAAACTTTGACAATAAATTTATCACAAAATTAGCCATGTCTCGGTTATTTTTTGTAACAAATATATAAAACTATATATTTTTGAAAAACTAAAAAATGCTCTTTCTTATAAAGTCATGGTCAACTGGGGTTTTTATTTAAAAATTTAAGTTTACTTCATATCTCAAAAGTCAAGGTCAGTATTTTTTTAAAATTAAGCATTAACATCTGTATAAAAAGTATTCATTAGATTTTGTTCTATTTTAATAAATAAAGAAGTTATGGTAAATTTTCAAAAATAATCAAATTTCATTTTTCGTCTGTAGTGCCATAATGGAAAGCTATATAAAAAATCTGATTACACAGGCGTTCTTTTCCTTCAAAAATAGCCGAAGAAATTTGTATCAAATTATCGCTAAGTGTTACTATAACCGAGATAAGGGGTATCTCGGTTATTAAAATTTGGTCCACCCTGTATGGTGTCTTGATAAAATAAAGTTTTGAGAAATTACGAGTTTTCTTTCTATGCACAGTTTATATTTTATATCTTTGACAGTACCTATGTTTTAGCATAACCATTTTTTGATATGTCACATACGAAAATACCTTTTTTCCCAAATGTTTGAAAACATTTTCAATCCGTTTTTTACATTTTTTAACAAGAATACCATTTCATAGAATAAAAAGTACCTACACTCTATTTTCGCTAAAAATGATCCTGTTGCTAGCAATAATTACAAGTGCACGTGATTTCAAACAAATAACTTTTTTTTACTATTCACTGCTCTATTGTTGCTATGCCTTTAGTGATGGCATATTCGTTTACGACGGCTTATAGACCGATCTGAACTAGCAACCTATCAGGATTCGGGATATTTATTCATCATGCAAATATTTAAAAAAAAAGCAATACTGAGATCTTCTGACAATTATAGTAGGTACTAATTACTTTGTAGAAATTTGGATTGTTGGAAATAATTTTGTATTTTACGACATGCCGGGTGTAAATGAAGTGTGGTACACACCCTGTTGTTTCTTTAGTTTTGATTTTAGATTAATGAAATTTTAGACATATGATATGTGCAAAAAACCGGTCTTTTTGAGCCCATGTACACAATTGTTTCACTTCCGGTTTCGCCGCAAATTGTTATTTTAAATTGAACACGCTGTATATTTTTACATTTTTGGAAAGAGGAGGCGATTTTGGATACTACTGCACTATTTTAGTTAATTTTTATAATCCCAAAAAATTTTTGAAACAAAATTTAGTTTTTTATTAAGGGTGCCGTGACCTGCACAATTTGTATTTTATTATGTCAACAATTGTCCAAAAAACGTTTTTGTAAATTTTAAATGACATTTAGGTTACTTTAATCTGCTTTGAAGGTTGCGGAATCGGTTTCTTGACAAAAAGTCAATTTTTTTAAAAGGATCTATGGTGGTATAAGCGGTTATTCAAATGGAGCATCTACTAACGAATCCATTGATACCAATAACTTGTATTTTTATTAAGGGCCAGCAAAACGTACCACAAACATGAGCAAATAATGAACGGTCGGCCTTTAACCCCACCATTTTTCTCGCATTTTGCTGTAAGGAGTGGGCCCACTAGTATACAGGGTGTCCCAGATTACATTTCCAGCATGGGGATCTCGCTTATTATAAGAGATACAGGTTTGTTTAAATTAGATGAATTATTCCTTAGTATGAGAGGAGCCACAATAAATTTTTAAAAGTACAAAATTCGTCGTGCTTAAGATGTTATAGCAAAAAATATGAAAATGTCGAATTTCTTTTTTCTTTCATAACTTTTTTGTCTTAATCGTTAGAGCAATTTTATTTATACTTTCTTGAGGTACTTTTTAATGGAGAATGTAACTATCATTTTAGATTTTTTTTAACACCTACTATTTTCGAGATATTACCCCTAATTTCATTTTTTCTTATGGGCCGCGAAGTTGGCTATGGAATAGTTAAATGTGCTTTTTTTTTCTCGTTTAAATGAGATATTACTTGCTATACCTATTTTTGTAAACAAGTCACAAAATGAAAAAAAATCGTATTTTACCCATCACGTATCAAGCTATCTATGAAAATAAAAACAAAAAACAACTAATTAAATGTCAAATGACAGTTACTATTTGCCTGCGTTATCATTTATTAGAATTTTATAGTATTGTTGTGTACATCGCTAGTCTTTGTACCAAATTTGTTATCATATAATTATGGACACATTACACATTTACAACTAATTAAAAATTTGTAATGTTGAAATGCTACATTCTTTACAATAGAAACTGTGTAAAATAGATATTTCTAATTCTTTATGGATTTGTTTTGGATTTTTGGTTGGTTTCTCGAAGAAACCATATTCTTTTAATTTTTTTTTCCAAATTTCTGTAACTACACACTCTTCATTGCCTTTTCTCAGGATATAGCTCTAAGTATATTCGCTCAGCTTCCACACAGTTTTTATAGTAAAGAATGTAGCATCTCAACATGTCAAATTTTTCTCTATTTTTGTATGTAGCCATCATTATAACAATTACTACAAAGACTATCGAATTACACAACAATAATATGAAATTCTAATAAATGATACCGCAGACAAATAGTAACTGACATTTGACATTTAATTAGTTGTTTTTTGTTTTAATTTTCATAGATAGCTTGATAAGTGATGCGTAAAATACGATTTTTTTTTCATTTTGTGACTTTTTTTATAAAAATAGGCACAGCAAGTAATATCTCATTTAAACGAAAAAAAAAAGCACATTTAACTATTCCATAGCCAACTTCGCGGCCCATAAGAAAAAATGAAATTAGGGGTAATATCTCGAAAATAGTAGGTGTTAAAAAAAATCTAAAATGACAGTTACTTTCTCCATTAAAAAGTACCATAAGAAAGTACAAATAAATATGTTCTAACGATTATGCCAAAAAAGTTATGAAAGAAAAAAGAAATTCGACATTTTCATATTTTTTGCTTTAACATCTGAAGCACGACGAATTTTGTACTTTTAAAAATTTATTGTGGCTCCTTTCATACCAAGGAATAATTCATCCAATTTAAACAAACCTGTATCTCTTATAATAAGCGAGATCCCCATGCTGGAAATGTAATCTGGGACACCCTGTATAACGAAGGTCCCGAAAGTTCCCATGTGCGATACTCTGAACCAATACCATTATAATTGACTTCATAGGAACGTGGGCAAACTAAGTAGACATTATCAGTATTTTTAAATCGACTGAAATGCAAACCCTTAAATATCTCGAAACAACGCTGGACTTACAACACTTTCATAATAAACGGTCCATATAGTCTCTTACAATAATTATTAGTTTAAAGATTAAATAGAGGACAAAACTTTGCAGTCGCACTATATTTTGCACGAAAGCTAAATCAGGCAAAATGTGATTATTTTTTTACCTGCAAAATATGGTTTAGAACTTAAAAAAAAAAAAAAACATTTCATTATTTTGTTACTTGCATTTATATCCTATAATTCGACCTAACTGCAAATTAATTTTAAAAAAAGTGTCGCTTTATACTCGGCATCACTAAGTAAAATCATAGTGCTTGATAATAAACTGTAAATATTGTTTTTAAAAACACTGTGTTTTTGTACAAAAAAACCTACTACTGATTATACCACAAAACAATAAAATTGCATTTCAGCGCGTTTCGATAATCAAATGTGCAACGTTAAAGAACACGAATACAAATTAAAGTACTATAATTAAGATCGATATAATCTAGTACTTAAATGTAACTTTGAAATTATAGCAAACAACAAAATGAACGTGACGATAAAATGTTCTATTGCTGAATAAAAGGTTAGGCCAGGTCAACTAAACAAGGTTACTATTACGAAACCAATTATTTCATTTTAGAATAAATGAGAACTTTAATTAGCAGCAATCAGCATTACGAACTCTTTATTATTTCATAAAACTTATAATCGTAAGCACTTATTTAGGTGTTTTAAGGCAATTTTAATACGGAGTTTAACAAATAATCATAATGTAGGTACATATTTCTTCATTCAAATTTTAAATAATAAAATTTTCCTATTGTCATTTTAATCTTTTAAACAATTCTTCTTGGGCTTTGTTTACTAGACGTTGTTAAGAATTATAAATAATCCTATTACAAGCATGTGGCCTTGCTGTAATACACTTACGTAATAAAAATATTTGCATGCAAATCCAAACTTAAATCCAACAGGACGATTAAATTGAAGTGGAAACCAGGTTTATTGAAATAGGAAGTTAACCAAATCGCGATAATCTAATCTAATATTTACATCCCCTTTATCAGAACAAGCAAATCAGCTTACTTAAAATATAATGTAATAGATTTATTTACTTAACCTACATTTTTATTTTTCATAAAATATTTATTATACACAATACACAAATTGCACCACTGTTTTATTCAGTGGTTTAAAAACATACTTCCGACTTTGGTTCACTTGAAAATTAAAGCAACCATATAGCAATAGAGTTAAGAATGCAACCGATTGGATGTATTTTTTCACAACGTATCTATTGCAAAATTAATACAAAACAAACTAGTATATTGTACAACTAGTGCTGAAAGTTGAATATTTCACACGAGTATGACAGTTGAGCCACGAGCCGTCAGGCGAGTGGCTCAGTCATACGAGTGTGAAATATTCAATTCAGCACGTGTTGTACACTATGCTTTTCCGACGACCACTTAGACATAATCATTAATTCTGCAAAAAAAGTTGTGAAAATAACATTTTTTTGACGTTGGTGACACTTGACACTTGTGAGGTTAGATTTGCTTCACGTTAACTTGACAGCGCGTTTAGCGTGTGTAATGTAGCGGAAATCGTCACTTTACACACGCAAAGTGAACTTTGCACACAATTTCCGGTGTCATGCGCAATTTGTCATTTTCAGTAGCAGCAAGCCGTGCGAAATTACTCGCTTTACATAGTGGTCGTCGGAAAAATTATTTTACTTAGGTACCTGTAATATAGGTACTACTCTTCTTCTAAAACGTTTTTCAAAATTTAAGGATAATACTTAGGGATGTTTTCGTTTTAATTTAATAATTATAGCCACCAAATACAGCAAAAAACAAGGAATTCCTACTGATTAAAGAGGCTGGTGTGGGTGGCCACCAAATGACTTTCGCCATAAATATATTGTGTGTATCAACATCAACGTATGTGTTTGTGTAGTTTATAGGCGTAAAAAGTTTAAAATGCTGCTCCAGGGCCCCTAATTATTCTTATCTTTGTAAATGACGTATGTCAAGCACGTTTTTATGACATATGAACAATCACAGCGTTGTTAAAAAATATTTTTACTTTTTTTATTTGATCATTACTTTTTTAACGAAAATTCAGGAGAGTTAAGACAAACGGCATTTTACTAACAAAAATAAACTATATAAAATGCTTAAATTGAAAAAAAATATGATTTGATCAGTTTTCGAAACAAAATTTGGAATTTTTGAAATAACTTTGTACTTTTAAATTTTACAAAAAAAAGTTATAAAGATTTTTCATAGATTCCAACATAGACTACAAATCTACATAATAAGATTTTTTTATCTTATACCGTTTTTATGTGATTTTGGATTGCAACTGTGTACCTATATTAGTTATTATTTGAAAAATTAAATAATTGCACGCACTTTTTACTAAATTTTTAAAGACCCTATCGACAATCACTATCAAAAATGTACAACTTTAACATCTGGCACATACACACACAAGGACGTCATCGCGAAAATAGTCAAAAAGGGTTTGGGGGACGTCAAAACGTATATGTACGTAAATTCGTCGAAATCTGGAATTCGAGAATTTTTGCAATCACAATACTTTTTTCATACTACATATACAAGTTTTAAAGATACAATGGTTTACTATACAGGGTATACCAGAGGTCTTGGCTTCCTCAATTATCTCATTATTTTAAATAACCCTTACCTATAGACCTCATATACAGTGATGCGCAAAAGTATGGAAACAAACAAATATTTAAAACACTTTCGCACTTTCAAAAATTTTCAAAATATAAACACTTTGAAAACGTAGTAAAAATTCGTTTAAAATTAAGATTGACAATAGATTAATTAGCACTTTGCACTAGCTATATTTTTAAAATATTACACAGGGCGGTTTTAACGCTTGGTCAAACTTGTGAAATTTTAAACTTATTTTTTATTAAATACAGCACCCTAAATTTTATTACAATCTTGTAGAAAATTTAACCGGCCTTCAAAAAAATTTTGTCTGTTTTCTACCTAAAATTAGTATTATCCGAGATATCGCGATTTATTGTCAACTATTAGGGCAACCTAATATTTTCAAGTAGGCTATGAGGGTAGACAGTAGAGGTGGGCGATATATCGATAAATATCGATATAATTTTGATATCCATATTCCGATAGGTATATCGATATTTCGTGGTATGGACAACAAAAATAGGGGCGAGAAGCTGTTTTAGCTCCTTGCCCCTTTTATATCTACATTTCCATATATCAGTATATCGATATAGTGTCATTCAAAAAGTCTGCAACAAATGGAAACGTTTTTTATTATTGATTTCTCAGAAAACTTTATTCTTGATAAAAGTTGGTGAATGATCTAAACTTAATATTAAGATGAAAAAAGTTGAATAAAAAGTCATAGGACACTAGATTTTAACGATTTTTAAAACATGTGCAAGAGTAAAGTGCCCTTATTTTAAGAGATACAAAAAAAATTTAGGAAAAAGAATTATTTAGAATCTAAATGTAAGACTAAATTTAAATTTTGACGGTCAAATTCCAATTTTAATTTTTTGAGTATTTTTAAAAATTTAAAGTCTGCAACAAATGGAAAGCTTTTTTATTATCGATTTTCCAGAAACTTTTATTCTTGATAAAAGTTGGTGCATAGTCTAAAACTAATTGAAAGATAAAAAAAGTTTAATAAAAAGTCATACGACACTAGATTTTAGCGATTTTTGAAATATTCGCAGGAGTAGTGCTTAACATTTCTTAAAAAGAAAAATTTGAATTTGACCGTCAAAATTTAATCTAGCCTTATTTTTTGGTTTCAAATACATCTTTCCCTTTAAATTGGTTTTTAAAAAAATCGTAAATTTTACAATTTCATATTGACATTGATATTGACATTATTTTCGCCACTGTAAATTAATTTTTGCCACTAGAGACGAAAGTAAAACTTTCATGTATTATAGAGTAGGCACTGAGAAAATGACAACATTCATATACATGAGTGGAAAAAATTAGTTTTAGACCATGCCCCAACTTTTATCAAGAATTAATTATTTTGAGAAATCAATAATAAAAAACTTTTCCATTTGTTGCAGACCCTTTGAATAACGCTGTATATCGTTATAATTTCGATATCGCCCACCCCTAGTAGACAGCGGTGATTTTAGAATTTAGGAGAATAACCAGTTATAAATTAAAGTCAATCAATATTGATAAGATCCAATGCATAACAATAAAATAAATTAAATTTACAGAAACGGTACCAAAAAAATTCTGCCTACTAGTAGTAATAATTATTGTGATAATTTCTGACCTCATTAATTCTTAAAGAGACAACAAATTAAATTAAACAACTAGCGATTGGATGACGCACAAGGTTAAATTATAAAACCACAAACAAATGCAAGATTCAGAAAAAACGTTATGGGAAATTAATATGTAGTGGTCGTACTAGTTACTTGCATGTTGCTGGTTTATTAGTGGAGCGTGGAAAGTTTTTCACCAATGTATGTAAATTGCAAGGTAAATGCACTGTTCATTTAAATTCGCTTGTTATTCCGCACTTCAAACGAAATCTTGGGCTTGGTCAAGATAAACTTTAAATAAACTGCACCTGCACATTTCAAAGTAATTGTAACCAGCGATTTTTGCAGAGCATTCCTCTGTGTTCAAAGTACACATAATGAACTGGTAATACTTCATTGAACAAATTCAAATTGCACCGTGTAATCATTGCTACACCTTGAGACACGTATACATATTAATTTTAACATCAGGTTCAAGCAGTGGCGGATTTAGATCGGTGGGAACCCCGGGCGCGGAAAAAAATACTGGGACACTTTAAAAAAAGAGACAGCGAAAATTAAAACACACGTTAACCATATTTTTTAATAAATAAAAAATATTATTCCCAATAAAATTTGAACAAAATACAGGGTGATTGAAATTCGAGTTTAAGTATAGGGATCTCACTTGTTATAATAGCTAAACTATAGGTTTAAATTTGGCAAAGTTGCTAAATCGGTGCTTATTAATAATCCAAAGAGAAATTGGAAATATCTCAAATGGTATTCGAGAAAATTAGGAAAAACCGGAAAATACAATTTTTGAAAATCGTCTATAACTCCTTTGGAGTTTGAAATATTTTAAATGTGTTAAAACATTGCTTAAGCAACTTTTTAACCCGCATCGGACGGTGGTCACAAATTTTTCCTAGATCGATTTGTTATTGTTTTATGAAAACCAACTTTATTTTTTCTTATGGGCGCAATTTTTGCTATTTACATAATCAAATAGCATTTATTTTGCTGAATTCATTGATGTGTCATACATGGTATTTTACTTCTTTGTTAATCGCCAAATTAAAAAAAAATTGTTTCAAACAATAACCATTATAAATCTGTTTGTAATCAAAATGTGTTTTTTTTTTAAATTATCATCTGAAACCTATCTGCCAGATTATCTTCTAGGTTTGGCAAAAGCCCCATATTTCCCTAAGCTTCTGTCCAACGTAGAAAAATATGTTCGCGAGGGTTGTCTTCTATCTGTATATGTTTCTGCATATCGTTGACTTGACAATATATAATTCCTATTCAATGAATAAAAAATTGGCAGCATATCATATCGCGTTTTTCTTCGTTATTAAAGTTCAGTTTTACGAATTTATTAATGTGACAAGTTATAGGCTTTCAAAACTTTTAGTTTGTTGATCGGTTGTAATGGAAACAACATAAACTACAATGACTGGCCAACCTGATTTATAGTGGTTATTGTTAAAAACATATTTTTTTCAAAATTGACAATGAACGAAGAAGTAAAATACCATGTGTGATACATCTATTGATTCAGAAAAATAAATGCTATTTGATTATGTAAATAGCAAAAATTGGGGCCATAAGAAAAAATATAGTTGGTTGTCATAAAACAAAAACGAATAGATCTAGGAAAAATGTGTGACCACCATCCGATTCGGCTTGAAAAGTTGCTTGGGCAATGTTTTTACACATTCAAAATATTTCCAACCCCAACGTATGTTCCGCTTTTTCCTAATTTGTTCGGATACCGTTTGAGATATTTCCAATTTCTTTTTGGATTATTATTAAGCACCTATATTAGCAACTTTGCCAAATTTAAACCTATAATAATAATATAATAAGCGAGATCCCCATGTTTAAACTCGAATTTTAATCACCCTGTATATGTTTTACTTTCAATTAAAATTACAACGGTGAAAATATTTGAATAAATTAATTTCTGGCTTTTTGTTTTGCAAACTTACCTATTAACGATCTCATCAGTCATCACGATCAATAATTTTTAGTAAATCGGTGTCTACATATAAAATAGACATATTATTTAGTCTTTCCTCTGACATTGAATGTCTTAGATAGTTTTTTACTCTTTTTAGACAAGGAATGAGCGTTCCCCCGATGTGTTTGAAATTGCATAGTTAACAAAATTTTAAAAATAATTTCTACATTTGAAAAAGTTGCTTTTATACAGTCTGTTCTACAAAATGGGCCCAAGATTATAGCGACTTCAATTGTGATTTAAGATTTAACCACCAACAAACCATAATGTGTATTATTAAATGGGACAGTCTTAGCTACAACTTGGCGAAAAAAATTGGTTTTAAACAACTTCATTTATTTATTGTGACGTCACCAACAATTTTTTTAAATAGTTTGGTATCATTTTTTTGGTGTGAGCATCGAAAAATGCACCACCCTGTATAGCACTTAAATTTTATTTGTAGCAGTTCAATATAGAAATTAGATGTTTTATAGATCAAATAATCTTTCTCACAACTACAATTTTAACAATTTCTCTAATAACGAAGCAGCGCAAAGCTGTGAAATTGTAAAGAAAATAAAATTGAAAAAAAAACATTGATAAAGAAAAGCGATATTTCCTTTTGCCATACGTAGCATCTAGTTAATTGCATTTGTCGAAATATACCAGTTTCAAGATTCTCGTATCTTTATCACTGGTATTGCATTTCGACAACAAATTCTTTAAATAATGATGAGTGATTTTTAATTAAAGTTTTTTTACGGTTATAACTACAGCAGTGTTTTCCAATCTGTAGGGCGCGCCCCCCTGGTGGAGAGCAAGACTATTGCAAGGGGGTGGGGCGCAGCTTTAACCAAAATTTAACTTGTTTTATGATACAAATTCATTACTTTTAATATTTGATTAATGAAATTAGATTGTTACGAAAATTAAGGGTGCGCAAAATTGGTTTATGATAAAAGGGGGGCGCAGGTACAGGAAGTTTTGAAACCACTGAACTACAGGGTGGCCCAAAAGTCGCTTACCTTGTTAAAAATTCAATAACTTTTGAAAAAAAAAGTAAAGAAGTTTTTTTTAATTATACCTACTTATTTTGACTTTTAAAAATAATTTTGAATTATTATTGCGAAATATGTGTGTAATATCCTTTAAATGCCCTCCGTTTTCACCGTCGGATGCTATGTATCATTACAGCTTGTAATATTTTTGGCTCCAACGCTCCAATTTCTTGCCAAATATGATTAAGTAGTCGGCTTCTGTAGTGTTCCTAGGTTTGTTTGCGTAAACTTTTACCTAAAGATAACCTATAGGAAAAAAATCGGGAGCTGTCAAATTTGGCAAACGTGGTAGCCAGTTAATTTTTGTTCCACGAGTCTGTCATTAAATATTCAACTAAAAAGTTCTATTGCAGCTCTTGCAGTATGAGCAGTTGCCCCATCCTGCTAAAACCAAATGTCATATCTGTGACCTATTTCTGGACGCAAACAAAATTTTGAATTATCTCTCGGTATCGCTTTCCTGTTACCCTCAATGCATTACCAGCAAAATCTTTAAAAATTAGGGGTCAATAACTCGTTCTGATGTGATCCCGCATCACACTATGCATTTAAAGAGGTGCAGTTTGTGTACAACTCTTGGATTTTTAGAAATACGGCAGTTCTGTCTATTGATTAAACCATTAAGCCGAAAATTGGCTTAATCGGACATAATTAGTCTGTGGACAAATCCATTCCTTCGAACTTCGGATGATTGGTTTGAAGAGATTATTTCATATATTAAAATGACAACAATATGCTCTTTGAGTAGGAAAATGGAACGTCTTCAAAATAAAATCAAACAATCTTTATTCTTTGTTCAGTCGTGGCAAATTCCTCAAATTTTAATTAAAGATCAATGATACAAAAAAATAAAATAGGTATTTATTTTTAAAAATGGCAAGTGACTCGTGAGCCACCCTGTATATCACTTAAATACTCTTAGAATCTCAAAAGTCTTTTTACCAATAAAAAGAAGCCGAAACGTTTTGAACTCCAGCTTTATAGCGCCGAGCATACGCATGCATTACAAAATTGGCGATGCGTTCGCAATGGTGGCACCGCTCGACTTTGCTGCGAATATGTCGTGGCCTTTAAATTTAGACAATAAAAAAGATCTTCAAGTGCGAATTTAACTAAACGATTATATCTACTTTAACTCGCATTGTTTTACCAGGGTGCATTATATCCCTCATAATCAATAACGTTTCCGACCGTGAATCGTACAACAACAAATTTGCATGAAATTTATGGCGCTTTTTAGAATTTAGAAAGATAATAGAAAGTGTCTTACCATATTATTACTTTCCAGGAAAATGAATTAACTGATATTGTTTACAAGACAATGCTGCATCTTTAACTATCTAAACAATTACGTACGAATAATATTGTTATATAGTAACAAATACTGACGGGTGTTGCTTGTTGTTTGTTGATTCTGGTAGGTTTACGTTCAGAAGACAAGGTCATCAACTTATTGTTACTTGTCTATTTACATTTTTTATGCAAATTTGAGAAACAAAGGTTAGTGTTATGCCATAGAGTAGCATACATTTTCAATTGATTGCATATTATTCGCAATAGGATGACGCAAATGTTACACAAACTCTAATATGTAATCCCACGCTAATAATATGCTGGCACATTTTGTTTCCTGTCGGTTGGCGGAAGTACAGAATTAGCACGGTGTGTTTAAATCACATAGAAAATCGTTTAATGCAGTTTCGACTAATTTGTTTATTTATAGTTGTAGAGAAAGCTACGTTTAATGAAATACTTCTCGCGCGTGGAGTCATTCCGTGTGCATGTGTATTACAACTTTTTTAGTTAAAGAAAATCATCGCGATGAACAATAATAAAATAATTAATAGATTAATGACTAAAGGTTTTGTTAAACAAAATTGTCTTAAGATAATCAAGCTAAACTTGAAAATAAGAACAAATTTGCTACTTTGGTATATGGTAATTCCTATTTGTAATTTTTATAAACGAGTGCTATTTTTCATTCAAAAATGTGAAGAATTCAAAATTTGTAACGAAAACGTTAAAAATGCAAGGAAATCTTATTTTTACAAGTCTTTGAATCACATTTTGTGCAACACTTGACTTAATTTATTGTATCCTATTTTTTATAACGCGGCTTATGCTTCGTTGATGTATTTTGTTGTTGGCATAGGTCAAGGGTTTTCAACCTTTTTTTGCATTGGCCCCTTATGCAAAAATGTTTTTTTTTAAATCGATTCCCTGAGAATCTTAATGGTATTATGTAATATTTTGTATAATAAGTTTTTAAAATGCTAAACAAATAAATATATTGGATTTCGAATTTTAACAGTATGATTGTTGTTATTCTTATTATTTGAATATTATTTTAAATTTAAAAATAGCGAATTAAGTATAGTCCTCGTCAAGTCTAATGGCGAGCGGTGGGGGTGTTTTCGCGCAGTAGACGCTAAAATATGGTCCACGGACCTCCAGGCGGGTATACCAATATAACCAAGGAAGTAGGTGTGTTTAATTTCAATATAGTGTTTAGTGCGTACCCCTACCGCTCGCCATTAGATTTGACGATTACTATATCTGACTTGTCCATCAACCTCCAATTGACCGCTAGAATTCCATCGACCCCTTTCAAAATTCCAAAGACTGTCTAGGGGTCTATATTGACCCAGTTGGAAATTTCAGTTCTAGGTTATAAAAAATATATTGTACTTTAGGGATACGTTCGCAAATAACGTTTTGTAATAAAGTTAATGAAGTTCTGTCATAGTACTTTTTTTTTCTAAAATAAATTTCTTTACCTAGCACTAATTTATTAAAATTGCTGGACACAAGTTATTTCTATTCCCTTCCAAGGGTACCTGTATAGATATAATGTTACAAACAGTTTTATGCAGTATATTTTCTATTAATTTTAAAAATGTAATCACTTTAGATCAGGGACTAAAAACGAAAAAAATTCCGTTCGTTTCTGTTCGGAACGAAAACGAAATATATCGTTTTCGTTCTAACCGAAAAAAATCTTTTTTCGTTTTCGTAAACCGAAATAATAACGGTTAAAACTGGTTTTACAATATTTTTTGTCGTCAAAAAATCAGTTTTTTTTCCAGTCACTACAACCCTCTATAAATACGATAACAATATTTGCGTCTCAACTAAAATATTAACGATGACGATAGGGTTTGATGCTCATGGACAGCATATTTTAGACTAGCGAACCATCGCCATATTAAATTTACCAAATCGTTAAACACATTAACATTTAACCATTTTATTAAGTTTAACACCCGTAAGGTGCAAAAACACAACGTGATTAGGTTAAATTAGACACACGATCTTTATCTAAAAATAAGAAAATATATCAAGTGCTGTTTTAAATTTGTTTTAGTACTAAAAATCTATGCATTTGAATTAAATAAGATCCTGCTGTAATTATTTAAAAATACAAAAGAATGAATTCAAGTGGATAATTTACTAAATGTTATAAATAAAAAAGATATTAAAAATAAACTTATATTAACTTGAAATATACTTTAACTTTATAGTTTACAAGATGATTTACCCGGCGTTGCACGGGCGATTACAATTTTAATTACTTTTTTAAGTTGAATAAGCCCAATAATTCCAAATCATACACAAATGACATACTCTGATCAATCATCTTTTCATTTTCTTATAATTCCTCAAAAAATAACTATGTATTGCTTAAAAATTGAATAATAACTCAAATTTATTTTCTTTCGTCTTGTTTCAATTAAAAATGTACTAATAAAAATAATACTTCACGTACATTTATTACTAATTGTATACAAAACAATCTTTACTTGAGAAATACACCGCGCCGTATCGTGTTTTGGCCAGGTATTTGCCGACGTAAGATCGAATCCCGTCCTAATGATTTTTTTATTTTTTTTGATTGGTAATATGTGCTTGTACTTAAAGTTTGGCGTTAGATCTGCAAGGTCCTAAATAGTAACTGTGCAAAATTTGGTCCCGATCGGTCAACGGACCTAGGATTCTATAGCGAACAAACAAACAAACAAACACACAAACAAGCTCTTTTATATATATAGATACATACCATACAATATACATTTTCACATTCCGTTAAATCTTACTAGCAACACATCTTTCAATAATTCTTCTTTTACATTAGTCCTTTTCGAAGTGAGAATAAATTTTACTATTATTATGTCTAAACGCAAATAAAACATACACATTGATAATATATATCCAATCAAGTATAGATTCTATATTGATGATCTAAAAAACAAATTAGAAATAGAGAATATATGTACCCATGTACCGTTAATTGTGTTACACGAAATTGCAAGTATAAACAATAAAGTTGTTAATACATATTCACGTAAATATATGGAGAAAAGTGGAGCTCACTCATTTCAAGTGAGATTTTTTTACTGCCTCGTGGAGTGTCCCCAGCACAGAAGGTAAATTCGCGTTTGTGTTTAACAAATAAAATTGAAATAGCGACAAAACCGGTTAAAACCGGTTTTGGAAAATATTTATTTCGTTTTCGTTCTTGAACGGAAAATAATAATTTCGTTTTCGTTTTCGTTTTTGTTCTTAAAAAAAATTCGGTTAATTTCGTTTAACGTTTTCGTTTTCGTTCCGTTCTCAGTCCCTGCTTTAGATATCAAAATAAAAAAAACAATTTAAAATAAAGTATGACGCTAATAAGAAGTAAGAAAGTTTATGTTATAAAACCGAAAAAGAATTGACTGACCAGGTTCTTAAATACAGAATAAAAAGTTGCCGATGGTTTGCTGTTTTTACAAAACTTAAAAAATTTAATAATTAAAATAGTTACACTTAATAAACACAAAGTAAATTTTAAAGTGTTTTCAATACTTATCTATATAAACGATAGGAGATAATTAAGCAGCTTGCCAAATTTAAATCTATGGTCTATTTTTAATAATAAGCGAACCCCAAATAGTCCTTCTCGAATTTAAAACAGCCTTTGTAGTACTTACCTACATGTTTTTTTTTTTAATCTGAGAAATAACTTAAGTTCGGATTCCACGGTGTGTTGAAAATATACCAATAGGTACAATAAAACCATTACAGACAAAAGTGGAGTTATTGATTGTTATTGGCAGATTTAAGTGATATTGAAAGTTTTAAAATCAATTTGTTTTTGCCTGATTTAATATAGATTTCAACTCTTCCTGTAAGGTGAGAAATGCCAACAAAAATTGTTTTATCTAACATTTTTGTAAAAATTTATTACGTCATAAGAAATATGATACCGAATCCTTACATGTGTATTTTTCATATTTAATACAGTTTATGAAAACTTTCAATTCGTTAGTTTTTATTACTTAATATGGTATCAATAAATTTACAAATATTTAAATTTAAAATCCATAACCAAATAGAATTTAAACTCATAGAGGACCAAAGTTTAAAACGTAAACCTTGCATATTTAAAAAATAATATGTCGAAAAATGTAGTACTATTTTCGGATTAAATATGATCAATAATAACAATTACATACAAGGGAAACATCAAACTAAATAGTTGGTTGAAATTGAAACCAACCAGAATATAAAATAAGGAAGAAGTTGTTAAAATAACAAAATCAAATTAAGTTATGTGAAATTTGTTAACAAATTTCAAATCTACATTAAAAAGTCTGCCAATAATGTCAAAAAATATTTAGAGTGTGATTTTAAATAAGCAAGTTAAAAATAAAAACAGAATACGTCATTATTTATTTTTATCTAGAGCGCAAAAACTAATAATTGTGTGTGTTTGTTTCATAAATTAGTTGCTCTTAAATCATAAATTGTTTTGATCCATTGAACCAATTCTCTATCTCTTTCGTTTACGAAATACCTATGCTGTGCATGATAAGTGGGACATCCTGTACCTATAGGCTACAAATATCTTTGTATGTCAAGTCTTACTAAATTTACATGCACTTTTACTTTACATTATATACTTACTTTTACCGAAATTTTCTATTAAAATTATTAGCTAATTATCTATTATATTTTACTTATTCGATTTTTATTTGTCTAGTTAAACAACTGTGACCTCATTTTGCTAAAGCATTTATTAAATGCGTTAAAATATTATATCTACCTTAATGTCAAGAGCTAAAATTTATTTTTGCAAAATCCGTTGAGGTAGTGATGACGCAATATAAAAAAATCTCCGATTTCTCTTTTCAATTACAGAGTTGCTACAGATTGGAGAATTTGATTGTTTTTATAGCAAAACTGAAAATAGATTTATACGTGCATTTGTTTCTCAGTTGAATGCAAGTAAATGTGGCGTAGTTCGACTAAATATCGAATCCTTGTGATAATTTTTGGTGTTTATAACAGATTATTGTACTATCTTCCAGTTTTGTAAAACATGCAGGTATTTTTAGATCTTTTAATTATGTTTATAATCTTTACGTTCTTGTGGTAATATATCTTGCTAAGTTGCCAACATGTAGTATGAAATCTCAAGCCGATACTTGAGAAAGAGATCGAGGTCTTTATTGTGTTTCTGTGTTTGAATGTATATACAAAAAAATTATATACAAAGCCCCAATTTCTGAACTTTGTAAAAAAATTGTTTTAATTTATGCTACTCATAGTTTTATTCCAATATCAGTAAATTATCTATACAAAATTATTTAAAATTAACATAAACTTGAATTTGGCAAATCTGCTTAATTTATTTTTAGAAAATTGCAATGCTTGCAGTTTGAAACATGATTTACATAACCAAATGTATGCAAAGCGGAATCTACTTTTACGTAGGTATTCGATAAACAGAAAATTTTAAAGTGGTTGTCTATCGCAGGAATACATTAACACGACATGGAATCCGGAAGGGAAATCGTGAAAGTTTATCATGTCTTTAACAACAGTATCTATTGGCAATAAATAATTGGCTATGTCTTTGTTTTCGGTTAAAAAGAGAATGAATATTAACATTTAAATAAAAATGTATTCTTGAAATTGAATAGTGCAAATTTCGTTTCTAACTTATGCAAAAACGCTGATACTTACATAAATGTTTATTTAATAATGTATTACTCGCTAAACTATCTGAATTGAAAATTTAATCTGTTCTCAACTGTGCCAATTTGTTTAGTTTAAGTAAAAAAGCCAAACTTAGTACTGGACAGTAAACACGAAAGTTAAAAGAAAGGAAAATTTGTTATTTTGTACAATCCGTAAAATTATTTTTGCATTGCGCATTTTTAATAATTTTATTAAATTTTATCAATTTTCTTATGTGCGTTCCTGAAAATTTGTCAAATAAAAATAGTAATAGAGGAAGTTGCAGGGTTGCAAATTTGACAAAAAATTGCTATTTTTAAATTGTTTGCGTTAATTTTTTAAATTACGCCTGTAGTAGGTATCTTACATTATGAAAGGGGAGAAGACATGCTCAGGACAGAGCAGCCACAGGACAAAACACACTTCTACATAATAGGGCTCTTAGAGACCGATATCTACAAAGCATGTGGTAAAGAAGAAGAAACTCCTCTTCACGTAATATGCCAGTGTGCAGAGCCGGTCCACGGGGTCTGCGGGGCCGTGTGCGAAAATAAATGCGGGGTTGGATATTTTGATAAAGGACCAAGTTAAAGTAAAATGTTAAAAATGTTACTACAAATTTGAAAAAACAGGCTGGTGACCTAAAAAAAAAGCTCGTCGGTCCTCGCCCTCATTTTGTCCATACCAAGAACCACCTAGCGGGGCCGGCCTGTCGTGTGCGTATGCCCGCTAGACATTTCTTGACTCACTGATTTTTATATTCGCTCACGGCCCCGCAAACCCTAAACGGCTAGCACAGGGCTGGTCTAAGCGCGAGGTCGTGTGCAGTGCACACTCTGCACACCCCTGAATCCGGCCCTGCCAGTGTGAAGGATTCACACACTATCGGCGTAGACTTCTAGGGATGGAAAAAGCCAACCAAGAAGAGTTACGAAAAATAACACCTTTAAAGAAAATCCTGGAGTTTTACAAACACACAAGACTTCTTTAAGGGGCTATTACCAGAGGGTACAATGGACACATAGGTCGGTACAGGAACCCGAAAGAGTACCACCTCTGCGGAAATAATTTTAAAAAAGTTACATTATTGTATCTAAAATGTTTGGACTAGCTTTTTCATGCAAAAATCCAATATATTAACCTGAAGAAATGGCTTAATTGATAATGTTCCAAATAGACGAATCTAATTATGTCAGCGAATAAACAGTACCAAGTGTTAATAGTTTTTATATATATCTAAATTGAAGGAAATAGGTAAAGCAAAAACTCGAAAATTAATGTTTGTACCTTTTCTTACCAAATCTTAATTAAGCACCAAATTACGCTATTATCGAATTTTGGGACCAGCATAGGTTTTTTTTGAATAATTATTTAAAAATACAACCGGTGACCAATAATTGAAGTGGCAAGGAGTTCTGAAACTCCCTTTTTTTTAGGTCATCTGAAAAATTTGTCGCTCAAACGCATTTGTTTTTTTTTTCGACCGTCTTCTTTAATGACCATCACAAATTCACAATAACAATGAGGACATCGCAAAATATCTGGAAAAGTCCAAATCAACTGATATCGACCATATAAAGAAGATAAAAGCGTGGTTAATCGTTACAAAGTGTGGGTACAGCGCAAACTGAAGGAAATTTGTTAGAGTTTAGGCGTGCATTTAAACGTAAAATGGTAAAATTACACCTTCATAATAAAAATATGTCAAAAACTCGTAGGATAAGGATACAATTATAATTTTCTTGTTTTTGTCTTTCTCTTTCAATTTTTCCTAAATTACCGTTGTCTACTTTCATAGCCTACTTGAAAATATTACGTTGTCCTAATCATTAACAATAAAATCGCGATATCTCGTAAAGTATCAATTTTAGGTAAAAAACATGCTGAAAGTTTTTGAGAGACAATTAAATTTTCTATAAGACTGTGTAAAAAAATTTGGGTGTTGTTTTTAAGAAAAATGCGTTATCGATGTTTAAAGTTTCACAAGTTTGACCAAGCATAAAAAAGCCTAGTATAATATTTTAAAAATTTAGCTAGTGCAGTGTTATTTAATTTATTGTCAATATACATTATTCTCTTAAGCAATTTCTACTGCTCCTTTTAAATGCAATTTTCACGAAAACGGCTAACTGTAAGCCCATATAAAAATGTTTATAGTAAATTTAAAGAGGAATCCAAAAACAGTTCTCTATAAAATTTCAAAGTTTGAGTCCGTATCTGGTTGAACCAGAAGTCACATTGCAACCACAGTATTTTAATCGAATTTGGAACATGCGATAACGGTCAGATACCAAATGTTGTTGTTAATATCTTTAATAGTGTTCTAGATATTTGTTTGTTTCAATTCTTTTGAGGATCACTGTACTATATTACGAGCGGTAGGTAAATAATTCACCCACCTTATTCGCACGACTTGACTTGACTACAAATTTTTAATACTTCTACAAATATTACTAAAAAAACTTTCAAACTGACAATGGTGTTAAAACATACCGTAAAGATTTTTTTAATGCGAATAAAATAATTTTTGCCAAACTGGAATATTAACTTGTTGAACGTTAGCAAATAGTAATTGACAAAATGGTAAATTTTGGTATCATTGATTAAAATATATCTACATTTAAATTTTAAAAAAAAGTTGCTTTACTAATCGCGCGAACTTCTCGGATTACCTAATATTATAGAGTAAAATATTATTAGGCATAATAATTATTAGGTAGATATACATTTTAAATAAAAGTATAGTTACGCATTATTTTGATTTAATTTGTTTAGTAATAAATTAAAGAATGATAATTAATAAGTACGATTTGTACAACTTAGATTTAAGCTGAATAAAACTTTTTTAATAAGAAGAACGGTTGAAATATAACTGTAAACCCACCCACGCATTCCAGGTATACAAGAGTGGCTAACAATATCTTGACATGTGATGGATTATCGATTAATAAATCAGTAGATTATTTTGAGCTGCCAGGTTACTGATGATACTTATTATTATACAATATACACAAAGATAAAAGTATTAAGATGTTATTTGATATTGTGAATAAAACATTTGCCTGAATCTAGGTTAATGGATTATCGTACATTCAATATTTTTACAAAGATTACCATTAGTATCCGCTATCCAATAAAACCTTTTATTACAATAACGTTATATATGTTATAATTAAAGAATTAGAAAGATAATGCACACACTGTGTGCAACTGTGTCTTAGCACATCCAGATTCTTTTTTCATTTAGTTTCAATAAAACGTAAACGAGTCAAGTTTCTAAAACAAAATACAAATATAAAGTGAAGTTTTATGCGTTACATGGCTTCAAATAATTAAACTGTAACCTTAGAAGGTTCTTCGTGAGTATTGCTTTGCGTGTTCCTCGTGGCTACATTCATTTCTATTTTTTATTTTTCATTTATTCTTACATAAATTAATTTTAATTGTTATTTACCTTAAACATAGCTTATAGCAATATTTATACCGAGTCTTACAACCTATACTCGAGCAGTGAGACAATAGTAACGTATTAGTTTGAATTTGTCAAGTTCAGTGTTTTTTTAAATATGTCGTGATATCAATGTAGTTCTCTATTTGAGCATTTTTGTGTCACAACTCATAAAAAGCGTAAATGATCCGTAAGTGGAAATAAACAGCGTGAATTTCGCATAAAAACTGACTGCAAGATCACGCAATGGATTAGTTTTTATGCTCTAATAACATACATTTCACAGTAATAGCTATTAGTTTAATTATTTGTATGATTAAGTCCCACTGTGGATATATTTTACTGTTTGTTGCCCTAGTCGCGCTTTAATGATCATTGCGATGTGTTTGTTATGGTCGTGCTGAGTTTAAAAAGTAAATACGTGCCAGTGAAAGCACAGTAGGTAGTGTTGTAGTAAGAAATACTAGGTTTGTAAGCGGTGCTCTAAATTTCAGTTGTTTATATTATCGGACCAGGGTATCGATGTGGAAAATAGCGATAACATTGTTTTCGGTGAGTGAATAATGCTGAACTGTCTCTGCATTTGTTTTTTTCTTTAAATATATGAAGTCAAACATTTGTAAGTATTGTGGTTGCTGTATTTAATGTACTAAAATAAATTACGGTGGAACCTCTCTATTCGTCCTATCCAATATTGTCACAATTTTTTCGGCAAAATGTTGTTTCGACATTCGTCCAAAAATCTGATATTCATCACTGGAAGTCAGAAATGGGCAGCTATTCACAAATTCATTGCTAAATGCCAATGAATCGTGGGAAAAGAGAAATAAACATTGAATAAGTACCTAATAGGTAAAATTGGAGTTGTCTGATGATTTAATGGAAGATGACTTCACTTCTAAACAATAAATCTTTTCACCCTCTTCTGTCATCATTGCTCCTTAGTAAAAATAAAGTTTTGGTAGATTTTTATTTATTCATGTATCAGATTCGGGACTAGAAACGAATTATTCCAATTTTATTTAACTCCATATTCGTCCGATTCAGTGTTCGTTCGTCCCTTAGAAACGGATTAATGACTGCAACATAGCATGGTCTAAAGCTCAACTTTTAAGAAGAAAAAAATTTCAATAAAAAGTCATAGGACACTGGATTTTAGCGATTTTTGAAATATTTGCAGGAGTAAAGTGCCCTTAGTTTAAGAGATACATAAACTTTTTAAAGAAAAGTTGTTTAGAATCCAACAATTAAACTATCTTACAATAACTTTAGTTTTTTTTATTCTCTAATGTACTGTAATGTACTCATACCTATTCACAATTTATTGTGCATTTAAAATAAATTGAGTATTTAATTACAAATGGATCCATGGACAAAACGTAAAACGTTGAACATTAAACAACACAGACATCTAAACTTTTGCAGTTGATGTCGCTTGTGTGTGATACCGCGTAGATTAAAATAAAAAACGTTTTGTTAAAATTTGTAGCACTTATTTTTAATGAAAGGCATCTTAACAAAAATGTTTCATTAAGTACAGTTACAAGATTATTAAAACAGTTTAAGGATACTGGATCATTGGAAAACCAATACAAAAAGGAACATACCAAATGGGTTATTGATGAAGATAATTACTTAAACGAAACGAATTATAAACAGTAGTGGAAGAACCAAAAGCTTGTATTTAAACGTTATGATGGACAATCATAATTTAACTTTATCCTCAGCTTAAAGAATTTATAAATCAACAAATATCAATATAAACCGAGTGTAACAAACTTCAAGAACATAAAAAAAAACATTCTACTAATTCAGTTTTGTTTAAGGCCCACTATTTTAATTTAGTTTTGTTTTTGCTTTAGGCCTATTATATCAATTTTAAATTACGTTAACAATTTAAATATTTATTCACTTGTGTAACATGACGCTTTCTGAAAAATCGTAATATTTTTTTTTCCATTTGTTGCAAACTTTTTGACTGTTAAAATTTCCTAAAAAATAATACTTGAAATTTAAACGTCAACATTTAAATCTAGCCCTATTTTTAGATTCTAAATAACCTGTTCTTATAAACATTTTTTGTATCTTAAAATAATGGCACTTTACTCTTGCGAATATTTCAAAAATCGCTAAAATCCAATGTCCTATGAATTTTTATTGATTTTTTTTTCATCTTAAAATTAGTTTTAGACCATGCACCAACTTTTATCAAAAATATTGTTGCAGACTTTTTGAATGACGCTGTAGAGGTTCTGCTGTAAAGAAATAGAAAAAGGTTGAAAATTGGTTTTTGTTTACTGCATAGACTTTAAACTCAATTGGAAAAGTCTACCCCGTTTCACATAGGTGGCTAAAAAGAAAGGTCCTCTGTTTGTTTTTAAATCCGTCCAGTTTTACATTGGCGACTTGTTGTTTCAATAAATAATTTTCTTTTTCATTTCTTCGCTCCCCCTAGGGAAAAGCACCCTACAGGTTGAGAACCACTGCATTATAGTAATAATATCAACTTAAAATTTTTATTTTATGAAGTTTATTTCCTATAGTGTTAACCTCGCTACGTACCTATATGATGACTGGCTTTTTTGCCGTTTTTATTTTAAACTTCTCTAACAATAACATGTTAATACAAATAAAAAAAACGCAAAACTTTACTAAGCATGTACTGCTATACTCCAATATCACATCATGTTAAGATTCCAGACCGTTGTGAAACGCAAATCACTGTTTTGTTTCTTCGCTTATTGGTGCAGGTATCTCGGTAATAGTCAGCAAAAATCTAATTTGGTTTTATAGGTTTACCTTTTTGAGTTAAATACACTTATGATATCAGATTTGCGGTAGCGATTTTCGTTTGTTCGCCCTAGACGAAATTTGAAATTTTCTCGATTTTTTAAATATTTCTCATAACCTTTTTATACTTTATAGAAACAACAATAACAACATTTTTTGATAGCAATTTAAAAATGGAGTTTCATAAAATATCCTGATTTTTGTGACTATCCTAATTCCTAGTTTTTGAGATCGAATTTTGCATCTCGTCTCTTTTCAATTGTAACTCCCTGTGCACTCATCATTTTTCTTTGACTCTCGGTTGCGATTTTCTCAGCAATTATCATAGTGTATCAAATATATTGTGCGTTATTTTCGTTTTTCTGCCGTTCCGTGTGATATACAGGATGTTCAGACTACCCGTACCAGCACTTTTTTTCGAAAATGCGACGTCTGACAAAGATGGGGAATTTTTTTTTATCACAAAAGTGCATGTGAAGAATTGACTGACGCTATAGCGGTTTTCGTGATTAAACCGGAAGTGGCCAAATCCGAAAGTAACTTTAAAAACTTAAAGGAAACAGCCTGTTTTTATTGCATGATTAGAAAAATATTTGATAAAAAAACACCTTTTACTCAAAAAAATTTTTGATTACAAGTATAGTTTGTGATCCATTGGACCTAAATCGTAATATTTTAAACCCTATTCGCATGTAACTGAGTTCTGGACACCCCTTCTTTTCTTAAGTTTTGTATTTATTAAAATGAAATTTTAGGCATATGATATGTGTGAAAAACCCGATTATTCAAACATATGTACACTATTGGTTCACTTCCGCTTTTGCCGGAAATGGTCCTAAGTTTGTTATTTCAAATGGAACACCCTGTATATTTCAACATTTTTGGAAATAGGAAGCAATTTTGAATACAACTGCACTATTTTGTATAATGTTTATAACTTCAAATAATTTTTGGCCGAAAAAGTTTTTTTTTATTAAGTGCGAATCATTTTCTTAAAACGGATTGGTAGTGGTACATTAACCAAAATAGTGCAGTTGTATTCAAAATTGCTTCCCGTTTCCAAAAATGTTGAAATATACAGGGTGTTCCATTCGAAATAAAAAGCTTAGGTTCATTTCCGGCGAAAGCGGTAGTGAAACAATAGTGTACATTTGTTTAAATAATCGGGTTGTTCACACACATCATATGTCTAAAACTTCATTCAATTAAATACAAAACTAAAGAAAAAAAGGGGGTGTCCAGAACTCGGTTACATGCGAATAGGGTTTTAAATGTTTTTATGAATTAGGTCCAATGGATTACTACAAACTATACTAATAATTTAAAAAAATTTAAGTAAGAAGTTTTTTTTATTAAATATCTTTCTAATTATGCAATAAAATCCGGATGGTTCCATTTAAGTTTTTAAAGTTACTTCCGGATTTGACCACTTCCGGTTTAATCTTAATCACAAAAACCGCTATAGCGTCAGTCAATACACATACTTTTCTGTGATTAAAAAAAATCCCTCTTTGTCTGAAACACCCTGTACAGTGCGTTATCAACATTTTTTTAAAGTTTTTCTTGAGCCTTAAAGCAAAATAAAATCTGTTTGTCTTGCGATTATTTTAGTGATAATATCGCACGACTACTATGGGCATGCCTTAACAACTGAAATCACATTTTAATTACACGTTTTATCTTCTAGCATTTGTCACTAACAGTTTTCTTAACATCTGTACAAATCAGTTGCAACCTTTATTTAATAAATAATTAAATTAAAAGTTTTCCATCCGAATCTACTTTCATTGAAAAGTTTTGTAATTCTATCTACGTTAGTAAATAATTCAATCCCTATTACATTCAGTTGTCCAACTCCGCGAGACTAAAAATGTGTTTAAAAGGAAGGTTCTTATTGACCATCAGTATTAGTTGAAAAATAAATTACAAAATTTATTAATTGAAGGTGATAATTTGCATTTACTAATCCACCAAGAAGTTTAAAAATTGTTAGTGTGTTTTAATAAGAAAATTAATCATTACTTGCTGAATCATACCAGCGTTAAATTCATAATGTTAACGATCGCATTGTTTGCAATGTTACAGTTTGATTTAGTTTAAGACACTACGGACATTTACATTGCCCGTTAAATTTATTCTGAATAACTCTGTACTTTGAAATATCCAGAGATTGCTTCAATGCATTAATTAATTAATTAATTAATATGTTTTGGATAATCTTTGCGCGAATGAAGCTCCTTATTTATAGAATGTGGACCTTTTGCAGTTATGAAGCGAAGAATATTCCTTTAATTTATTTATTGTGATGATTTAAAACTGTAATTTTGTCATATAGACCTGCAGACTCATGTTCTTTAAAGCTCATTTTTTATACAATGTTAGCATTGATTTGTAATGTAAACAACATTGGTTGACATGTGGTAAAGCATGGTCGTAAATGTTAGTTAAATAGATGGGAAAATAGATAGTACTTTAAGTTTTTATGCGGTTAAGACGCTTTACGTTAAGAATTGTGTTGTTTGATACATTTATTGTAACCATATTGCTTTTTGTTGCTTCTAAATATCTACTAAGTGGTATTGTAATAAATGAGTTAATAAACTATTTACTAGCAATTAAAATTTTCATTTGATAGACGTAACAATAATTTAGTGTAAAAATTGATAATTAATAGATTGAAAAAAAAAATGATTTCAGGAAAGCAATTTTCGGGATCATTAAAAACTACATCAAAAGAAGCGCTTGAAATTTTCTGCTCGTTTTATTTAAATGGCATAAGAAACTTTGGCCTATATGTACAAACGTTTTGAAAATAGACAGGGCATTCTTTATTTTTTAACATTTAGGTGATTTTAACTTTTATTAACGTCAGATAATTGTGATGTAAGAAAAAATAACAGAAAAAGCTTGAAGAGATCCGATTTTTAAATTGGAGAACATCAAATATATATTAATTAAAAAAAAAAGAGTAATATTGGTACACAAAACCTTTTACATTTTTTAAAAAGCCTTATAGCTAGATATCAGAAACAGCAATATCAAGACAATCATTTTAGGTTGAGTGCTTATGAGCAAAATGTACTTTTTTGAACGAACTTCTTTTACATTAAATAAAAAACGAGATACGAAAGAAACACGTATTAGGTGGGCACCCTGTAGACAGTGTAACAATAATCTTACGCGTTACATTACTAATTTTCCTTCGGAAAGTCGGTTCAATTAATAAAGTTGGACAGAATTACCAAAGATGTCGAATGGCGTTTAAAAATTTACCATGTTCCAATTCCAACTTTCGTAGAGGTAGAAGTTTTTAAGGTAAAGAGAAAAAAATGTAAATCTTAAAGGAGATAAAAAAAGCTTTACAAAAAGTAAATTTTTATTTTTATTAATTAAAATACATGTCAATTTTAGTTCATTGGTACATGTACATACAAACATTATTTATATTAAGTACTTGCTTAATAAAACAAATATAACAACACAGTTCTTTTAATATATAAAAAGTTGACAAACATAAATACATATAAATAAACTTAATCAAAATTCCCTCGACGGATAATATTATGTCGAAATACAATACCAATTTTAATTAAGCTTATGTATGTTAATACATTCTTCACTTAAATAATTAAACAAGTTATAAAAGAGACACACCCTTTCTCATTAAGTTTGTTTTAGGATTTACACATTTTTCTCTTTTAATTAAAAACTACTGACTTTAAAAAACACATTTTAGATTACCCAAATAAGAACAATAGTATATTACATAACAAGAGTTGTAAGAAGCATATTACGCACGAGTGGAAAAGTTGCGTATTTCCACGAGTGCCTAATTGCTTTACAACTCGTGTTATGTAGCTTACTTTTTCTACGATCACATAATACCTACGATTTTTACGGCTTTTTGGCTAATATACACATGTAATTACGTTGTCTTGTCAATTTTGACGTAAGCCTACTTTGACATTTTTAGACAAGTGTGCGTTATAACTCTTTTACTAGGCATGCAGAAAGTGTTTGACGTCTGCTTTGATAATTTCTTTAAAAAAACTGTGCTGTTTGCTTACCGTGCGTAAGGACCCACTTACTATGCATGCAGGCTGTACAGCAGTGGTTTCCAACCTTTTTGTGCCTCCACCCCCCTTTTTCATAAAAATAAATTAGCGCCCCTGTCACTTTTCGTAACAATGTAATTTCATAAATACTGTCCTGATATAATAATTATTTAATGGGCTACAAAACAATATACCATATTCTGTATTAATAAAGTTCTTTTTGTTTGTTTGTATTCAAAAATGATATTTTGGTAACAGCTGCGCGCCTCCCTTGCAATAGTCTCGCGCCCCCCAAGGGGGGCGCATACCACATGTTGGAAACCACTGCTTTATGGCAAAAGTCATTTACATTAGTGGTCGTAGAAAAAGTATATTTTATGTAACACTACAGCCAACTATTACTGCCTTAAACACTGAATGTGTAAAATTATCTTATATCGACTTATTAACAACTTTTTTAATGTCATAGTTGAAAACTTTTTTTTTTAAATGTTGTAGTGGTTTTCTAAAAAAATTAACTATACTGGTTACTTATCTGAAATCTTTAAATTTCTTCATTTTATGTTTCTGTCAAACTTTACTTAAGTATATACTCGATTCTAACTGTTAAAATGAAATGACAAAGTTGCCCATGTAACGCAGTAAAGTATTATCACTTTGTAAAGACTTTTTTTTAAATTTAAATACAGCCAGTTCACTAAACTCATTGCCATGCATAGCGCATAATGTACTCGTATAGTGAGGTTGACTGTTTACATAGCCGCTCTGTGACAAATAATTGTATTTAAATCTGTATAAAATTATTATTAAAAATAATTATCTAGAGTATTAACTAATTATAACTATCCTCTGATGAGATGTACATGTCTCGTGGAAGTCTTTTGTGTATGTTTTTTTACGCTTGGAAGTAGTGCGTTGCACTTGGACACAGATTATTATTGATTTTAAAAAAAAGTATTACCTTAATTTGTATTTTAATTTAATAAATGAATAAAAAGGCACGAGAATTCTTAAAATTTTATTTTAGATGTGGTTATGTTTACAAAAAAAAAGTTATGAGTAATATATTACTTACATATTAAGAGAATATGTAAAATCTTGCAAATGTGTAGTTATATTTACTGGTCATTGCACAACAAATCTCTTTAAACGCTTGTTTAAGTGTTATTATGATGGAATTTATTAGATAGCGTAATTTTTATTTAAAAAACTGATGAAAGTCCACTTGTTTACATTTTACAGAGTAGAGGAACTAGTTGAATGCTGCACACAAGAGAGCAGGTACCTCCACAGGCTGGTCGGCCCTTCACGGTTCATCTCCATCCAGTCTAACAGTTCACCTGCACAGGTGTTATGGCAACGGTGTGTCGACCAGACGCAGCCAGAGTACCTACAATGTTTTTGAGTATCCGCTTCAATACACTTAAGCAGTGCTGAAGTTGCCTACAAGCTACACAGGATGCTAGTTTACCAGTTTAGTGATGAAAAGAACGAGCAAATCACCTTTACTGATTAGTTCAAAACAGTGCGATTAGAAGTGATTGCGCGGAAAAGTAAATTAACACGCTAAACAATGCGACAAAAACTAAACAATTGGTGTAATAGCGAGTGCTACTGTGTACAGCCGTGCTAAACCGATAAAACTGTAATTTATTTTTTACGAAATATATTTCATTTTATATTTATCGCGTTTTAAAGGAAGTAGCATATCATTATCTGACCATTGCCGCACAGTTTTGCGCGTTGAAGAACTACAGAGGCCAGATAAATTCATTCTTCATTTGGAGTAGTTTTATAATACACCTGTTCCCGTTATTTTTAGACTTAGTCATATGAAGATGCTAAAAATAAGTCTGTACTGATCTAGTTGATATTGTTGGAGTTTTCTAGCGCGCCATCATAGTGTTGATGTTTAGTAACTTGGTGTGCTGTGATGTCTCGTTGAATTTACAGCAAAAATAAAAACGAAATGCGGATATTCTGTACATTGGCATGAAGCAACTGTTCAAGGTTATGATCAAATTTGGGAAGGTAAGATATAATTATATTTTATTACGAATAATACTCACAATCGCGTTTTATTAAAAATTGAGCACTCCTATCATTTTAGTATAACATAATGTTTAACAATAATGTTGAGAAGCAACAGGGGTTCCTTGTTATTGTTGAAAATAATTTAAAACATTATTTTTTGTACATGTCAGTTTGAGTTTTGATAATTTCGGGTGTTTTGTGCAATTTTCTTAAACATTTGATATTTTAGGGCACAATTACTTTTAAAAAATATAAAATGTTTAAAGTAGAAGCTAGTATTCAGTGCTATTATAATATGCTATGAAAAATTACACTTAAAAAACATTAACATTTGTAATAATCTCCAAGCGAATCTTATGGTAGTTACGATTTTTTAATCAATTGTTTGCTAGACAATTTAATTTTAAAATGTTTGTGCACCTTTCTGATAAAAAGAGCAAATATTATGTTGCGAGAACCTTAAATAGGTCTTATCAGTTTTAAGTATGCACTTAATTGTTTTCCAATTACTTAAACTAAGAACAATGCTTTAGTTTTTGTATCAAAAATGCTCTAAAAAATGGAGGCGTAAAAAAATTTAAAAATTATTATCTAAATTATTCATTTTTTATTGATGTGCTTCGTGCGCTTTTTTATCTATTAACAAGATAACTCCAGTAAGTAAATACAGTGACGTAACTACAATGGGGCTTCTTGACACCAAATAAAATACGTTTTATTTATTTTGCAAAAAAAAAAACGTTAGATATTAGTTGACTTTTAAAAGGTTATTTTATTTTTTGTATTTGCACAAAACTTTGATATTGCATATGCAAGAAAGTTCTTCTGAATCAATTATAACTTAATTTTCAACTTACTGAAAAAGGGATATGTATCTTTTTAACTTCTTTTAGCTTACATAGGTATTTATACAACGTGTCCATAAGGTATGGAATATGCTATATGTATATCTCAGTAAATATCCACTTTAGGGGAAAATGTTTTAAATAAAAGTTGTTATATATTTTTTCGAATAACAAAAGCGCAATGAAAAACAATTGATTTTTTAATGACAAGGTATCCCTATAGTATACTCATTTGATAGAGAATTTTTTTCTCTCTTCAATGATGCAAAACTTTAGTACCCTTACTTAAGCAATTTTTTGAGAAATACGCAACAATTATTTTAATTGATTAGTATTTATTTCTAACAAAAACATCATAAGAACCAGGGTTGTGGAGTCGGAGTCGGAGTTTAGAAAGTATTTCTGGTCAGTGGAGTCGGAGTCGGAAAAAATGTACTGACTCCGACCCCGAGTACAACAAAAAATTGCGAGGTGGTCCTTTGCCGCAAAATTTAAACTCAAATTTTAAATCGTTTATATTTATTTTTCTTTTTTATATTAAACACACCATAAAATGTCTTAGTATTTAATTTTGTCGGAGTCGAACTACTAAAATTATCAGGAGTCGGAGTCGACTTTTTTTACCAACTCCGCAGCCCTGATAAGAACTACAATTTTTTGACGAAATCTACAATAAGTGTTCAAACTGTGAACCATTTAGAGCTTGGCAATGATAACTCGGTTTTTAAACCCGTTTATAACATTCCCAACCATTTCAGATGTAATTTCTCTAATACGATCTTTTAAATTTTCGATATTCTCCGGCCTCTTAGCATAAACTTAATTTTTAAGGTGACCCCATCATTGAAAAACGAAAAAAATTCTCTATCAAATGAGTATACTATAGGGGTACCTTGCTAGTGCTACTCAAAAAAATTCAACAGTTTTTCTTTGCGCTTTTGTTATTCGAAAAAAAAAATATTGTCTTATGGTGGAAAACTAAGTACCAAACAACTTTTATTCAAAACATTTTTCCTTAAAGTGGATATATACTGATACTAATATACGCTAAAAAAACCTTTTCAAATCGATTTTTTTCCTGGTTCCGGTACCCGTAAGCAACTTTTGAAATTGCAGAAATTTATCATTTTGTGTGTTACTTGTTTCTGCAAATTTGTATAAAAATCGGCGAGTCACTATCGGAGTACTTCCCTTGTGAGATATATAGCATATTTCATACCTTTTGGACACACTGTATATACAGGCTAAAAGATTTTTATTTGTTAACTCCAATGTCAGTATTGCAATAAAATTTTAATATTTCTACTCATTGGTTGGCAAGAGATGTGGATAATACATAGAACTGTGATCCATTTGAAATTAACGCGTGGTTGGCTTAAAAGATATGAGTAATAATATATAATAGTTTCCAAGTAAATAATTTCATTTTATAATTAATTTTTACGTCGATTAGATGACTAAAAACAAAATTTTCTTCGTAACAAAACTGTTTTGTTTATTATTTTTATATTAGCATCATTTTGTACGTAAAAATGAGATTTTATAAATCTACTAACGATTTAAGCGTCAAAGTGTGGTTTAAGGTTACTCTGTATAGTCTGCAGCTTCTCGTGCTATTAAAAGAATTAATCAGATTATTGGAATCGAAAACATCTCCTCTTTAATGGATTATTCGTGTTATCTATTTCGTATTGAGCAAATTCATACAGAATTAAAACCAAATCAAACAAAATATGTAATGCATCTAAACTAATGTATCGTTATCATTCAATAACACTTAAAAGTTTTTAGGTTTTCTGATGTTTTATAAAATTCATGTAATGTAGTGTCTTAACCTATTCCGAATCGCTAAATTAAAAGTTTTCTAACGAATCTGTGGTTCTTTTCTTTTAATGTACTTAAAACTCTTTTTATGCAATTAAAAGTAACTCTTAAAAGTTTCTTGAGAGTATCTATTACAATGAAAGCTTTTCGAAATTCAATTCCAGTTCGGAACTGAGTCAATTCCATCTTAATGTTACTGCTTGTGTAAAGTTTTTTTTTTTTTTAATTGGTTACGAGACGGTAATAAAGCCAAAGCGTTGCTTAAGAGTGATCCTTTAGCTGTTGTGATATTTTTGGTGCTATAAGTAGCACTTCTGTGAACTCTATTCAAACATTTTAACTTGAAGTCTTCGCGACAAAACGCTCATTAAAATATTTGCCTTACTTACTAACTTTCAACACAGTAAAGTTTACTTTAACTCTACAGACAATGAAAGTTTTGTTATGCTAAGGTTTTGACTACTTTTTGCGTTATTATAGAGAACAGATAACGCATACCACATCCTTTAAAACAAAAGCAAAACTGGACGATGAAGTTGTATACGTATACAAGTTTCTTGTTGATTTACACACTTCTGCAAATTTAACCATCTAACATTAATTAAAACGACGTGTCTAATACTAATTTTTTTACCTTTGTAGTTTTAATAAAATATTTCAGTTCAAAGATGATATTTTGGCAGCAGCATCGAAAGTTTACAATACCGGGTGTCACACGTTCATGGTACACCCCCTTTTTTTTCTTTAGTTTTGATTTTAAATAAATGAAATTTTAGATATATGATATATGCCAAAAAAAAACGGGCTTTTTGAGCCGTTGCACACACTTGTTTCACTTCCGGTTTCGCCGGAAATGACCCTAACTTTGTTATTTTAAATAAAACACCCTGTATATTTTTACATTTTTGGAAAGAGGAAGTGATTTTTGATACAACTGCACTATTTTCGTTAATTTTTATAACCTCAAAATTTTTTTAAAACAAAATTTAGTTTTTTATTAAGGGTGCCGTGACCTGCACAAATTGATTTTTATTATGTCAACAATTGTCCAAAAAACGTTTTTGTAAATTTTAAATGACATTTAGGTTACTTTAATCGGCTTTGAAGGTTGAGGAATCGGTTTTTTGACAAAAAGTCAATTGTTTTAAATGGAACCATACTGGTACTAGCGGTTACTTAAATGGATCATCTTCTAACGAATCCATCGATACCAATAACTTGTATTTTTATTAAGAGTCTACTTTAAAAACTTCAAATTATTGTGAAAATTTATTAAGAGATAAGTTTGATAATACACACTTTATTTAAAATATTTTTTAAAGTTTTTAAAATATAACTTTACATTTTTCTAAATAAAGTCGGTAAAGAAAAAAAAACGAACCATATCAAAACAAGCCTGTCCACTCTCAAACCTGTTAAACAACATCTTTAACAAGCGTGGAACCGACATGGCTGCAACATCGAATCACATAATGTAAAGCAATGGCCAACAAGTAATTGAAGAGTAACACCGTTAATAACTAATTATATTATGATTTATTTTGTATGAATTTATACATTATGAGCAGTATATCTCAATAACGAAGAATAAAACTCCGATTACCATGGATTTAGACGAAATTTAAACACAGTTGATCCAAATCATATTTTATTAATCACCAATCAAATACCATTCCTGTTTCTAAGTATAAAAGAAAAAACTTTATATTAAGTTGATGCAGAATATTATTTAAAATATCAATTGACAATTGAGCGAGTACAATTTAAATATCTCAAATTAAAATACTTTATGGAACAAAAAGTTTTCCTTACATATACACTTTGATAATTATCTAATATTAATGTTTAAAAATTTTCTTTTCAATTTTTTTCTTTAAATTGCTTAATAAATAATACATATTTTGATTTAAAAATATTGGTTTTAAAATTTATTAAATAACCTCCTTAGCAAAACCTGTACTTAAAATTAGAAAAAGACATTTTTTTGGCCCGCGGTCAAATTTTCATCCGCAATGTGGCCCGACAATCAAAAGATTTGCCCACCCCTGCTGTGCAGTGTACAACATGCATACATAGAAAGAGGATCCTTACGCATAGTAAGGAAAAGGTACAGTTTTCTAGAAATTATTATATAAGTAGACTCACGTCGAAATTGACAGCATACCTACATATATTCAAGTGCGGTCCCGTGACAGTGGTAAAATTTCCTGAGCTTGGGATTCACAGAGGCCCAGACATCAGCCCACAATTTGTTCTTTTAGCAAATATATTTTAAAATATTTTTTTTACTTATGGCCCATAACAATTTTTTCTACCGGGTCCGGTGGCGTCTCTTGACGCCTCTGCTCAAGTGTGTTTACTATAAGCAAAAAAAAAAACGATAAAATTGTATAATATGTATATTATGTGATCGTAGAAAAAGCATAGTACAAAACTCGAATTGTAAAGCAACTACGCTTCTTACAACTCTTGTTAGGTATATTATTCTTTGTAAAATGCATTCTATAAAGTATTTCTTTGAAACGTAAAATTGATTTCAACATGCACAAAGAATGTGTAAGTTTGCTGTGAAGTAAAACTCCTTTGTTAAAAACAATTTTCCTTAACGAAGTTCCGGAAAGTTTTCATACAATAATATTAAAACTGTTTTTTTCATTGACGCATAAATGATAATGAAAATAACAGTATTATTTTTCTAACTGAAAAAATATAATTTAGGTTTTGAATATAAAAAAGTTAAAACATACTTTACTAAATATAAACAAAACACGTTTAGTAAGAGTAACGTTTTTACTGTTAGGCATTTAAAAGGAGACGGTCATTCAACTTCCGTTTCATAAATACGCCACCTAAATATTAAAAAATTATAATTACGAAGTACCTACAGTGTAATTATTACACAGCTCATGTAATTTAAATCGCGCTTACTGAACTATAAATAGTTTATGCACGGAAGTTCAAATTGGCAAAAATAGGTACTACATGGTATTTAGGCCAAAACTTCTAAATCGGCCATATAAATACAAAAATCGAATTTAATTTGTTTTGTGAATATTTTTAACTATAAACCCATTTAATCGTTTTTAAGTCGTTCCAATTTTCCTAATGTTACTTTTACTTTAAGAATATGTAGGTGTGATTTAAGAATAAATCATTGATTTGTTTATGTATGGGTACTTACTTAAATTAAAATAGGTTTGTTGATAGATATATTAATTATAAATGCTTAATATGATATGAGTTTACGTTCAGCGTTCACGTAAATACTTCTTTGTTTAACGTTTGGCATATTTAAAGATTAAAATTATGATTGTATAAAATTAGCAAACTAATAATGAAGCAATGCACGTTGCCAAACACGTGGGCTTGATTTCTTTTCAACAGGTTAAACCTTTCAAACGATAAATTTTAACTACGGAAGACCAAACGTTAGTAATAATCGACTGTTTCTAGAGTTCAAAAGCTTGTGTTTGTCTACATTACTTTTCAGTACCGGTAGAATGGGGCTACTTAGGACAGTTTCAACATTTAAAAGCGTGTACCATGTTCATTTTTTAATTAAAAACTTTGATTTTTTTATGTAATTGGGTGAGGTGCCAATGAACAATATTCTATATATAAAATAAATATATATGCATATACACAAGATACCAACAAAAAAAACTTTCTGTCCCAAGTAATACTTAAGACCGGACAACTTGGGACACATATGAATTTCAGTAGTTTGACTCAAGTTTAGCCTATAAAGTCCTACTTGGGACAGTTATATTATATTTTTTTTTATTAAATTGATCTTTCACAATTATCCAACGTGAAAAAAAATATTAAAAATAAAGAAAATAAAACTTTTTTTCGCAAATTACAAAAATTTTAAACTAAACGATATTTTGATTGGAAAAATTAATAAAATTGTACTACCTCTGTTTAAAAATGATTGTCTCATTTGTAAAAAAGTTTTTTAAAGCAGGATTCAATATATTAATTGAATTAAAAACTAATGAGACAATCATTTTTGAACAAAAATGTTCATCAAAACGGACAATCATTCATTTTTGAACATAGGTAGTATTAAATTAAAAAATGAGATAAGTTATTCAAGACTTACTATTAAATGTATATTTTCAGAACAAAAGTACAAGAGAAATTTTAAACAGTTCTTAATTCGGCCATTTTATATTAATTTAAAAAAATGGATGTAACAACTTACCGTCTTGTAGTAATTTCAAAAACTGATTCGTTTTTTTAAGCTTATATGATACTTTTAAAACTCTACTAAGCAACTTTGATTATCTCAAAAGTTGACAGTTGTAAACAAAATTTTTAGGTGAGAATATCATTTTGTCCCAAGTTACCCTACTGTCCCAAGTTGCCCTATTCTACGGTACGTAATTACTTCCCATTGGATAAACCAGTATTTAAATAAGTACAGTAGGAAGTAAAAAATGATAAACAGAATCGAAATCATAAAGTTGAAATAATTTTACAAGTGAAATAATTTGAAAACAATGGAACAAGGCACAAAATACACTTGTATTCGAAAATGTGTGGTCGATTTAAGTGACCCATGTAGTAGGTGTCTAAGCAAGAATGGAAAACGTAACGTAACGATAGCCGATAACGTTATAATAACGATTCAACTACAATTTGTAATAAAAAACCGTTACAATTTTTGAATATATTATATGACGTTATATTTATTACCAATAACGTTTCATGAAAAATTATTTTGTAACGTTATTCTCTATGATATAAATTTCAATAAATTGTAATTTTGAACTTTTGGGAAAAAAATTATTTCGAATCGTCAGTTATTTGAGTTGTCACAAGTTTACCAGCTACACAAAAATTGGCAGAGAAAGCCTTTTCTTTATTAAAGTTGATTTTAATATCTCTAAAGAAAAATTTTAGAACTATAATTTTAGAAAGTAGTTTTCTAGTAAGATTAAATAAATCTTTCCAATTTTGTGTTCGTTAACCTAAAGACTTTAGGTTTATTTCTATATAAGCCTAATTTTAGTTATTATTAACGTTCGACAGTCTTTTTATTGTTTATAACTTATTGATTTGTTATGATTTATGTGATACAAGTTTTTTTTTGAGAATAACACACATTGTTTAATATTTTAAATATAAACTAAAACAGAATATGTTAAAAGAATTTTGTACTATTTTTTAAAATTAACACCCCCAAATATAATTTCAGAGTTGCAAATAAAAATAATTTTTTCAACGTTATATGTATAACGTAAATATTCATTTTTTTATTTTAGTATTATAAACAACGTTATGTAACGCAAACAAATAATTAATAACGTAACGATTTACAATGTTATTTCAATCCTATGTCCAAGTACTAATAATTTGCCTTATTTGTTTGTACTTTAATTTCATCTCCAATTTAATATCTCCTAGCTGCTTGTTCAGTACAAAAGCTTTTTTTGCATAACAAAATATTGAAAAACCATTTTACAAGAGATTTTTTAATTTTTCATAGCTTTCTTTTTAAGATAACTTTAAAACTTGAACTAAATTAATACGACCCGGCGCGTGGCGTTCTTTGTCCGTAGCATCTTTAAAAACAAATTACTCCTGTGGTTGATAGTATTATTGATTTATTTCCTATTAATATGATCTTTTATTTATTTACAAATACTACGTGTGTACCTACAACGATAAATTCCATTTTAAACGTATTTATTGTCATTCATTGATCTTGTACTTTTTTTTAATAATAATTGATATTGTCCTCCGTCTTTTGCTAATAGGTAATTGGTCATCAGCAGTAAAGTAAGCTTTTTTACTACCTATACAAAGATTGTTTTTGCTCAGAATTGCTTACTCAATTAAAAAAAACTATCGTTTCAACTCGTAAAAATTTAAACTATGCATCAAGTCGCAATTTATCATTGCTTAAAAAGATACACGCAATTATACGAAGAATTTATGATCATTAAAATATTTACATAGTTTCAATTACCGCGATTCAAAATTGACTACGTTTGAATATTATCGTGCTTGTCACACATTATCGTTTTTGGCACACATTGATGAATATGTACGTAAGTCCTAGCAATTTTGTAATTTTCTAAATTTAAACGATAATATTCTTTTATGAAAATTTTATTTTATTATGTAATATGGCGATAATCGATTATAACCGCCTTTAATTTTACAAAAGTAATCAGCATGCAGTGCGAATTGCTTGCTCACTGTCACGTACAAAGTTTTGGCACACCTTATTATCAACTTTTATTTTAATGGGGTCTACACACCTACCAATTTCTCGCGACAACTGGCCGACCATTCTGATAAATTGTTTAATGTGTATTGTTTCACCCGACCAACACGACAGTTGGAACGGTCGGCTGACCAGTCTATCCAACAAATCAACGTCCCCACTACATTCCTTTAGATAAGGACTATTAAACCGAAAATTTAACATCAAAATGAATAAAAAGGTATGACGTTTATGCTTTGTTGCTTTGTTGGTTGAACTGATCGGGAGGTGTGTAGACAACACCCAACTCGTAGTTCCCGACTGTCGGCCCCGACAAGTTGGCTAATGTGTAGAGGCTTTTATACTACTAATATGTATCCAAGATAATAATTAGTAATTACCATAATACGTGACTACATCACTTTTCATGTTCTAATTTTGGAGTTTTTGAATTTGTTAACAACTCTTTCACAAGTGCAGTTTATGTTTCTCCAGCTCTTATAATGTATTTTGTAAATCACAACATTAAACCTTCAATTGTATTCCATTTTTTGTTACACTTATTGTATTTACGTCAGGTTGGCCTAAAACAGTAATTTATAAATGTATACATTTGCTAGTTTTGTTTATGCTAAATAAACGATTGTTTAACAAACCCATTCCCTGCCATGATCCCCATTTGGGGTTCGCGACTTCTATTGCTCTGTAATTAGTAGCACTTACTAAAATATTGCAACTGGTAACACAGTGAGGTTTAGAAGAGTCTATCGCAGCATTATAACAACAAATAAACTACATTTTTTTTGCTAGTTTTGAGTGATAATTGCTAAAAGTGAAAATTTAGAAGTAATTCCCAAATAGGGTAAAGTTAGTTTTTAAATAATTTATATTTTGTGTTGTATCTATAAATTATCAATTGTTATCTCGTACGTGGGTAATTTATAGGTTCAGGTAAACGTCAGAGTTTGTTCATAAGTTTGAAATCATCACAGTTAATGTTATTTTTTTTTTTATTACTGACCCCCATTTGGGGATCATGGCCGATGCTGTGTTAAATATTTGATACTGCTGCCATCGGTACAGTACTATGTTATCGCATGAATAATTGCCCAATAAAAAATTACATGGATATAAAAATAAAAATTCGTAGTGTTGTAGATTGTAGGATTAATGTTAAAAATGACTTATTTGCTGCATTGAAAGACAATAATTGAGTTAAAATGTTAACAAAAAATAAAGGTTTACTACCACTAGAAAAAGTAAGTAGATGATGTCAAAACCTAGAAAAATCAAGCAAAAATCCAACCAACCCTTTGTATAAACCACTATAATATATACAAAGGCGTGGTAGATAACTAGATTAGTCCAAAAATAAATATAGGTTAATAGATTGTGAAAAAAATTGTATTTTCCAATTTTTACTAATGTCATCGATTTAACAGTGGTACACGCATATGCATTACATTGTATTGCTGACGTAACTATGCCACTGCTTGAATTTATAAGGAGTACCTATTGCAATAACATCTTTACGAACATAGTCAATATATGATCAAAATAAAGCAGGAAGCCCTTTACTGTCGTATAATCGTCTCCCTAAAGATAAAAGAAGTGATGCTAAGGGATGGTACATAAAAAAATTGATGGTAAACAGAGAAAATGTTCTGTATCTAACGAAAATGCAAGAAAATAATGTTCAAAGTGCAATCAATGTTTTCTTGCAGTTAGACTATATGAGAAAATGACATAAATAAATTTTACATTTAAATAATTTTTCATTTTACACACCACCTGCCATGAGCCCCAATTGGGACTTTTTATAAAAAACCTATTTTTTAAAGCCGGTAGTGTTTTATTTCGTTAAAATTATGTACCTATGCTATTTTTCAATAAATGAATAAATAAATCGCAGAAGTAACGGAAAAAAACTGGATGGAAATGGGTTAATTTAAGTAAATACACCAAATTTATTTTGTAGCTAAGAAAGATTGTTTACAGTAAATAGTAACAGACTTAAAATATACTAATAATTTTATATTATTTTTCTGCATTTGACAATAATAACACGTATATTTTGTATAAATATTTAGAACATTTGTAGCAACAAGTATTTGTTTTATTGCATTTAGGTTTTTTTTTTTTTTTTTTAATTTAAAATTTGCAATGCACCTAATCCAATAGATTAATAAACATTTTAACTTTAACCTAATTTACTACGTTTGTGTTTGAGTCTGGATGTCGCCAATGGTCCATCCTAGTCACTATTACAATCTACACTACACTACCGTGGCTACATAGCACTGTACTCTGCTTTTGTACACTTTAAGTCTACACAAGTTCAAACGGTTTAATCCGTTTGAGCCTACGCACTAGTTGTTGATTATCGAGAAGTTGGAGCACTTCAATGTTGGAATGTCTGTGGAGCCTCTCCTCATGGCTTTTGGCAGCTTTTTTAATGGAGTGAAAAAGTTAAAAAATGGAAAGGGATATCAGAAAGAGTATTGATGGTAGAACTACAAATTACAAATAAAGAATTGATAGGGGTGGTAGTGGCATATGGACCGAATGAGAATGCGGCAGAAGAGGATAAAGATATATTTTATAGACAACTACAAGAAACAGTGGATGAAATACGAGGGAGAACAATCATAGTAGGAGATTTTAATGGAAGAGTGGGTAATGATGTCAAAAAGTATGGCACAGTGCTGGGAAGATATGGGGAAGACGTACTAAATAACAATGGAAGGAGATTAATAGAATTTTGCTTTGAAAACAATATGACAATAATAAACAGCAGATTCAAACACAAAAATATCCATAAATACACAAGAGAGGTAAAAAGTAGGGATGAAAAGTCAATAATAGATTATATTATTGTAGAGGACACAGAAAGGAGCAAAGTCATAAACGCTAGAGTATACCGAGGGGCAGAAATAGGCAGTGATCATTATCTACTTATGGCAACATTACAAATAGGACAAAATGATCCAGAACGAATAAAACAAGATGAAAAGAAAAATATAATAAAAATAAAAGCATATAAACTAAAAGAGAAGGATGTACAACAAAATTTTCGAGATTATATAAAAACTGAGAAGCAAAAGAGCGAAGGGGACGAACAAGGAAAGGATTTGGAGCATTTATGGACAGATTTCAAAAGAATTATTCTCAAGTCTGCCGAAAGGGCATGTGGGACAATGAAACAGGGTAATAGTAATAATAGGAAACAAACGGCCTGGTGGACCGAAGAAGTCAAAAGAGAAGTGAAGGAAAAGAAAAGACTATGGAAAAAATACCTGACAACAAGCAAACCAACAGATTACGAAAAATATAAACAACAAAGAGAAAAGGCGAAACGGACTGTGCTAGAAGCAAAAGCAAAGACTTGGGAGGACTTTGGGAAAAGAATGGAAGAACATTATGCGAGCAATCAAAAACTCTTCTACAAGGTATTAAAAAACCTAAAACAAGATAAAAACCATACATTAAAGCAAATAATGGATAAACAGGGAAAAATACTGACAACAGAAAAAGAAATTATCGAAAGATGGGGTAATTATTTTAAGGAGTTATTGGAAAGTGATAACACAATGAATGACGAGGAAGAAGAACAAGGACAGGAGGAATACGAAACAATTGAACAAGAATATGAACAAGAAATAACCGAAGATGAGTTGGATAGAGCGATTCATAAAATGAAAATTGGAAAAGCAGCAGGGCATGATGGCGTTTTACCTGAAATGATTAAGTACATGGGAGTAGAGGGTAAGAAAATGCTGTTAAGAATAGTAAATAAAGCTTGGCAGGAAAAAGATATTCCAAAGGACTGGGAGGTATCTGTTATATTACCGATATTCAAGACTGGCGACAGCAAAAATTGCGAAAACTATAGAGGCATATCTCTACTTAGTGTAGTAGAAAAATTATATGAAAGAATATTGGAGGAGAGATTAAGAAAACATTTCGAAAGTAATTTGGAAGAGGCGCAATGCGGATTTAGACCGGGTAGAAGCACGCAAGATCTAATTTTTACGCTAAGACAGTTAAGTGAAAAATCAATGGAACATTCAAAGATGGTGTATTTGTGCTTTATCGATCTTTCTAAAGCCTTCGATAGAGTGCCAAGGGAAAAGATCTGGAAGATATTGAAACAAAGTAGAGTTCGAGAAGGATTATTAAACGCCATCAAGAGTTTATATAAGAGCAGTAGAAATTATGTGCGAACCCACAACAGCAGTTCCCAGGAATTTATAACAACAGTGGGAGTAAGACAAGGAGGCACATTAAGTCCTCTGCTCTTTATAATTCTTATGGATAAAATTATTAAAGAATGTAAGCAAAACACAAAGAAAGCCTACTGGGGTTGGAATAAACTAAAACCAATATCCTTAACAGAATTAGCCTTTGCAGATGATGTGGTGTTATTAGCTAAAAGCGAAAAGGACTTGCAATTTAATCTAGGCGTATGGGCAGATACATTAAGCAGATATAATATGAATATTAATATAACAAAGACAAAGGTTATGGTTATAGCGAAAAATCATGAACCAGCTACAATAATGCTAGACCAAAAAAAGATAGAACAGGTAGCAAGTTTTAAATATTTAGGAACAATAATTGCAGAAAATGGTAAATTGGAGGAAGATCTGAATAACAGAATAGCGGCAGCGACGAAATTTTACTACGCCACAAATAAATGTTTGATAAGTAAGAAGGAAATATCAAAAGAGACGAAGACGCGAGTTTTTAATGCAGTGTACGTACCCATCCTCACGTACAGTTCAGAAACTTGGACACTAACTCAAAAACAAAAACAAAGAATACAGGTACAGGAAATGAGATTTTTGAGAAGAATAGAGGGTTGTAGACTGATCGATAAAATCAGTAACGAAAAAATCCGAAATAAACTTGGAGTAACAGATATTAAGAAAAAGATGGAGACGAATCAATTACGATGGCTGGGGCATTTACTACGCATGCCAGAAAGTAGATACGCGAAAATAGGATGGAAAATGCAGATAAAGGGAAAAAGAGCTAGAGGAAGGCCAAGAATAAAATGGGAAAAAGAAGTGAGGAAGAGACTAGAAGGAAAAGGAGTCAGCTGGAAAGATGTGCCACAATTAGCCAACGATAGGAAGGAGTGGAGAAAGATAATACAGTAACAGAAAAGCAACCTCGACACCGAAAGGTACAAGAGGAAACGATTAAGAAGAAGAAGAAGAAGTCTACACAAGTTCAAACGGTTTAATCCGTTTAAGCCTACGCACTAGTTGTTGATTATCGAGAAGTTGGACCACTTCAATGTTGGAATGTCTGTGGAGCCTCTCCTCATGGCTTTTGGCAGCTTTTTTAATTTCTTCCTGGACAGATTCTACCTGGAGTTCCCGGTGTAAGTCGCTGTTCCGAACATACCAAGGGGCATTTACTATGCTTCTTAATACGCGGTTTTGGAATATTTGAAGACAGTTGTAGTTGCTTTTTTTGGTACAGCCCCATAATTGAAGGCCATATGTCCAAACAGGCTTGAGCACCTGTTTGTATAGGAGCAGTTTGTTTTGGATAGAAAGCTGGGAATTTCTTCCTATCAGCCAATACATATCTCTATACTTTATCTTAAGCTGTTCCGTTTTCTTTTTGACGTGTTCCTTCCATTTTAACTTGACGTCTAAGTTTAGGCCAAGATATTTAGCAGTCTTTTTGCAAGGGATTATGTTATTATTTAGATACACTGGTAGGTAGTTTATTCTTTTGTTGGTGAAATTAACGTGAACAGATTTTTCTTCGTTGATTTTTATATGCCACTGTTTTGTCCATGCATATATTTGATTAATTTCGCTTTGGAGATTTTCTGTTGTTTCTTCTATGGTTGCTCCTGTAGTTAGAACTGCGGTGTCGTCGGCAAATGTGGCGAGTTTTACGTTTTCTGTTTCTGGAATGTCATGTGTATACAGCAGGTACAATACCGGTCCAAGGACACTTCCTTGAGGTACCCCTGCTCTTATAAACTTCAGTTCTGAGTATTCGTTTTCCATTTTGACCTTAAACGTTCGCTGAGATAGATATGACTCCAGGAGCTGACTATATTGAACAGGAAGCATTTTCTTCAATTTTATTAGTAGTCCTTTATGCCAGACTTTGTCAAATGCTTTAGCAACATCGAGGAATGTTGCCGAACAAATTTTTTCTTCTTCTAATGACTTCTCTATGTCATTGATTATTCGATGAACCTGGTCTACGGTGGAGTGTTTGTCACGAAATCCAAACTGATGTGGTGGAATAAGTTTTTTTCTCTCGATTATGTTGTTCATCCTTTTTAATAGCAGCTTTTCAAAAAGCTTTGATATTATAGGTAGAAGTGAAATTGGCCTATACGATGTAATCTCATCTATAGGTTTCCCCGGTTTTGGTAACATTATTACTTCGGCTGTTTTCCATATAATAGGAACATATTGTAGTCGGAAAGCGGCATTTATTAGATTTGTAAGTTTTACAATACCTTTTTTTGGTAATCGCTTTAAGATCTCTCCAGTAATCAAGTCGAACCCAGGGGCTTTTTTGGGATTGATATGTTTCTTTATTACTTCTTTTACTTCCTTTGGAGTAGTTAATTTTATGTTTTCGTTTTCAATAATTTCATCTGGGTAATCGATTTCAGTCTGTTCGGCATATGGTTGAAATTTGCATTTAGGTGAAGGACGAAAGCTGCATCTTTTCGTTTCGTACTGATAATTTTTGCTTCATTTATAGTTTTGTCTAGAACATTTTTTTGTCGCATTTTACATTGAGGACGATATCATATTTGCTGTATAAATTTATAACTTAATTTTAGATTATTAAATTCATTAAGAAATATTCTAAAGTTTATAGTGGTGGCTTTTTTTATTCTCAATTCATTTTTCAGCAGAGTGTAAAGGTTTTAAAAACTGCCATTGTCCGTCGCTTTGTTGGCATTTACAAGTAGATGCATGTAAAGTTATTAATTGCGCCCTTAGTTTAATTGCAATGTAAATTCATACGTACCTAATAGGATTTTTGTCATATCTACTACTCACAGTACTATTGTAATGCAGATTTCTCTTGAGTCTAATAGTCTTTTTTATTTTTTAGGCTTATTTATGATGTACAAAACAAAATTTTGATAAGTAAATATCCTTTCGGTTAGTTGTAAATTTTTTGGAAGTCTGGTTTTTTTATTGTACCTACCCACCAAGCATTTTTACACTTCTTAAAATCTCCCCCAATTCGTTCGATATAAAAAAAAATATCGTATGTTCACATTATGTTATAACAATTCTCTTAGTCCTTATTTAATATCTACAACTACTCACATAGAAAGCTATTTTGTTGAAAGGGAACATGTAAAATTTATTCAGAATATTAAGTACCTTAGAGATCCGAATACAATTTAAGGTACAAATATAAATGATGGAAAACGCTAATCAAGTGAAAAAGTAAAATTATCTTAAACGTTTAATAAGATAAAGAAAGTGAGTTCATAATGATAAGATAAACGCAAAAACGTAACTGAAATGTTTATTGGGTCATATAGACCCAAGAGCAATAAGATGAAGGTAGCAATCATACTATATATCTGCTAAAAAAAAATTGTTTGTAGGCAAGTTCATTTCTTTTCCAATCTTCCCTCCAGCTATATTATCAGTACTGCTGTTTAATTAAAATGTGTTATCAGTGATAAAACAATCAAAAAATAAATACTTTGAAGTTATATTCAGCTATACCCAATCAATATATATATTGTTTTCTCGTACCAATATAGGTATAGCTTTATTATATAAATGAAACTTGCTGTTTATTTGTCTCTTTAAAATAACAAATAACATAATTTCTTATAGGTACCAAAAGTTGGACCGAAAATCCCATATTTTAAGTAATTTAACCGTTTTTATTAAATCTAATTAAACAGAACACGAAACAATAATAAATATTCCAATTAAATTCTAATAAAAATGCACAACTTTACTCCAGTTAAACAGATTATTTCTCACTTTATACCGTTACATCCGTGCCAGCAAAATCGAATAAATCGCCCGCTATCTATAAGTAATTTTCTGTAATACTATGAAACGTGACAATGTTTTATTTCAGCAGGGTTTCACGTTTTTTCAGTCGTAATAAAATGTATCACACAAAATTAGACACTGGTTTTGTTTTAAATAAAACACGGTCGTGTCAAGAAAACAACAATTGACTGTGATCCAGATCAATAATTATTAATCGTCTAATGACTCGTACTATTCGACTGTTTTTAAGATAAATTCGTGCTATATGTATGAATAAATACCCTTTAATTTGCTATATTATTTAATGTTTATAACTATTTAGTTTTTTTTGCCAGATTAAATAAACTAAAAAATAATCAGAGTTATCGTTGTATAAGGGGGGCATTGTCCTCTAAATTACAAATACCTGTTTATTTGTGTGCAGTATGGTATGTACTCGAAATGGTACGAAAAGACCTTCGGGATTATACTAAAATGTATTTATGATGTTTGTTTAGATTAGCAGATATCGAATTGATAAACACATCAGTAAATAAACCACCTTGTTCTCTATCATACTCTCAATACATTCGATAAAGTTCAAAAAGTGCAAATGTGTATTGCAGTTCAGTCGTATTAAAACCCGTTTAGTGTAACCTGAATTGTATTTTGTAAGATATTATCTTTAATTTCAATTTAGATTTATCGGATCTTTCTTATTCTTATCGTGCTATTGTATAAACTTGTTTTTGTTCCGTAATGATGCAAGAATTTTTAAATTTACTAAATATGTTTTAATTAAAAAAAGAACAAAATAAATAAAGTCACGCATTAAAAACTAAATATGGTACTGGTGATAACTGCTACTAGAATATAATTGTGTCTACAAAGCGAAACAAATAATTGTCACATTTCTACAGTCGGTGAACGGTGTTCAATATATCTGTTACTGTAAAAACCCGAAATCGGCAAATCCTAGGTTTTACCGTTAAATCCCAGCATTTACCAAAATGAGGTGGTAAAAACAAAAAAAAAAGCTTGTGGACGCTTCCATTTCGGCCTTAATGTTTGATTTAACCCATTCCCTATGACGTTTAGAAAAATCTATAGCAGCATTATAACAACAAATAATCTATTTGTTTTGTTAATTTTGTGTAATAGTTACTAGAAGTAAAAATTTAAAGGTAATTCCCAAATAGAAAAAAACTTATTTTTTAAATTATTTATATTTTGTATTGTATCTATAAATTATCAATTGTTATCTCGTACGTAGCTAATTTATAGGTTCATGTAAACGCCAGTGCTCGGTTGTGAGGTTAAAATCAATGCAGTCAAAGTTATTATTTTTTTATTACCGATCCCCATTTTGGGATCATGGCCGAAATTGCATGTAGACTGCATGAAAAAATGGTATAAACAAAGGTTACTCCTAATAATTTGCTATTTTACGTGCCACCTGCCATGAGCCCCAATTGGGACTTTTTATAAAAACCTATTTTTTAAAGCCAGGGGTGTTTTATTTCGTTAAAATGATGTACCACTGCTATTTTTAGCAAAAAGCAAGACAAAACTCGTAAAAACAACGAGTTTTTTTGTGCAGGTTATGGGTTAATTAAAGAAAAACTTTTACTACTACTTAACCTGACCCTCGTTCATTTGGTCAGTAATAGAGGGTCAGGTTAAAGGTTGGTTAAATAAATTGTATGTGAAGTACTTTTATCCTCGATGCTTTGTTGTATGTTTTACGTTTCCCGTTTCAGCCCAAGCAATTTCTAATCATAGCGTTTGATGATTAACCACTCTGTATAACACTATCGCCGGTTTTACAACGCGCTTCACATAGTATGTTGAGTTAAACCGTTCTAGACACTTTAAAATGTACTGTGAAGCGCTTTTCAAAACCAAGTCTATGCGGAACATCGATTTCGTTATTTTTGGGTATCGATGAGTCAATATCAGATTGGTAACGAAATATTTCCCTATATCGCCCAAACCTTGTGAAAACCGTCGAGTTGGAAAACGTTTTGAACTCTCGCTTAAAATATACATTTTCCAGTTTGTCAACTCGATCTTGCGTGAACAAACGTGGGCAATTCTAAATTGGGCGTGAAAACGCTGCATGCGAAATAGAGCAGCAAATCACTACAGGAAAAACAAACGCTTTCTATTTTTTCTCACATGCGGGTTTTACTGTCTTACATAAGGTGCCTTTCTCTGAAGAAAACAAAGGAAGAATTTTATTGGCGTGATCATGCTAGACGAAAACAAAAAATTACAAGACTATAAAATTGTGAAATTTTCGGTAGTTGTAGACGGAAATTTATTGGATAGATCAGTGGTTCCCAAACTTACTTTGTCGCGAAACCCTTACATTAAAAAAACGCGTATTTTACGGACCTTTCAATTTTATTAGACATTAATTTTTTTTTTTAAATAATTATTTATAGGAATGTATGCTTTATGTTACCGGTGTGATTAAAATACTGTAAAAATAAGCAATGCAACACCGACAAATACGCGAAAGCCCTGAAATTTTCCGTAAAATTTTGGGAAACGCTAGAATAGATTAATACTTAATAAATATTAATTTTAAATCGCCCATAAGGTGGTCCTGTTACAAAAAAATATTAATTTTACCATTTTTGTTATCACTTCATATGAAATTCATTAAAAACCACATACGTTTGATTTTCAAATATCTACTTATTAACCTTACTTAGCCTTTTCTCTTGTAGGTTTAATAAAAATAAAATCTACTTTCAAGATACACATTCATTTGTTTCGGTGTTTGCTAATGTCTCACTTATCTAGTGGCACAGATTGCACATTTTTACAATTATCAGACATATTTAAACAAATACATATACAAATAAAGCAATAATAACCACATGTTCACGAGAAATGTGTACAGACGCATTTTTAGGTGCGATTTCGTTTTGTCTCTCTCCAAAGCGCAGACATTTTCAGGACAAATGTAACAAATATCAGTCTTTATACGTATATCTTTTAAAAAACAAAGGTGCTTTTAAGTAAGTTTAAGGTTCATTAAGTTTCACTGATTTCTCAATATTTTTCATTAATCAGATTGAATTTTTTTTTTTATTTAAAAAATATCGAGTTTTAAATGTTAATAATTTAGCAGAAAAACGTTTAGGTAATAGTTATAATAAAACATTTATTTATGTTAAAAGTACATACTGTTTTAACTTTTTATAGTACAAAAATTATATTTAAAATATAATCAAAAATGTTACCTTTAATATAAAACAAATACTTTTTTTAAAATTTATACAGGGTGATTAAGTTTGACTGTAGCACCCCTATAACTTTTTTATTTTAAGAGGAAACCCCTATATTTATACCTTATATTTTTGTAAATCGTAGAAAATATGTAATCGAATGTTTATTCTACGATGCAATATGTTACACTGGTGATAGACAACTTTTTTTTTGAAATTATGTGGTTTATTTTTTTAAATTGATTTTGATAGAAAATGCAATTCTAAATCCGATAGTGCATTAAAACTATAAGCAAATTTTTGAGAAAAATGAATTAAAAAAGCTATTTATTATTTTTTACAGAATCGTTGTATTCGACTAAACAAAACACTATCGCTGTAGTAATTGACAGTTTATAACGTGTCAATATGTTTTATTATTTTTCGATGAAAAACAATTATTTTGTGAGTATTGAATTGAAAATAGACTTTCTGCCGAATTGCTTCTGTTGGTGTGTAATTCAGGCATTCCAATTTAAAGCTTACAATATAATAATTGTTCGTCTGAAACAAATAACACACAATTGGACAAGTTATAATATGTCAATTACTACAGCGGTCGTGTTTTGTTTGGTCAGATTTTGTAAAAAATAATAAATAATTTTTAAACTCAGTTTTCTCAAAAATTTTCCGATGTATGCTTATTTTTTTAATGCACTTTAGGATTCAGAATTAAATTTTTTATCAGAATCCATATAAAAAAGTGTACTGTGTAATTTTTAAAAAAAAAGTTTACTATCGCCAGTCTGACATATTTCATTGTTGAAAAAACATTTTAACATCATTCGATAGAGGCTTTTCTACGATTTACAAAAATTTTAGGTGTTTAGAGGCTCCCTCTTCAATCAACAAAGTAATAGGGGTGCGCAGTCAAACTGAATCACGCTGTATAGGTATATACATTATACACATTGCATCCAACGTGTTGTTGACAAGTCTACTTTTTTTATGTAAAACTTGTTGTAGATTGGGTGTTATTTGACCAGTTGTCTCAGAAATACGATTTTTTTTGTCAACCTTTAAAGTTTGTCTTCTGGTTTAGCTCTAAAGACTTTTTAATTTTTTGAACTGAATTTTTTGAGATAAAGTATCATTTCCGGCATAATCATAATTTTAGAAAAGTATTGCCTTTTTTGAGAACGACTGTTTAATAAGAAATAGTGAATTAAATGTTTTACCGCTTTTTTATATACATTGTAGGTACATGCGTATTTGTATTGCAACATAGCGTTTTTTTTTAACGGCATTATAATCAATGGGAAAATCTTATGAGAAATAATATTTTGTCGTGTAAGACAAGCTATCACAATCATATACAGTGCTTTATATTCATAGATTTATATTAAATGCAGGCTAACAAGTATGTTTTATATAAAATAATCCTCTTGTAGTCTATTTTCGGCATTGTTTAACATTATACTAACAATAAACTAGTTTTGATAATATTTAACTCCGAAGTAAAACCAGGGCTGTGGAGTCGGAGTCGGAGTTTAGAAGGAATTTCTGGTCAGTGGAGTCGGAGTCGGAGTCGGGAAAAATGTACCGACTCCGACTCCGACTCCGAGTACAACAAAAAAATTGCGAGGTGGTCCTTTGCCGCAAAATTTAAACTGAAATATTTTTTTAATGTTTATTCTATTTTTTTCTTATATTACACACCATAAAATGTCTGTATTTAATTTTGTCGGAGTCGGAATCGGAGTCGACCTACTAAAATTATCAGGAGTCGGAGTCGGAGTCGGAGTCGGAGTCGACTTTTTTTTTACCGACTCCGCAGCCCTGAGTAAAACACGTTCAAATACAGTGAAAGCCGTTTAACACGAACCATGGGGAAAAATAAATTTTTGCGTGAAAAGCTTCAAAGAATGGCCGGCATTTACTGCTTTAAACAAGTCTATTTTAACTTGGGCGAAATAGCACTTAGTTTACGCCCCAATTTTTCTGTGATTGCACTGTTAAGAGACGAATCCTTCAATTTTTGTGCTTTTTTTAGAGTTAAGCATTTTACTTTTCGTGTTAAAAGAGATAAATGTTTGAGATCACATAGCATCTTGTCTTGACTAGAATATTATTTCATGTTACCAGACTTTTCACCCAAAGCGTTTCATGTTAAACGGCTGTCACTGTAGCAAGCTTGGTTTGAATGATAAAAATGATTAACGCACCATATGTACTATTACAGATAATTTAATTTTTTTTTAAATATTTTATTATCCATTTTAAAAGCAATTATCAACTTACATCGACATTTTACTATATTTAAATAGTTATTTTAACATATATTAAAATTGCACTATAAAGTTTTCTAAAAGTATTTTGTTATTACTGTTGAAGACCTCAAGTTTTAACAACAAGTGTATTTAGTTTAAGTTAACAATACTTTAAAAGATCCCGAATAGTTATCACACAAAACGAATTATTGCATTGTTCGTAAAATTTACTTGGTAATAAATTATGTTATCTAATAAGGCCCTTAAATATTACACAGCTGAAAATTGTCAACATGGAGGCAAACGTGTCCTCATTTTATTGCTATCTAAACTAATACTACTTTACTTTATTAACAATTACTTAACATTTAATGTACATATATTATTCAATAGGACAAATAATCAATAAAAAAACAGTAAAACTGCAGATTTTTTAAAGTTCATGTTTTTTATTTGATTTTCTATCCAGGTCAACAGTTCTAGACATGTAGGTAACTTTATCTTTTATTAACCTTTTCGCTACGACGAAACACCATTGTATACAATACACGACGGCGACTGTTGTCGCCCTCCGCAAAACTCCGTACATTATTCTTAACTTGCGGTAAAAATTCTTAAAACTTATTTAAGTGTTTTAAAACTAACATTCCCACACCATAAATTGAACCCACAGCATGTTGTTTATGTAAAACGAGTTGTTTTTGAAGCAAATATAGCAAACTTTTGTATATTATCAGTCACTGAAATATTAACGATCATTAAACGAACATTAAAATTTCATGTCAAAAACACGATTTTTGCGTTTTCTGTTTGACTATTACCTAGTTAAAAATAGATTTCGGCCGCCATGGGACATGGGAGAGTGATCACACCGGCGGGTCGTCTCGTTCAGTGGGGATGTTTTAGCGGAGACGGCGTTTCGTTCAGCAGCGTGTTGTAGCGGAGACGTCGTAGCGAAAGGCTTAAAATGCTCTTTATCTCATATGATTTTCTTCAGATCCTAAACGATTTCACTGATTTGCGCCGCTTCATTAATTGCAAAAGAAGTTTGTTTGACAAATCGGCTAAAAACTGTAAAAATGTTTCGAAAACTAAAAAGAAGCACAACAGATACTAGTAGCGATTTTCTGAATTAACACATAAAATAACATACAACATGAATCGCTTAAATTACAAAATTCTAAACATGTCTTTCGTGCTGCAGTTGCAAAGCGGCTTCATAGGTAGGCAGTTCGGCATCATCATCTAATAAACTGGTCCCAGTTCTGGGCCATTTTTTGTGCTCCAATAATTCGCCATCGTTTTTAATATCATGAAGCGGCACGACGGTGTCATAAGCTGGGGGTGGACCAGGGGCTAAAGTTTGTTGTAAATCTAAGTGGAAATCGCTCGAATCGTAGAACTGCAATGTATTTCGATAAAGTTTTTTATTTGTAAAATGCATTATGTATTCTACGTACCTGTTGGCCTTCCACCGTATACACTTCCATAGATGATAAACCGGGATCTCGCCAGTAGCGAGGTAAAGTGACTTCTCTTTTTCTTTTGTTTTGATGACAACAGTAGCACAAAAAGAAAATCATTAATATGATTCCGCTAACCATTGCCCTGAAATAAGAAAGTTGCAAACACGATTATTAAAAAAAAGATATATTAATAGGGTGTAGTCGATGTCTTTACAAATTACATCAACAAACGATGGCTTAAAATTTATTTAAAATTTAATTTGATTTTAAAAAAATTGTTATTCTACTTCGTTTTTTAAATTGAGCTATTTTTGTAAAAAGTTAAAATCAAGAAGTGTAGATTGTTACAAAATGATTTTTCTAGTTTACAATGTCAACATCTACTCGCTATTATTACACCAAAAGACATTTTTTATGCGCCTTCATGGAGGTTCTAGTAAAAAAATTGGATATGTAAAGCTAAATATAGTCGATTACAATCATTAAACACATTTTTAGAGATATTTTTACCACTAACGTAATAACATAAAAATATTGTTTAATTTGTAATGAACTTCAAAAAAATATAGTGTCCCAAATAACATTTCCAGCATGGAAATCTAGCTTATTATAAGAGATACAGATTTGCTTAACTTAGATAAATTATTCCTAGGTATGAGAGGAGCCACAATAAATTTTTAAAAGTACAAAATTCCTTGTACCTACTACAGATGTTATAGCAAAAAAAAAATATGAAAATGGTAAACTTCTTTTTTCTCTTGTAACTTTGTCTTAATAATTAGAATAATTTTATTGGTACCTTCTTGAGGTACTTTTTATTGGAGAATGTAACCGTAATTTTAGATTTTTTTTTGTCACTTACAGTGTTTGAGATATTACCCCTAACTTCATTTTTTCTTATGGGCCGTGAAGCTGGTTATGGAACAATTAAATGTGCTTACTTTTATAATATTTTATTACCTGCCTTATCTATTTTTATAAATTAATCACAAAATCAAGAAAAACCGTATTTTACCAATTAGTTATCAAGATCTATGAAAGTAAAAACAAAAAACAACTAATTAAATGTCAAATGACAGTATCAATTGTCTGCGGCATCATTTGTTAGAATTTTATAGTATTGTTGTGTAATTCGATAGTCTTTGTAGTAATTTTTATAATTATCGCTACATTTAAAAATAAAAAAAAACTTGACATGTTGAGATGCTACACTCTTTGCTATAAAAAGTGTGTAGTAGCTGAGCGAATATACTTATAGTTGTATCCTGAGAGAAGGCACCTAAGGGCTCGTAATTACAGAAATTTGGAAATAAATTTAAAAGAATATGGTTTCTTCGAGAAACCAACCAAGAATTTAAAACAAATCCATTAAGAATTAGAATTATCTGTTTTTACACAGTTTGTATGTCAAATTTTTCATTAGATGTAAATGTGCCCATAATTATAAATGATGAATAATTTGCTTCAAAGACTATCGAATTACACAACAATACTATAAAATTCTAATTTATGATAGGGCAGACAAATGGTAACTGTCATTTGACATTTAATTAGCTGTTTTTATTTATTTTTTCATAGATAGCTTGATAAGTGATTAGTAAAATACAAGTTTTCTTGATTTTGTAGCTTACCTATAAAAATAGATGTAGCAAGTAATATCTGATTAAAAAGAGGGAAAAAACTACATTTAACTATTCCATAGCTAACTTCGCGGCCCATAAGAAAAAATGAAATTAGGATCAATATTTCGAAAATGGTGATAAAAAAAATCTACAATAACAGTTTATATTTTACATTAAAAAATATCCTAAAAAAGTACTAACAAAATTGATCTAATGAATAAAACGAAAAAGAAATTAGAGAAAAAACAAGTTCAACATTTTCATATTTTTTGCTATAACATCTGAAGTACGAGGGATTTTGTACTTTTAAAAATAGACTGTAGCTTCTCTCATACTAAGGAATAATTCATCTAATTTAAGCAAACCTGTAGCTCTTATAATAAGCGAGATCCCCATGCTGGAAATGTTGTTATCTGGGACACGCTGTATGTAATATAAGGGTTCCATGATTGAAAAAATTGTGGATGAACCGCTATGATAATTCTTTTGTATCGTCTTTTGTTATTTTTGCATAGCATACCCCTTCTTTGCGATGTCAGTCATAATTTTATTATTTTCCATTAGGAAGCTTTATCCGTTTTTAAATAAACATTGTTACAGAAATAAATTAACAAGTCGTCTAGATACGATTGTATAAAATATGTTTAAATACCTTGTTCATAACCAATATTATAAGGTAACAAAGATTAATAACAATATAAAATAAACAATAAATTCATAAGTATTAATGATTATCTATAAATAGTTAAAATAAAATACACGTACCCCCCTAATAAAACATTTACACTTTGAATAGGAACCGCAGGACTCCTAGGAGTAGGAGATAATTCCATTTCGGAATATTTTCCTTGTCGTGCTGCAGCTAACACTGTTGATTGTTTCAAAGACATTGCATTCTTCAACAATCCTAACAATAACGACAACTGAATAAATTATGTTGAAAAATATGTCGCATTACCACGTACCTATTAAGAAAAGTCATTGCACCGACTGGTGATATTTTCACAAACGTTCGTAAACAATTTTATATTTTCCATTCAATACAATACAACTTCTTACTTTAACACCACTAATTTAGTGTGAGGCAAATTAACAAATAAATAAAATGGAAATCATTGCATTTATCAAAGTGTTTTGCGGAACTTGTAAAATCAACGTTAATTTTCACGTCGGACTGAAACACGTATTTCAACGTTCCTGAAATAATCGATACTAGCCTAGTTTTACAATGTGTTGTGAGTTAACCGTATCGATTAACACAAATGGAGTTGTTTAATTATAAAAAAAAAGATGTGGGGAGCGGTAACAAGCAAATCACAGGTACTTGTAATACAGTTTAAACGATATATTGGAATTCAAAAGACGTCATCAACACCCTCTGTTAAATGGTATGAACATACACGCAAAGTGTACCTACGTGCGTCACCTCTGACGCCCGGTTATTGTAGGGTTGATCAGGAACGGACTGAAAATAAGTATCTGCACATAAATCATGCAGGAACTGATCGAAGTAAAAATAATGATAGCTCAAGTCATAAAATAGGTTGTAGGTTTGCTGTAGGTAACGCTAAAATTATGACTAACGATTAGTTGAGCTTTCATTTTAAAAAATCGCTACACGCGCGGTCGTTCCATGGCCTTGCTTAAGTTAATGTCAATTACCAAAAAATTACCACACCGTAGCATACCAAAATTTCACGGTGCTTAAAGTTTCGCCAATCTTTTACACAAAAAAGCATAATTGTTAATATGTTTTACATGCTTTAGCATGGTGGTAACGGTAAGCATCTGAATACCCTAGAAAATATAATTTTTGTTTATTGCATGTACCTACAAGTTATGTATTAGGTTGGATAACAAGTAATGGCCGTTTTATTTTTAAATTTGAAAATGCTCGTGAATAAATGTTTGTTTGCCTAAAGCCGGGTTTTCCTAGCAGCAGGAATTGTACGCGGCGTAGAACGTAGTAATGCCTCGACCAGTCAACATAGAGAGATTATTAATCTCTCTATGTCAGGGATGGCAAATAGGATTTGATCAGTGTGCCAAAATAAAATAAAATTTAATACAAATTTTTCCCCGTGCTAGTACCTAACCTAACCTACCCTACCTACCTACCTACCAGAAACAACTGTCAGATATTTCGTTCAGTATTGCCAACGTCATGATTTTATGTGTCACTAAATACATATGCAATCAGTGGCGTAGCTAGGGGTTGTGCCGCCCGGGGCGGTCCCTAAATTTGCCGCCCCTATAAATAAGGGTTGTTAATTTTTGATTTTTGCCAAATGCAAGCAGAGATCGACACAAAAAAGTGTGGGAAAACAAATTGCGCCGCAGGCGATTTTTTTTTTTTAATTTTAGACGTTCAAACGTGTTTTAAAGCAAGTTAGATAATGGAGAATACTTTATGATCTTCCAAAACTACAGTTTTACAGTAGAACCTTATCTGATTTTTTTAAAAATCAGATCGCCCCCACTCCCACGAAATTATTTTTAATAAGGGCGAAAAATTCCTGTTACAATAGAGTTTAAAACTGCATGGAATTTAATGCCTAAAATAAATGAATGGTTTGAAATTTTATTGAATGGCTGGTACCGTATCGTAAATTTGATTAGAAACTTGGAATTTCTGTCGTTACAAGGGAGCGGGTTTTCAGTGAAGCAAGGTCAAGTAGCCCGTTTTATCCTCTAACTTCGGTAAGAATTCCTTTTTCTAAAATAAATTTTTATGAATTTAATAGCGCTAGTGCGGGAACTGATTATTATATCTACTGATCCTTCATTACCCCGATATTTTCGTTTTTACCCCATTTGGGTAGACTAAAAGTGCCCCCCCGCCTGGGGCGGACCGAACACCCCCCCCCTTGCTACGCTACTGTATGCAATCAAAAGTTCCGTGCATCGCTACAGTTGGTATTTTATATGAAGATATAGTAATGAACAAATTATTGTATCGATATAAGAAGAGTTGTTATTTTCTGGTATTTTTAATTTTTTGATATTTGAATAACATGTAGTTGTAGATAATTAGCATACTAATTAAAAATAAATAAAACTTTTCGAAAAAGTTTAAAATTTAACAAAAAAATTATTCATAGAATTCTTTAGGGTGCCGTCGAAAATCTCTCGCGTGCCAAGTTTGGCACGCGTGCCACCTATTTGCCATCCCTGCTCTATGTTGATTTGTCGAGGCATTACTACGTTCTACGCCGCGTACAATTCCTGCTGCTAGGAAAACGCGGCTTTAATGTTATAATTGTTATATGTCATTTAAAACGAACTTTTTGCTCTACAAGGTAGTTCTTTTGTTTTCTTTTTTAATTGAGTCAACTTTTAATTTTGAGATTATGAATATGGAATGTCAAGTGAACAAAAGTGAGCATTTTCGACACCATTTGCTTTTTACGTTTAATCGAGGCGTTAAAGCCTCTGAAGCTGCTCGTGAAATTTTGTGCTGTTTATGGAGACGCAATGCCTGAAAGGACGGCTGGAAATTGGTTTACACGATTCAAAAATGGCAATTTCGACCTGTAAGACATGGCTCGCTCTGGACGCCCGGTCAAATCGATGAAGAGCGATTGGATCAACTCTTTCATGAAAATCCGTGCCAATCCATAGAGAACTGGCTAAGCCAATTAACTGTGTGCATGGGACAGTCGTTAACCACCTTGATGCAATGGTAAAGGTTCAAAAATTCGCCCCTTGGGTTCCTCACGTCTTGAATGAAAACAACAAAAATCAACGCTCCACAATCGCCGCCGGTTTGCTCGACCGTCATCGCTCGACACGGGGTCACAAGAAAAGTTTCCTTTATCGCATAGTCACGGGTGACAAAAAATGTGCCCTTACGACAATATGAAGCAGCGCAAAGAATGGTTTAGTCCCAAAAAACAAGCGACGCCGCGCGAAAAACAAGAAATTCACCCTCGAAAGACAATGTTGTGCGTCTGGTGGGACTGGGTGGGTATCGTATCATTCACTACGAACTTCTTCTGAACAACGAGACGGTCAACGCAGAATTCTATAATCAGCAAATGCATCGACTCAACCACGCCATTCAGCAAAAACGATCTAATTGGCGATATGGCCACCCGTCCCCACATCGCAAACGTTTGGTTGGGAAGTTTTGCCACATCCGCCCTACTCTCCCGACCTGGCACCATCGGATTCCATCTTTTTCGTTATCTTTCACGACGAATTTTTCAAGTCAAGACCGTGGGATTTCTATCCTAAAGGACTCGATAAACTTGTTGAACGATTGGAGGAAGTTGTAAATAACAACGGGGAATACGTAATTGATAATTTATTGTTTTTTTTTTGTTTAAAATTTAAAAAAAAATGATTTAAAAAATCGGCTATTACTTATTATCCAACCCAATACAAAATTGGAGTAAATTTCTAACCAACATTGATACAAGTATGGATGTTATTAATAATTGGAATGTATTCAATCGGAATCAAAACTGAAAAAAAAAAATCGGAAGATTTGCATTTGCAAAATAATTTAATAGGAGTAATAAATTCTGCACAAGTATACAGTTTTCCTAGACAAAAATAAATTTTTATCGAATCGGATCTACATAGAAGAAACTATCTGTTCTTGATTTTCAATATGGCAACAATAATATTTATGCGCAACCACTAGGACTAGATCTTAAAGTCGCCAAACACAAACATTTTTTTCACAATGGATTTTGTTTCTATGAAGAAACCCATGATATAAAATATTATATTGTTATACCATATTTGCTGTGGTATTTAAATGAAAACAATCTTTCGGAAAATTATTTTTTGATACGTTTGGAACTATATTGAGTAATAACATTTTTAAATGTGTTGACACTTACGTGTTTATAATTTTTTTAAATGCACATATACAGGATTTATTTCGCTTTAACCCTTTGGGCCCCAGTGGGATATATAGATCCCAACGCATACTGAAATGCCCAGAGAGCCTTCTAAGTCCCGTTTTACATGGGAATGTGTTTTTAAGGGGTTTTTCAACTATTGGTGACGTATTCAAAACGTTTTTGCAAGCAGAGCACGTCGATTTACCACATAATTTGATTCAATAATTGTGCCTGGGATACATGTGCCCCAGAAGGGTTTTTGAGTGGGTTATATATATCCCAATGGTTTTTCCATTATGTGGAGAAAGAAGTTGACTGAAAAGCTGAACTTCAAAAAGTTGTTGATAATATAGACGATGTATCTTCACCAAATGAATTAGATTCGTTCTCTGGGAAGTCTTCTTCAGAAGCGAACCCATTCCACAACAGTGAAGAGTCCGACGAATCGTATATTTATTTTCCCATTCGGACATATATATCCCAATTAAAAATCCCACTGGGATATATTTGTCCCTATTCCTATTTGCTCTTGAAATGTAAAATTTTTCGTTTTTTCCAAAATATTTTATCATATTTATTGTTAAAAACCCATATTCTTCCCAAATAATCTGAAAACACAGAAAAAAAAAATTGGGTCCCAAAGGGTTAACAACTTATTGCGGCTGCATGTGCAGTCATTTTGGAGTGATAAACTGGAATACGTCTGCTTATGCAGTCAGAGCATATCAGTCCAGGAGAAGCATGACTGCGTTTGCAGTAATGTTTTGCGTTTAAATATATGTAGATATAAGTACATTGAATGCCCCTGAATATTCCATGTAAACACGGAACACTGTCCATATATATATTTTTTAACAGAATTTGTAAACAACCCCTTCTTTCGAAATAAAAACTCTACTCATAGTGCCACGACTGCATTTGCAGACGCCTCTCAGTGTTCATATGTGTTAAAGTAGGAGGTGCGCTTATTGGTGTCTTCTGCAAGTACAGTTCATTTTATCATTTTTATGCATATTTAAATATAAAATATGTAATTATTTAGGCATATATGAATCCAAAAAAAGAAGCATGTTTATTGCAAATATACGAAGATTTGATATGTTACGGTCAATTTGATTATTCAGGGTAGTTTTCATAATGCTTGGTCATTATAAATAATGGCCGATAAAATCAGGCAATTTAATAATTTTGTATTTGTCTACGACAATCTAGGATAATTTATTACATTGCCCGGACATTATAAATACTGCTATTATTTCTCTGGTCACTTTAATTAGCTATGTAACTCGAAATGTCACCCAAGTGGAAGCTGCTCTAATAAATAGAAACTGTAGGATTTGACTTTTTGTGTGTATATGTATTTGTAAGTACATACCTAATATGTTTTTTTTTAGTTAGGCGTACGTATTTTTTATACTTATTTTGGTAATTTATGCTTGTAAGAGACCGGCGCGGCGTGGCTGTCATATGAACGCTGTGTTCACTTGTAAGCGTTTGTGCGTAAAAGTATTTATGAAGGTTGTAACCCATTACACATGTATGGCCTACATTTAATTTATCCCATGCATTTAAAAAACAGAAAACCTTAACCAACCTTTAACCTGACCCTTTATTATTGACCAAGCGAACGAGGATAAGGTTAAAGGTCGGTGAAAGTTTTTTTTATTGTAATTTTTAATGGGTTGCAAAAACCTTTATGATGAGTTTTACGCCCAAACGCTTACATGTGAACGTAGCGTTTAAACACGCGAACATAGCGTTAATACCTGACAGCCGCGGTCTCTTACAAGCATAAATTACCCTTATTTTATCACCACCAGTTTGTTTCTTTGTTTGTTTGCTAGTTATTTAAAAATTTGTTTTAATATAATATCCTCTTATTTTTGTATGTAGAGAAATATGAATAAAAATTTTCTCAAATTGTACACTCGATTTCCAGCATTATTCATAATGCCCGGGCAATGTAATATTTTCTATATAATTTATCATTTTGTCACATCCCATTGGGCACTTTTTAAATTGCCCGGGCATTATAAGTAATGTCCAATTATTTACATTGACCGTAACAGATACATATTTTGTTTATTATTATTATAGAATAAAGTGTTTTGTGTAAAATTATTGTCTGCTTACTTTTTTTTATCTGTCTAACTTGGTAAATTATTGTTTTTACGCATTTTTACTATTATTATTACGACTTTATCATTTTTTTAAATAATGAAATGATATTGTGCACAACTGCTTATACAGCCAAATTGATGTACCTACTAGAACTGCATATACAGAGATTATTTTTTAAATCGAAAAATGCGATTAGTAATTTTTACACATTCCACATGTATTTTGAGTGTGAAATAAGAAAAATGACTTCAAAAAATAAACTGCGATTTTTGGAAGCTATATTAAAATTGTACTGTCCGCGAAGATGTTAAATGTGTCAAATAATAAATAACGTCGAACGGACCCCTTAACGCAGGGATTCCCAACCCTGTGCCCGCGGGCGCACGTGCGCGGAGCTATTTGCATGCGCGCGCTACAAAGTGTTAAAATAACGAGAAAAATTAACAATGAAATCTTAAAAGTAAGGAAATAAAAAGTTGCTTTAGTTTTTAAAATCTCACTAGATTTAGCGAAAAATTCGCTAAATTGGCAACACTGACTACAGTCCATCCCCACCCCACCTGTAATACAATATCCCACTTTTACACTACGATACCAACATAAACTTGGTTCTTTTTTTTCGGGCCGATGTTAGCAGGCATTAATCATTTTCGATCACCCGATATACCGCCAGTATGTACAGGGTGGTCCAAATTCGATGGGATTACATGGGTATCTTGCTTAATAGTCAAGATAGAGAAACGGTTAAATTACCAAAAATGTGCAGTTTTTCGGGACAAACTCAGAACAGTTGTCAAATATATTCTATTTCCTGTTTTTCTTGATTAATTTTGTTTTGACAGCCTACTTTTTGTTTTTCATTTTTTTTAAATTGAAAAACCTTTGTAACTTGCGTATTATTAAAAATAAATACATCAACTCTTATATATTTGGAACGGGAAAAAAATAAGGAATTTAAATAGGTTATAGTCAACTATAGCTTCCTTTTAAAAAAAGGTAAGTTTGTGTCATAACTTTTTACCGGCGAGTGCAATTTTTTTTTAAATAATTTCAAAATCTACAAAAAAAACATCTAAAAATAATCTTCATAATCTTTTTCGATACTTACAACAATAAGAGAGATATGACACATTATAAATATAACAAAAAAACAGTTTTTTTCAAATAATTTCAAAACCGGAAATGATAAAATATTTTTGAAAACGGTTCTGAGTTTGTGCCAAAAAAACTACATTTTTGGTAAGGTAACCGTTTCTCTATCTTGCCTATTAAGCGAGATACGCATGCAATCCCATCGAATTTGGACCACCCTGTACATAATACTTCATTATTTTTTTTAAATCCGACTTGCGCCCGCCACTATTTTTCTCAATCGCGATTGCACCCGCGCCACAATAAGGTTGGGAACCCCTGCCTTAACGTATACCCTGTGTATGTGTGTCAAGAAATCGACTGCATTTTCTCACTATCTGTCTTACAAAGGTTAAAATAACCCAAACCGGCCCGAAAATATTCAGAAAAATCGTAAAACTCGATTTTTTTGTTCATTTTGTGTGTGTTATGAATTGCATTTTTTTATAGAATGGGAAAAAGCGAACCTTTATTTGTTGATATCTCTTCAAATGTTTTTCAGGCGCAAGTCAACTGTTTTTTATATCTATCTATTTGACGTCACATTTAATTTTCACGCCATCTATACCAACTATCAAAATTTTAATTATTATAAGCAATAAAAAAAATTTACCATAACCTAATAAAAATATAGTGAGCTTTCATTCCATACAATACAAATGCACTTTTTCGTTAAATGTTTCTAAAATACAAAATATTAATTAAATACAATACGAAATAAGCTAAAATAATGCTATTTCATGTAAAGTTATGGCCTTTTAAAGTTTCTAGTAAAAATTTATAAGTTAACTTCATATTTTAGTAAGTTCTATTTCTATAAATAAAGAAGTTAAAGTAATTTTTTTAAAACGAAGAAGTTTAATTTTTCGACTATAATTCCAAAATTGAAAGTAAAATACAAAAATCTGATAAGAGACAAGTGTTTATCTCAAAAACATAATCCTAGATACCTATATCAGATTTTCGCTAACTATCATAGTAACCGAGAATTTAGTTCACCCTGTACATTACTTTGCGTTAAATACAAACCCAATCGCAAAACTTGATAAATGTTGCTTTTATTTGCACAAGTTAGCTGTATGAGAGAGAAACCTTACAAACGCACGCTCTACCTATGTATTTTAAACAGCTGCATATTATCTAAACTCCATTACTTTACTTAACAACCAATATATTTTATCATAATTGTTTTCACAAAATGAGCATTTTTGCTTGTGTGGTAATTACACAAATAAGTAAATTATGCAACGTATACACTGGTGTGTTATATTCATAATACATATTTCACGTAAGTAATTTTTAACTATATAGTTATTTTAACATTTAAATCAACAAAGTAACTCAAGAAGTTTAGTTCTTATCATTTTTTAATCTCTATTTTATTTTTATATGAAAAACCTGCGCTTTTTAAAAATTTGTGTCACAAACGATGAAATTAAAAGTCAAATTGGAAATTGCGTTTAATTTTATTTACTTGCAATTGAACACAGAAATTTTAAGTCTTTCTATTTTGTTTATAAATGATACAATTTAAAACTTTTGTTGGTTAATAAAAAAATCATTAAATCATCTTAAAGTTTGTTTTACCTTTTATTGGCTTCATAATAAAATGTTTAAATTTACAGTAAAGGCGAAAATGTTTCTTCTGGTTATTTCAAGTTTACTTTATCTGCTTTAAACTGTTTATTTATTCTAAACCAATTAGCTTTATCTGTTACCTAAATAAGTTACTGTGCTGTTATTATTGCGACTTGATTATGAAATCGTGAAAATTAATGGTGTAGGACAAAGGACAGTGTTTCTTAACTTTTATTGTATATACCTATGTCCCATTTTTTGCATCAAATGTAATTACACCTCCTTTTTCAATATCAATTTTGGTTGTACCCCATTCCATATGTTTTGTTCTGACAAAACAATATTTGTTTCTTTTTTTTTAATTGTCCTTGATTGAGTGTTATATTTTAAAAAAGTGTATTTTTTTTAGTTCCTTGTTTTGCTAATTTAAACTTAAAAATACATTGAAATTTGAAAGACTGCTTTTGATTTCAAATTTAATTTGCGCCTTCCTTTAGATGTGTCACGCCCTCCCTACAGAGCGCGCCTCAGGTTGAAAATTACTAGCGTATGCAGTGGCGGATCTTGATTTTGTGGGGCCCCAGGCGCAACCTGATCTGGAGGCCCCCTATTAAGATGGTTCACTAAAATGAACAATGCAGATAAATCATACCGTTTTTTATTTTTAGAACCAACAAAAACAAACAAAAAAATCAAATACGGAAACAAAAAAATATTCTCAGGTACCAGAAAAAAAATCACATTCCCATTTAAAAAAAAAATCCCATCTCAGGTAAAAAAATCAAAGTAAAATTCTGCATCATACAGTACAGGTGGTCCAAATTCGATGGGACTACAATGGGTATCTCGCTTAATAGTCAAGATAGAGAAACGGTTAAATTACTAAAAATGTGCAGTTTTTTTTAGAACAAACTCAGAACAGTTTTCAAAAATATTCTATCATTTCCGGTTTTTGAATTATTAATGAAAAACTGTTTTTTTGTTATATTTATAATGTGTCATATCTCCCTTATTGTTTTAAATATCGAAAAAGTTTATAAAGATTATTTTTATATATTTTTATGTAGATTTTGATAGTAGGTAGGTACTAAAAAAAATATTTTACGCTCGCCGTTAAAAAGGTACTCCCTCCGTCCCATTTCACACAAAAATTTGTCCGAAAATAAGAGTGCCATTTTAATTTAGCAGTGTTTTTCAAGACTAAGGATCAATGCTAAGGATTGAAGGACATTAACAACGAAAAAAAAAACAAAATAAAAGTTTTACTGACCATTGCAAAAAAACAAAACACCATTATTTACAAATTACTTAAATTAATCATGTTGACAGAATATTGTCATTGTTTCTTGCGAACATTTTAAAGATATTAGCAGTTTCGATTTTCTTCCTAGTTTTTCCTTTTTAAAATAAGGTATTTTATAACTATTCGCCCCATTTTCCCGTACAACACAATATCCATACAACTTTGCACCGTTAGAAAAATATTGTCCAATTTGGTATATTCATAATCCTCAAATACTTTTTAAACACTTAGAATGAACTCATCAATTGTATTTGGTGCATGCTGATGCTGCAAAGATTGTATGGATGCAAAAAATTCCAATTGTAAAACATTTAAGTCAGGACTGTACGATCCGTTTTTTATATTTTTCTACTCCTAGTAAATAAAAAAAACAAATTTTTCAAATGGGACTCTTATTTTCGGACAGAGGGAGTATGACACAAACTCACCTTTTTTTTAATGGAAGCTATAGTTGGCTATGACCTATTTAAATTCCTTATTTTTTCCCTTTCCAAATATATTAGAGTTGATGTATTTATTTTCAATAATACGCAAGTTATAAAGGTTTTTTAAATTTTTTTAAAGATGAGAACAAAAAGCAGGTTGTGAAAACAAAGGAAAATCGGAAAAGATAGAATATATTTGACAACAATTCTGAGTTTGTCCCAAAAAACTAAACATTTTTGGTACATTAACCGTTTCTCTATCTTGACTATTAAGCGAGATGCCCATGTAATCCCATCGAATTTGGACCACCCTGTACAGTACATCGGCATGCAGTGCACTGTAATCAGATGCAAGCAGGGTTGCAAGTTTTGGCGATTTGAAACCAAATTGGCTATCATTTTTGTTTAATTTAACATGTTTTTTTTTTAAATTGGCATCAATGGCTATTACACAATACCCACTATGAAAATAGGTTTTAGAAGATATTACAATTTGCCTACAATTATTATTTTATAATTCTCATATTAACAGACAATAAAAATTTAATTTTGGTTTTTGAGGATGACGAACCCAACGATTCTGAGGCCCCCTTTTTGCCGAGGCCCGAGGCGCGCGCCTCATGCGCCTGTGCGGTAATCCGCCACTGAGCGTATGATAAAACATTCGCTGATTATTTTATTTCACTTTATAAAAAGTTTGATAGTAATAATAAATATATTTTAGCAGTGCAATATCAACTGCAGTGTAAACTAAATAACTAAACATAAAATTAACGTAACATAAACTTTTGCTTCCCTTAAGCCTTAATGCAGGACGCGCCCCCCTAGGGCGGCGCGAGACTATTACAATATATAAAATTAGATTGTTACAAATATTAAGGAGAGACAACTTTTTTTTTTATAAAAAAAAAAGGGGGGGCGCAAGTACAGAAAGTTAGGAAACCACTGCCTTAAGGTAATTTAAAACATTGTTTATTTCTTTGGAAAAGTTTGTATATTCAAATAATGTGTTCATTGAAATATATTTTTAATAAATATATTAATACCTCCATTATTGCAATAATCTTAAAAATCTATTTAAAACTAAAATGTAACTAAAAATTACTTATATAGACTGTTTTAAGCTGATGAAGAAACGAGAGTTCAATAGATTTTCTCTAAGAAGCAATTCGTTGAAGAAATGGGTTAAGTAATGTTTAAATAAACCAATGTAATTTGTATTTTAATTAAAGTACTGAACCAAAATTAATGTAACAGGAGGTGTAATTTTCTTTACTGGCACGAATGCGTAATTCAATAATGGATGCGAAAATTTTGACACCTCTCACTGTTCAAAAGTTTTGCAAGAAACACTGTTTTTTTTGAGAATACCGAAAAATAGAATCAGCTTTCAAACTGCACTTTCTGTTTGCTAAACAACAAACTAAATTAATTTTATATCAGAGTGTAGAAAATAATATTTAAGTACATCATCAACTTTTAAACTTTACTGTCATATTAGATGTTTGCAAAATATAAAAATTCTAAAAATGCTTACGAGATAAGTACAGTCTAACCAAAATTGGAAAAATATTGTATTAGATAGTAAATAGACTTTCGATAATACCCTAAGCCTATTGCAATAATACTAGAACAGAAAAATATTACCACAAAGCTTATTCTTTTTTCCTGAGAAACGTCTTAATTTGTCGAAAACTTCAAATGTTTATTATATAACACATAATGATAATGTCGCCGTCTAAAGAGTGACGGGATGGACTGGCAAGGGTTGAAATAAAACAATTGAAGTCGGTTATTGTTTTTTCCATGGCAACGTTGATTTTTATCTTAGATTTGGCAGTTTTTTAGTTATTTCGCTTATTTTTTTATATAAACATATAAAATATTACATAATTGCAAAGAGAAAACAATAAACTTTGTTATCGTGGAGATGGTTATGAGATCCAAACTACGGTCAGTCAGTCGATAAACGGATATTAATAAACTAGTGTCAATGTCAGATCTTTAAATTTTGGTGAAATAGTTTTAATAACGGGAATATTTGATTTAAAAATCAAATAGTAATGTTAACAACATTCGTTGCCCCTACCCGGTAACAACTTTACATTTAACTCACCACCTACTAAGACTGCCATTTAAAAAAGTAATTTTATGAAATAAGTATCTCGCATAGTAGCTTGTAAATAAAAATTTGGCTTTCACCATTTTATAGCAAATAAAATGTCGCAAAATTTTTTGCTTTAGCATTTTTGTGTTATTAGCAATGATAGTTGAGATATTTGAGTTTGAAGATTTTGATCGATTTCGGTTTTACCGTTATATCATGCAAGTCATGGAATTTTTAAACAAAACAAGATTTTATTTAAAATACACTCCTAAATAGCTAACTTTTATACCATTTAACCAACCTTGTAATTTTATAATTTACGGAGATATCAATAGTGCCACATGGAAAAGTGAAACACCCTGTATAATCTGTATTGTCATTTTTTTTTTCCAAAAACTATCATTTTGTTATACAAATATATGTAGAACATTTGAAAGTGATTGTAATTTAAAAAGAGGTAGAATGAAGATGTAATAATTTTACTTGCATTTAAATCGAGGTTTGTTTTAACTATTCATGCAGTCATTCATTGGACCGGTGTAATAAGACAATAACTAAATCCTATAAATCGCCACTTGATTGTTGACGAAGTATAAACTAAAAAGTGTGTCGTCTTCCACTTTTAGTCCCATACTTTTACATTTCTTTGTCCACCCTGGAAGGACTCTGTCAACATATATTTTAAAAAGTGTAAGAGACAGACAACATTCCTGTCTGAGACTTTTTGTTGTATTAAAAGCTTCAGTGAAAGTCCTCCCATTCTTTATTCTTGCAAAGTTTTCTTGGTGCAATTGCAAAGTGGCTCGTATAAGTGTGGGTTTTATACCTAGGTCTTGCATCTTCTTTCACATTTTGGAAGTTGGTACGCTGTCGTATACCTTCTCAAAATAGCCTATAAGGGCTATGTGAGTTTCCCTCTTCCCCTAAACTTTTTTTTGCAGTGCAATCTATAACGTGAACAAATTATTAATTGTAGTCTCTGCCCGCTCGAAATCCAACTTGTTCTTCCGTTTGTTTTGTTTCAATTTCTTTTTCTATTAGGTCTTTCAGGATTCGAAAATATATTCTACTCATGGTGCTGACCACTGTTATCCCCCCGTAATTTGCAGGATCATTTTTGAAATTTTTTTTATGTATGGAGGTTATATACGTTATATACGATGTCAGTGGCGTAGGCAAGGCGGTAAGGGGGATTAGAACCCCCCATGGGGTCACAATAAATCGATATAGGGCCGGAGAACTGTAAATTTTTTGCTAAAAAAAAACTAAAAACAGAAACTGTGACCTAAAAAAAAAGCCCCTTGGTTTTATTTATCTGTTTATTAACCCCCTCCATGGAAGCATCCCGGCTACGCCACTGTACGATGTTTGTCCATTTCTTGGGAACTTTTTCTACGTTTCATCAAAATGATTTTTTTTTGGGAAAGTATTATCAGTGCTGGATAAACCCCACCTCGTCCACGTAATTTATTGATTTTTGTTCGATATACCGCGTTTTCGACCTGTCCATATGATTTGATTTTGTTTCAGCAACAGTTAACTGTTTGTAATTTGTAAAGTTCTAAACTCCACAACAGTAACAATTAAAACGATTTAAAATCTAAGGTACCTACCTAGTCGATTAAAGGCAAATAAAAATTCAATTGATTTTGTAATATTCGTTATAAATGCGATTGCACATGTAATAAAGATTATAAGTAATGTACTATTTACTATACGTAAAAATTATCGAATTGATAAAGACGTGACTTGAATTTTTTTAACAATTCATGTTTTTCGTTAATCGATACTGTTATAATGTTATTTTTGTTACAGTAACGAAGTGAGCATGGCCTTAAGACGTGGATTATTGGCTTTAGTTTTATTCTGCAGCTCTATAATTTTTTATTTGTACTGGAATCAAACGTACACAATCCCTCAAATGTTTCGTTCTGAAGACAACGTTTATATAGAGCAACAGTAAGTATTTTTAAGTCATATTTTTGTATTTTGAAGGCAAAACCTAAATCATACTCTTAAACTTTTCAAATAATGCGATAATTTTTGTATACAGGCAATTGAGAAACGTAGACAATATTCCAAACCAACACGTAATTGTTAAAACAGGAGGATTAGAGAGGAAAGTTAAACCTAACGGGTGAATATTTTTTCTATTGCGTAGAATATTATTTAAAACTAGAAACTAACAATCTGTTTTTTTTTCAAATATAATTGATCAAATGAATAATAAGGGTAATTTATCTTTTCAGTTTAAATTCAAAATGGACGTGGGAGTGTGTAAATCAAAGATGCGAAAAAGTACTTAGAACAGAAAAACCACCAACTTCGTTAACTACGTGTAATATGCTGTGTGGATCTACTCAACTGTGGCCACAGCCCACTGGACCAGTGTCATTAGGAAGCCGTGCAGTGACCTTTTATCTTCAACAGCTTCACTTTCAAACGACAGTTAGTGAACCAGCCAAAACTTTTCTCAAGCATTTGTATAGCGTTTTTCTTGACAATATATCTAAATTAGTGCAAAAATCAAACGTCTTAACAGAAAATAGTGATATTAAAAATTTCTTCATAAATGTTACTGTAACAGACGTTAATCAGACTCGTCTTAAGTTAAATACCGATGAAAGTTATCACTTGACGGTTCGTCCTATTGAAAGTGCTCTTATTGCGACGATAGAAGCTAAAACGGTCTTTGGAGCGCGCCATGGATTGGAAACATTATCACAGCTAATTTGGTGGGATGAATATGCTTCTGATGGAATGTTAAAAGTAGTAAAAGGAGCAACGGTGCAAGATGCTCCAGTTTTTGCATATAGAGGGCTTATGGTTGACACTTCACGTAATTTTATGCCAATCGATGGTTTAAAACGTGCTTTAATTGGCATGGCAGCTAGCAAATTAAACGTTTTCCATTGGCACATAACAGATTCGCAAAGTTTTCCATTTCTTTCATCACGAGTCCCCCAGTTAGCCAAATACGGTGCGTACCAAGACGACATGGTATATACCGCAAAGGATATAAAGGAGTTTGTCGAATTCGCTAGGTTTATGGGTATCAGAGTAGTGATTGAAATTGATACTCCGGCACACGCGGGAAATGGCTGGACTTGGGGACCTGAACATGGTTTAGGAAATCTTGCAGTATGCGTGAATGAACAACCGTGGAGTATGTATTGCGGCGAACCCCCGTGTGGCCAACTGAATCCACAAAATCCCAACACTTACGATATTTTAGAAAAGTTATACAAAGACATTTTAGAATTAAGCGAAGAAGATGAAATTTTCCACATAGGAGGAGATGAGGTTAACCTGGAATGCTGGTCTCAACACTTATATAAAGATTCCACTACTCGTTATTCGGATCTTCACGATCTTTGGGGGGAATTCACTGTTAACGCGGTGCAGCGTCTGAAGGCAGCAAATGGAGGTAAAAATGTTCCTAATGTGATCGTTTGGTCGAGCAATTTAAGTAAGCGCCCTTACTCTACCAAATATTTAGATAAAAATGTTACTATAGTACAAACCTGGGGTCCAAGCGAATGGACTGAAACAACAGATCTCTTAAGAGATGGTTACAAAATAATCGTATCACATGTTGATGCGTGGTATTTAGACTGTGGTTTCGGACGTTGGCGCGAAATAGGCGGGGCTGCCTGTGATCCTTACAGAACGTGGCATGCCATGTATAACCATCGGCCTTGGCATACGCAGCATTTGGACCGTCGATTAATAGTGGGTGGCGAAGCATGTTTGTGGAGTGAGCAGTTAGATTCAAGTGCCTTAGATAGTCGAATTTGGCCACGAGCAGCCGCAATGGCTGAGCGTGTATGGAGTGACCCACAAGACGGTACGGGTAGTTCACAAATACACGAAGACGTCTACACACGTCTTGCAACACATCGCGATAGGTTAATCAGTAGAGGACTCAAGCCCGAGGCCATGTGGCCTCGTTGGTGTACACAAAATCCTGGAATGTGCCTTTGACCTAATGAACTCCTTGTAAAGATTTTTTTACGCCAGTAAATTTTCTGTGATCCATTGTAGCCAATTGAGTGCAAAACTTCTTAGCACAGTTTCTGTTAGATAATCCTTTGTAAATAAAACTTGTAATATAATGTAATTTATGTAAGTAATTGCTGAGCTTTTCAAAGACAGTGGCCTTTTTTAAGTGTAATAATGTATGTAATATATTTTGTACAAGAAGATTATCAGGACAGTATAAGTTGAAATCTCGATTTATAAGTAATTTAAGATAATTGTCCCAAACGGATTTTGTAATTTAGGGTTTCATCCATTAAAATCAGGAGTAGGCTAAGCCGGCCCGCGATAGCATCCATTCCGACCCGCTGCTTGAAAAAGATAAAAATTCTGTCTCGTTTTATAAAAGCCCATAGCTTATTCTGTAGAACCTGTCCGCCGGCATCCAATATATATGATTTTTAACACCCCTCACATCTAAATCTGTTCCAGTCCGCGTCATCCTAACTAATTTTTTGACGAATTTCGGTGACCAGTAGCGTTACTTTAATTTAGATTAAACCACACCCCTAACGCACCACTATAACAGTACTCGTAACATTTGACATAACGTACATTTAATTTGACAGGTAGGTTAGGTGATGGAAAATTTCTGACGAAATCAGAGCTGTGGAGTCGGAGTCGAAGTTTAGCAGGAATTTCTGGTCAGTGGAGTCGGAGTCGAAAAAAATGTAGCAACGCCGACTCCGACTCCGGGTACAACAAAAAATTGCGAGGTGTTCCTTTGCCGCAAAATTAAAACTCAAATTTTAAATTATTTTTTTATACTTATTTATTTTTTTCATATATTACACACCATAAAATGTCTTAGTATTTAATTTTGCCGGAGTCGGAGTCGGAGTCGGAGTCGGAGTCGGAGTCGGAGTCGACCTACTAAAATTATCAGGAGTCGGAGTCGGAGTCGACTTTTTTTTTCCCGACTCCGCAGCCCTGGACGAAATACAACTCGTGCATTGCAAATAATCAATAATTTTTGACAAATCTTCACTCATGCAAATTGAATCAGAAAAAATCACTCGTGCACTTCGTGCACTCGTGTTTTTTTCAGCTCAACTTGCATTCGGGCATATCTACCAAAAATTATCGATAATTTTCCATTCACTTCTTATATTACTAATGATAATTGCATTAAATAATAACAGAGAAATAAAAACGATTATCGAGACATTTTCCATGAACGTGAATTTGTGTGCGAAAACTCAAAACTCAGGTAGGTACTTCAATTTGTGTGTTTAAAGTTGTAGCCTCAAAATATGGACACCACCACTATCTTAAAACTAACATACAAAAAAAAGGTTTTTATGAATTTTGGCATCAACGTTTTATTCACACACGCATCTTAAATTACTAGGTACTACTAAAAAAAAACTTTCTTGCTTAAAATTCACTTTACAAATAACTCTTTTCATTTATTTTATCTTACCAAAGCAATGTTTGACACGTGCATTAAATTTTAACGACATTGAATTGTATTCGGATAATTTTAGTAATCCTAAAACAACCGTTACCTACAAAAATCATAATGCAACCATCTGGAAGCGGAAACATTTTTCGATGTTCCTCTAAAAAAATCTTAAAACTTATTTTTACAACCACCGTATTTTACGGACTATAAGACGCACTTTTTTCTTCGAAAAATGACCTCCAAAATTCAGGTGCGTCTTATACTCGAATATATTTAAAAATGTCCATTGTTTGATTTAAAATTCCCGCCAGTCTTAAAAATGGCCATATATTCGAAGAAACTTCAGATGATGATTTTCAGGGATTTTAAAATTTAAAGGTCAGTTCGGTTTTATAAACTAACATTTTTTTTAGTCTGGCTGCAAAATGGTAAAAATGTTATTTTTTTAAAAAAATGCTTAAAAATTAAGGTGCATTTTATAGTCCGTAAAATACGGTATTTGCATCGAACTAAATGATTTTTTAATATCATGTACCTACATGACACACAATAGTCATTATTTTTATTTCATACGAAGTACAAAAAAGCTTTCGGATTTGAGCGAATAAAACCTAGGAAGAAAATTTACTGTATTTTAAATATTTTGGAAATAACTGTATCTATAAATATTCAGCGAGAACTTTTTTTTCACTTTATTTTACATTATAACTGATTCCTACATAATCTCTCGCATTTGTTCTACAATACATGATCCAATTTTCCTAGCGTTACAGGTTTTACCAGAAATCATTACCATCCAGATTATTTCATAATTTTGGTAGATATGACCCCAAAAACGTACATATGTATTATACTATTAAATGATGAAAGGAATTTAACACTCGCATAAAAATTAACTTAAAATGGTGGTTTGTATTAAAAAGACTACATTTTTAAACCGGATGACACTAGTAAGGTTATCAAAATCAGGTAGTAAATGTTTCCATCTTTTCAGTCATAAATATTTAAATACTTTTGGTAATCGAATTACACAACAATACTATAAAATTCTAATAAATGATACCGCAGACAAATGGTAACTGATTTGAAATTTCATTACTTGTTTTTTTTTTCATAGGTAGCTTAATTAGTGATTGGTAAAATACAATTTTTCTTTATTATGTGACTTATTTATAAAAATAGATATAGCAAGTAAAATCTCATTTAAAAGAGAAAAAACAGCACATTTAACTATTCCATAGCCAACTTCGCGGCCCTTAAAAAATTAAATTAGAGATAATATCTCAAAAATCGTAAGTGATAAAAAATATCTAAAATAACAGTTACATGCTTCATTAAAAAGTACCTCAAGAAAGTACTAATAAAATTGATCTAATGATTAAGACGAAAAAGGTACGAGAGAAAAAAGAAATTCAACATTTTCATATTTTTGCTATAACATCTAAGGTAAGAGGAATTTTGTACTTTTTAAATTCATTGTAGATTGTAGCTCCACTCATACTCAGGAATAATTCAGCTAATTTAAGCAAATCTGTATCTCTTATAATCAGCGAAATCCCCATGCTGAAAATATTATCTGGGACACCCTGTATACCTCGAAATTTAATGCTGGATGTTTTATTGCTAAACTTGATTGGCCAAAATTATACATTGTTAAACATGAAAAGTTTTTTTTAACATAATATATTGCGCAAATTAATATTTTATTGTCTTTTCGCTTTGATGTTCCACAAATTCCTTTGGAATTCGCGAGCGCATCCAGTTGGTATGGTTTTGTTCAACATCAATATCAGGCGTTTTTGTAAAATCAGTCTCTTTTCCACATTCTGAATCAGTACAACTTCTATCGGCCGATGAACTAGTATTGGAGACAACGAAAGCACGTATTGGTGTCTTCACTAATTCGGGTTGTTTACCTGTTGCTGTAGCCTTTAGTGCCTTATAGAAAGGAGGACAAAAAAAGCAATAGAGCAAGAAATTAATTGATACATCAAAGCTATATAATATAGTGGTTATTTGCCTCCACGTTTCTAACGTTCGAGATTTATCGGCTTCTTCGACATCACCTTGAAACAGCAAATTTGTAGCTACAGGTCTAGATACTAAAAAAGTAGGTACTTCGCAAATCAAAAAGATACACACGATCAGAATAAGAGTAATTGTTATATAAATTTGTTCCTGTAATAGAAAAACAAAATTAAAGAATTGTTAAAGTTTACAAGAATAGATATGTGGCTAATGAATAATTGATTTCAAAAAATAAATGGTGTCCTAATAAGCACACCCAACTCTGTATTTCTTTATTTTTAGAGAAACCTTTAGTACTTATTGCAAGTGCAAGTCATTTTTAAGCAGGGCATGAAACCGGTTTTTTAAACCGGTTTAAAAAACCGGTTAACCGTTATTTTTTGTCAGAAAAAGTGATTTTTAACAGAAACGGAAACCGTTATTTTTAAAGGCAAAAAAAACGGTAACCTTTAACCAAAATAATAAAAAACCGGTTTTTTAAACATCTTTTTTTAATAAAAATTACGATGAAAAATACAAAATCTGTATTAAATGCGATTAGTTTACCAGAAGTCATTACTAAACGTTTGATTGTACATTCATTATAAAATTATAAATAAATAATATCTTTTCATATTTTGAATTCCTGATCTAAATAATTTTAAAAACCGGTTTTTTAAACCGGTTTTACAATTTAAATCGGTTTTTTACACTAAACCGGTTTTTTACGAATAAAACCGGTTTTTCAACAAAAACCGTTATAAAAATAAAATTCTCGATTTCGGTTAACCGTTAACCAAAATTTTTTTCGGTTTCGAGCCCTGTTTTTAAGTGTGGTTTTTATTAGATTTAACATACAAGGTGGTCCACATAGAACGGCCACTACTGGGATCTCATAAACGGTAAGAGCTACAAAGATGTTTAAATTAAACAAATGGTTTCCCTTTCTGAGACCTATTCCCATAAAAAAATTCAATTTATGCAGGTCAAGGCACACTTATTAAAAAATAAATTTTCGTCCAAAACCTACTTGAGATTATAAAAACTAACCAAAACAGTGCAGTTGTATTCAAAATTGCTTTCTCTTTCCAAAAATATAAAAACATACAGGGTGTTTCGTTTAAAATAATAAAATAAAGATCATTTTCGGCGAAACCGGAAGTGAAATAATAGTGGACATATATTTAAATAATCCGGTTTTTTACAAATATTGTATGCACAAAATTTCATTTAATCAAATACAGTAAAAAAAGGTCTACCAGAACACAGTACACCCGGTTTATTTGTATAATTCAAACAAAGCCAAGGCAAAACTGTTTATTACGTTTTTATTCTCTGCTGGAAAATAAATCCAGAATGGCAGAAACGCACATTGAAAGCGCGAAATATTTAACAATGAATTTTCGAAAATTCCAGTTATTGTATCCAGGAAAGGCAATTGCAAATTAAAAGTAAAACAAAAGCAAAAATTATCACTGAGAATCGAAAAAGGTGGCATTTTTACTCTTACTCATAATATAATAAAACAAGTATTAATTGCTGCAAATGTTTTAAATATTTATGCAAAATACACGTGTGTTATTATTGCCAAAGCTTCCAATAATAAAACATAAAAGATAAAAAATTTAAAAGTTAAGGTTTTGCATTATTTACTGTACATATTTTTTCTTAACTAAAAAATAAAACCTCTACATGAATTTACTCTTAGGTAAAATTTTCACGAATATATTTGAATTTCTTAATACAGGGTGGCACAGGGAAACGGAAAATTTTGAAGTAACTCTCACTAAAGTAAGAAAATGAATTTAAAAAATTTATTGTGGAAAACAAAAAGTAAATTACATGCCATTAAGGGTTCTAACAAAAAAAAAAAAACATTTCTAAAAACAATGTCCATAGGATGATGGCCATTCAAACGTATGCATTCCTGGAAGCGAACGCTGAGATTTTGCATGGCACTTTGAAACACTTCCATGGGAATTGCAGTGATTTCTTCTCGAATCTTCGTTTTCAACTCAAGGATTATCGTTGGGCGTGTAGTGTAGACTTTGCTTTTGAGGTGACCCCACAAGAAAAAGTCGCAGACACACAAATTTGGTGATCTTGAAGGCCAATGAATGTCGCCAAAACGTGAAATTACGTGGTTACCAAATAACTGTCTAACGACCGCCATTGACGCTCTGGTCGTATGGGCCGTGGCTCCATCTTGCTAAAACCAAGGATTATGAAGATCGGGAAAGTTTTGAAGTTGTTCTGCTACAAAAGTGTTGAGCATATCAACATATCGTTCAGACGTTACTGTCCTTGCATTCCCTCTCTCATCCTCAAAGAAGTAAGGGCCAATCACGCCTCGTGTTGAAACGGCACACCAAACTGTAACCTTTTGGCTGTGTAATGGTCGTTCGTGCAATTGACGAGAGAATTGCAGGTATTGGCCCCCAAGATCACCAGATTTGTCTGTGTGCGACTTTTTCTTGTGGGGCCACCTCAAAAGCAAAGTCTACACCACACGCCCAACGACAATCCTTGAGTTGAAAACGAGGATTCGAGAAGAAATCACTGCAATTTCCATGGAAGTGTTTCAAAGTGCCATGCAAAATCTCAGCGTTCGCTTCCAGGAATGTATAGGTTTGAATGGCCATCATCCTATGGACATTGTTTTTAGAAATAGTTTTTTTTTTGTTAGAACACTTTAATGGCATGTAATTTACTTTTTGTTTTCCACAATAAAACTTTTAAATTCATTTTTCTTACTTTTGTGAGAGTCACTTCAAAATTTCCCGTTTCCCTGTGCCACCCTGTATAAAAAAAATCAGTAATAACAATTATGTACATTTTTTCAGTTTAGTGTCAAACTGACTCAAACACAACAAGTGTAAGAAAAATAAATGAAGAACAATAGGAGAGCTGAAAGGACAATTTTTACTAATTTTTAATTAAGATAGCCTATTTTAGTTATTTGATACATTCACACAGCTACACTCTGTTAAAAATTGAGTTAAAAACAAGCTAATAAAAATATTATATTATTATATTATACCGGGTGTTAACCACCAACCGTGAACGTAGGGAATTAACATTGGTTTTAACTTTTTTTCGGATTCCTGCTTCCCAATTGAATTTATATTAAAATTAATGGTAACAATAGAAAGATAAATTTATTACGCATCATTTGAGACCATTAATAAGCTTAAATGTTTAGTATTTAGTTTATAATTAATATTTAAAAATTGGATTAATTTTACAAATATAAGTAGCCATGACTGTCAATCTGACATTTGTCTTCATTAATTTTTGTTATTATCTGTCAATTTTTATATCAGCGAGTTATTTCTTTAACGATTTTGATTAAAATGAAAAAAAAAACTGTAATAGAGGAAGAGTTTTAATGGTGAAAAAAGAAATAACTCGCTGATTTAAAAATTGACAGATAATAACAAAAATTAATGAAGACAAATGTCAGATTGACAGTCATGGCTACTTATATTTGTAAAATTAATCCAATTTTAAAATATTAATTATAAACTAAATACTAAACATTTAAGCTTATTAATGGTCTCAAATGATGCGTAATAAATTTATCTTTCTATTGTTACCATTAATTTTAATATAAACTCAATTGGGGAGCAGGAATCCGAAAAAAAGTTAAAACCAATGTTAATTCCCTATGTTCACAGCTGGTGGTTAACACCCGGTATAT